>CM050169.1:129133785-129445860 GCA_027410445.1 Discoglossus pictus | reverse complement strand
CACAGAGGAAGGAGAGACACAGAGGAAGGAGAGACACAGAGGAAGGAGAGACACCGAGGAGGGAGAGAGGGGGAAAGGAGACACAGAGGAGGGAGAGAGGGTGAAAGGAGACACAGGAGAAGGGGGGAAGGAGGCACAGGGAAGTGGGAAAGGAGACAGAGGGGAAGGGGGAAAGGAGACACATTGAACGAGAGTGGGGAAAAAGACAGGACAGAAGAAGGGAGAAACACAGGGAAGGGAGAGAGGGGAGGGAGAGACACAGGGGAGGGAGAGGTGAAAGACACAGAAAGGAAGTGGAGACACAGGGGAGGGACATGGGGGAAATGAGAAACGAGGGGGGGAAAGAGACACAGGGGGTGAGGGGGGAGATACAGGGGAGGGAGAGGGGGCAAGAGACACAGAGGAGGGAGACACACGGTAGGGAAGGGAAGGGGATACATTTTTTTTATAAAACTCCATCATGCTGTAATTTTTTATGGCAAGTCGCTAGTATATATATACTAGCGAACTGCCCGTCGGCAATAGAATGCTGTTTGGCACACAAGGTCCCTGGGTCCATTCATAATGTTTGTGAACATTGTTTTTTGGAGCAGTGCTTACATTTCCTGATTCAAGCAACTTGTTTCTGGGCCTTTGAAGAGGAAGTAGTGTGGTGTCAATTTAATTAATATCCAATTATCTAACAAAGCCCTCTGACATTTCTCTGTTCTCTTCTCATTCACTCCTCCCTCCACTGATAGATAAAAAACAAACCTTCATGATTCAGATATAAGGAAATGATGTAACCAGCACAAAATTTATTAATTTAGTCTTCAAAACCTCAGATTTCCCCCTAAAAAAAGTATTAAGTCTATGGCTTACACAGCTGCTAATGGTGTTAGTTTGTTATATAGTACAGGCTTTTTATAAATACAGTGGTCCTTTAAGGTAATGAGAGAGTATTTTGCTTGGGTGTATGACTTGAAAGAGGATTGGTGCTGGTTCTACCCTGCTGCAAAGTAGGTCATTTGGGCCTTCAAACGCCGTATACAGCGTACTTTTGGCCCTGGTTATAAGTGTGCACTCAAGGTGACCTCCTTCTTTAAATACATATACTGTAGAACAGACAAAACCTACTCTTTCTCTATAAATACAAAGATATTACTTTCCTTTCCAGTCTACAGGTGCCCCCTGCCGAGACTGAATATATATCTGTATATACGCATACAGACATATAATGAATAAACCCATTTGCATGGATTCCCTTGAGAGACAATTAATATATTGTAAATACCTTACCACAATCTTGCATGGAAAACATAAAGTCTGTGACCCTTCCCAGAAGACTTAGAGCCTCATCAATTCGGGGGTCACAACTCGATCACAGACAGCCAAATGCCTGCGATTGAGTTGCGGGCTCCATTTGGTCTCCGATTGCGATGCTATTCAATTGGCTGGGCCCTGCAAGTTAGGTGCCGGTCCCGAAAATCGGAACACCATGCCGTCCGAGGTAGCATTTCCGGGCTTGAACATGTTAGGGGAGCAAGCCCTTAACTCCCAATGCAGAGACAGCCATTGGAAACAGAGATCGTCGTCATGTCCAACCTCCAAACCCGTAATTAATTGAAGGCCGTAGGACTTTGAACTCCAGCCTCCATTTTTTCCTACGGGCTTGGAAGTTGTAGCCCGTGGGACTTCACATTGATTGCCGTTATCGTTAAAACACGAAAATTGAACATGAAATAAAGTATTGGAGAATGATGTGCTATTAATTCTAAGACCTAACATCACTTTCACTCTTCATAAAAGTAAAGTATTGTTTTTTTATTTGCTTTTAAAGTGCTCCGATTTATCATTAAGCCCTTTGCGAGACCTCCTTGGTAACAGTAACTTGTGGTTAGATATTTGCTATTTGTGTTCTTGACGGAGTGGTTAGCGAGGGAGAATTGGAGCAATTGAATAGCAATTTGCGATTTTAGAGATTTTAGCCTTTCACAGATCAAAGGCTTGGAGGGCATTAACTTGTAAATTTTTAAAATCGCTATAAATTGCAGTTTGGAGATCGTAACTCGATCAGAGCAGCAAACTGACTCCAATTGAATAGCAAAATAACTTGCTGGCTCCATTTTCGAGCCAGGATCTCCCGAAAGCCTCAATTGAAGGAAGGCTCTTAGTGACTACACCTCCCAGTATGTTATTTAAAAACATAAGTGCATAGATTAGCAGCACAATTTAGCTAATTGGAGGTAAGCAATGCTATTCATATCCCCTCATTTACTTCTGCATGGAGTTCAATGTAAATAGTAGAAGCCTCTAGCACTATCTTGATATTACATTTTCTTGCCCGTGTCTAGTATCAGGAATGGCTTGTCTGTCTGTCTCCAGTATCAAAAATGAGTCCTATGCATGTGTCTTAGATCATAGTTTTCCTATACCTGTGACATATCTGGTATCAGATATGTGTTGTCTATTTGTGTCTTGTCATATAGATGTCTTGTTTGTGTCTCTGCCGTCAGAGACATCACATCTGTGTCTTGTTTCTGATACCAATATTAAAGTATTTATTTGGAAATGGTTATGTGACTGTGACGTTATTTACCATATCGCTAAATCGATGTAAACAACTATATTTCATAATATTATTGGATATGTAAATAATATCTGGTTTCAGTGTGATGTGATGCCTCATAAATGCCTTGATCCAATATGAAAACAAATACTTTCATGAAACAAAATAATCTCCCTCCTGCCATTTTTATATTAGCACCTTAATGTAATTAGGCTGTGAAATAAACACCTGCCAGCAGACAAGACATCCCTATTGCAAGAGGTGCATAGAGAAGAGATGCCAGATACAAGAGACACCAAGATAAATGATCCCTGTATCAAGATGCATATACTGTACAAGAGACCTTGATCCAAGATAAGTACAGTCGAGACATTACTGAGACAAGTCACATACCAACAAGACAACCTGGAATGCTAGAATCACACAAGGGATGCACAAAAAGACGTGATTGACAACAAAATACATATGGACAAGACATCCATAATTCCAGACACATTATACATTATATGCAGGTTCTACTGCATAGATAGTCAATCTGTAGAACCCAGGTCAAAATCTTCACCTTCTGTCTATTTCTTCTAAATCTCCTTAGCTTAGTGAGGAGATATTTCAACTTTAGGTGGGATCTATGATACATTTTAAAAAGCAAACGGTTATGTGGTGTTCTGTACACAAATATTCTTGTATATGTAAACTACTTCCCTTTGCCCTCTGAATGTCGTTATTAGATTATTTGTGAATATGTATAAAAAAATATGGATTTCGGGCCACAATTTCATTTTCATAAATAAATCGGAGTTACGTAAAAAATAATTAGCCCAAGTATCTCATAATATAAAAAAAAAATTGTAACTTAGATACGAAAACCCTTTTATTTTTTCAAAAGCTGTCATTTTTTTATTATTTTATTATATTATAAATTAACTATTGATCCAAGAGATCTATTTCTTGTCATAATGTAATAACCTGTTAGGCTTTTCAAGTAGCCTGGTTGACTATTTTCTCTATGATAATGCACCAGTGTTGGGACTTTTGTGGATAAAAAGATCATATATATATTTTGTCTACATTATATGATTGTATGTTGGTTTTGCTGTTACCACTGTAAATACGGACATACTTATTGTGTACAAATTTTCCAGGTGAAAGGTTAATCATTCTCCATTTTCACAAAATAAGTTTTCATCTTAGAAATGTTTCATCAAGCGAGACTTGAGCCAAGACCAAAATATTTTAGACAGCTGAGTAGGCCTTTAGGGAGAAACAAATTACCGTCCCATAAAGATCTCATATAATAGTTGTGGATATACGGGCCGTTGGTCACGCAATGTTAAATATTGCGGCACTCGTGAAGCGAGGCAAGCAGTGGTTCGTGGGACTTAAGCTGCAATGAGCATTGAAGGCGCTCAATGCAGGCCTAACGATGAGCGCCACAGGTGCTCACGGGAGGCCCGTACGACTTGGACTTAGGCTGCAATAAGTGCCGAAGGCCTTAAGACTGAAACCCGTACATACAACTGCGGCCTCTCTAAATTTAACGGCTGCACAACGGAGCTGGAAAGACAACGAAAAATACGCCTCAATAATTTACACACTGCACAGGGGGAGAGCCAGGCAGCCTGTGAGTGAGGTTGCAAGTGAATTTGAGGCATATTTGGGTTTTTTTCCACTTGAAAATCGCAGAAGCGAGAGACAAAATGGCTACCGTAAAAACATAACAGGATGAAAATGAGGCCAAAGGCAGTAAAACAGAGCCGAAGCCAGTAACACCTAACTCAAGCCAGTAACAATTAACTTATGGCAGTAACACTTAACCCAAGGCAGTAACACTCATCGCAAGGCCCCTAAAATACATGGGGGGGAGGCTCACAATGAGTGCCGAATGTGATCATTGCAAAGCATGAAAGTTGTGGCTTGCCAAGGCATCGAAGGTACAGCATTCCCAGCCTTAACATTTTATTCCTGTCATTTTTGATGGGCAAGTTACTAGTAAAACATATACATGATGTTTCTACTGTATTCAATCCCTCATTGTTCTAACTGAAGGTTATCAAACAGGTGCAAGATTAAACACAGTGGGCTATGCTAAAAATATTTGGCTGAAATATCTAGAACAAAGGTCATTAGTACGTCATTTAAAAACATGGAACATGACTGCTTTCAAGGGGACAGAAATATGTTTATACAACATGTCTTAATTATGCGTATCCATACAAGTATTGTGGGAGGCTATTGCAGTTGGTGGAAATGAACCATGTGACAAGGAGTGGTGAAAAAGAAAGGGTTTATCTATTAAGCTAACAAAAGCCTTGAGGCATTTCCTGTCTGTTGCTTTGGCTTTTTCCTGTCTGTCCCTCTCTGGGGTTTTCTGTCTGTCACTCTCTGGCATAAACATTTTGCCAGAGAATCTTTTCCACAATATCTACCTTTACGATAAATACTTACTAAAAAGAATACCAAAAAGGTATTACTTCTAAACTAATTAAGGAGCAGCCCTATCCAGCAAGGATAGGACTGAAATAAAGTTTTAGGGATCATTTGCACGGACATGAGTTCCAAACCATTATTGTTTTCTACTTGGGTCCATTCAATCAAAAACAGACTGATTGCTATGATAAATAAAATGTAATCAATTCTGTTATAAACCCCTTATGAAAAAAAAACAATACCTAAATACAAATGACATATGAGTAACATGCTATTTAACTTAATACCATATATATTGTATCCAAGTTTGATAAGACTTTATACACTTATTATTATTTCTGTATTGATCTATACATTGTAATAGTTGTGTCATTTCCAAATTACATGACACCAGGATAGGTTTAATTGTTCCCTTCCTTGTTGGAATATATAATTTTACAACACTAAATATTCTTTCAATGGAAAAAAAAGAGATGAAAGGTATCCCTTTAACATAGTGCACACCCTGGAATCTAATCACAATATAGAGAGTAATGAATAATAAAACGTAACATTTAATAGTTCAATTAAAATACAAAGTTAAAAACGTGATGCTCTGACATGACGTGAAGAATAATATGGAGTGGGTAAGACTTTGTCACTATACAAAATGTTAGAAGGCCCTATAGATCTATTAAATATGTGATCCAGTTGAAAAGTGCTATGTGCTGTAAACAACAAAATAGAAAACACAATATTAAATATTGCATAAAGTGATACGTGCATATACTAATAGTGATCAATCACATAATCATAATGAGAGGGTAAAAAATGGTAAAGTCTCAGTTGCCTAATAGATATACAGTATCAGCCAATTCATAGATATATCAAAGTGCTAGGTGTCTTAAAATAAGGGATCTATATATATATATATATATATATATATATATATATATATATATATATATATATATATATGTATAAGGTGCTAATAGTATTGGCAGGGATTCTAAATTAACGCCCACTTCTAAAAATACTAATAAGCAGGAGCTCCCTATTGTAACAAAACAATAGCATCCAGATCCTCAGATAAACCTATTGATATAGTATTGTCACAAAATATCAAGTGTTATTGGTCTGGGAAATGGATTGGGATTGATGTGGGCAAATTAACTAGGCGTTGGGCCTGTTCAGTGCAAAAGCCGGAGCTCCTAGCTCCGCGCACTCTGTCTATGCGCCCAGTACTGACGTCATAGGTCAGCGACGCTGGGTCACGTAACGTGCACCCGATGGTGATTAAACAGATTAACACCCTCTGAGACAACTGCTATGTGAGCCCCCATTATTCTAACATTGGGGTTTAAGTATATTGATGGACTTTGAAAATAGTATTGAGAACTATGGATTATTTTTGACCATTTATAAAATATGGACATTATAAATATCATAATGTGTGTATATTGGTATAATATAATGTATAACACATAAAGTGCAATATAAGGGATGCACTATGCCTTTACTTGTTATACATTTATAATGAATACTGCACATTATGACCCAATGACAGTCGATTGATAAAACTAAAATAGGACAATTATACAGTCATAATAAGAGGCTTCTTATCATCATGGAAATATACTGATGATATTCATAAGATGAAAATAAGATTTAGGAGGTGAATTATATATTCCTCATTCTTTACACCTAGTAGTATTGTCCATACAGTAATCTAATTCACCTACTTAATAGTTTATATCACCATATTTTATGTTAAAACATCTATTTTACATTTTATGTGTTAAATAATTCATTAATATACACAATCTGGTCATAATTCCACTATATGTAATCTTCAGTGTTATTGTCAATACCAAGGTCCATCTATATAGTAGCCATTATAAGGGTATCTTATGTTATCTATCCCCATAAATTTATACATTTCATTACATCCAGACATACATGCTACCTTATTCTTTCTATATTGGACAGGCAGTGTTTATATTATTCAATTTCACCACCATTTTATTTTTATCATAATTTTTACTTTACATACAGTTATTTGGTTTTAATACTTGTGTGTCCATGGCAACAGTATGGCTTAAATAGCCTTCCTTGCACTTCGCCAGTAACCCCTGATGAAATTGTTTAGAAACATGCGTCGGGTTGCATGTTATGTGACGCTGCTTCGATGACCTATGACGTCAGTACTGGGCGCATAGGCAGCGTGCATGGAGCTAGGAGCTCTGGCTTTTTCACTGAATAGGCCCCAAGCCTTGTTAATTTGCCCACATCAATCCCATTCCTTTTCCCAGACCAGTAAACCAATATTATGTGACAACTAGCGACTTTTAGTTATGTCAAACTAAGTCCAGTTGTTATATTAAACATGTTATTTTTTTGAAAATGTTCTTATTGAGTAACTGTTAAAGAGTTTTGTAGTAAAAGTGGTAACATTTGAATGTAAGAACAGTTGAACTGTAGATTAATCAGTATTGTAAACTTGAGGTAATGGTTTTTTAACATGCAACTTGTAGCTCAAGAACTGTTAACTTAAATATACATTGAATGAAGAGGAAGGCAAACAGTTAAAACCCTCTTTGAAACATAGGCAATTGTATTAAAGCGGGGGAAAAATGAATTCCTTACTGAGGCCATTAAGTGGCGATCGGATTACTCCCTTGATTAATGTTTAATCTGAAATCAAACATTTACATTGTGGCTGAAAAAGTGCTTGTGCTGTTAACATGAACTTTGTAATATGTCTATGTAAGGAACTTGAAAGTATATTTTGGTAAACTTGAACTTTTTTATCTATGTTAGTAAGTAACTTTAAAGGATTGTTTTTGAAACTTGTAACGTTATAAACAGTAACATAGGTAATTAACATTTCAACTGAATTTAGTAAAATAATGCAAGGCAAGTGTTTTGTGGGGATAATCATGCATAAACAGTACTTCCATGAATTATGACTGAAATCTTTATTTATTGGTAGTTTTCAATGTTTGACCTTTGGTTGTTGGTGTAGTAATTGTTTGAAATGGCACATAGAGTTTCCTTTGTGTAAAAGTGGTTCTCTAAAAAGAGAAGGCGAGACCTTAAAGTTGTTCTGCGATGTGTAACCACTGTTCTCTATGTGTTTTACAATTGTATGTAGTTTAATATTGAAATTTAGTTGGTGTAAACTTAATTTCTGTGGCGTAGTAATGATCTTTTTAAAGAAACGGACGGTTGTCTGTAATTTTTCCGATTTCTTTTGTGGTTATATTGTGGTTTCATAGATTTTTGATTTTGTTTTTACATTGTTTTGGCATGCTTTTTGTTTCTTTGATGGAAAGTTACAGTACTTCATAGTAGACAATGTTTTTAGTAAAAATGCATCCATCCTCTAATAAATCACCTTGACTTTCATTGTTTTCAATGTAAACTTTAATAGCCTGTGGATTTTTGCACCGTGATAAGGCAACGTACAATTGGCCATGTGCAAATACTGGTTGTTCTAAGAATATACCCACAGATTTGAAAGTTTGTCCTTGTGATTTATTAATGGTCATGGCAAATGCCATAATGATGGGAAATTGTCTTCTTTGAAGTATAAAAGGGAGGATACTTTCACTTGGTGCTAAATCTATCCTTGGAATGAAAACTCTCTTTCCTTTATGGGTACGATGAAATGGTCCTTTAATTGTTGAACAATTAATCTTGTCCCATTGCATAGGCCTTTTTTGGGGTTTATATTTCGCAGTAACATGACAATTGCACCTTTCTTTAGCTGCAAAATATGTGGTGGCATTCCAGAAGGAGTTAGTGAGTTTATGAATTCAGTTGAAAAGTTTGCCTGACTTTCTTTGTCATCAGCAAGTACAGAATCAGCACTGTGATTATTTCTTTGCGGTGCATCAATTTATTTAAAGATTTCATTATTGAGGATTAATGCATCCTTATTTTTGCATGTAAGTATGACTTGGTTGGCAAGTTCAGAATATTCCTGGTTATTTATTGTACTTCCGAATATAGCAGATATAAGATCTTGGTGACAAATCATATGAGGTGGGATGTGCACAGTGTCGTCAGGTAAATGTAGTATTTTTTCTGTTTTTCCTTAATAAGCCAATCATTGAAATCATTTTGTCCTTCTGATCTCATATTTTGTTGTAATTGAAGATGGGTAAAATGTTTCCATAGTGTACTTGACTTTATACATGTTTCGATAATGTCCGTTTGATTTCCATGTACAACGACAGGTAATGTTTGTCTGAAATCGCCACCTAACACCATTACCTTTCCACCAAATGGAAAAGTATTATCCATGACTTCACGAAGCAAACGGTCAATACATTGTAGAGCATAGCATGACATCATTGTAGCCTCATCTATTATAATTAATTTACTTTTTTTCAGTTTTTTTGCTTGTAATGAGGTCATCCGAATATCTGACACTGTTTCTAAAATAGGCACTGGCAGTTTAAATCCACTATGGACAGTCCTTCCACCTTCTAACAAAAGTGTAGCAATTCCAGTAGTGGCAAATGCAAGTACTATTTGACCTTGTGCTCGTACAAAACTCATTCATAAATTATATACTGTAGATATGTTTTTCCTGATCCGCCAGGTCCATCAAGATAGAAATAACGCTCTTTTACCATGTCATCATCTAGTGCATTTTTGAGGGCATCAAATGCTTGCAATTGTAAAGTATTTAATGTTGCAAGTCTTTCTTCTATCCTTTGTACTTGCAGTTGAATGTCAAGTTTATGTCATCTATAAGACCGGGATCAGGCAGATTAAAACTTGCACAACTTAATCCATGAGTTAAAAATACTTCTTGGAATTCCATTAATGCTTTTAAGTGTGCAATGGGTTCACTGTATCGTTGCATAAAGTCTTCAGCCATATTACTTTTAAATGTGTCCCACAAAGCTAATGCATTTGGAGCATTTGAGAAGATACAAATTAATGCAAATTGTTCCCTCATCTGGCGTGACATTTGACATAGTGCTGCTTCTTGTAGACAACTTTCCCATTCTGTATCATCAGCTAGTAAGTTTCTATGTCTGGCAGCTAAATTAAAGGATTCATATACTATGTTATTAACAGTTCTTAAGTGTTCAAAACTTTGTGCACCAGGAACATTTAAAACTAGTAGTCGTAAGCAAGAACCTGCAAGGTCTCTTGGACTGACCGTGTAAATTCTTGGTATTATTTTATTTCCTCTTGTTTTCCTTGGTCTCCATAATCCATTAAAAAACACATAGTGATATGGAATTTCAATATATAAGAATTGGGTTGCTTGTGAATCTGTAGAATTTAATTGAAACCATGAAGTTAGTGTAGTGTGACGATGCTCACTTTCGGCCAATGCATTAGTTTCATTTCCGGCTTGGAAATAGACTAAATGTCTTTGTGGCAAATGTACTGCTAATCTATATACTGCGTGTGATCTATTGGGCATTTCAAATTTTTAAAGCCGCTACATAGCTTTTGGCGCACTTACATAGCGAGCATCTACATGAGATGCAAGTTCATCATGTACTAACTCACTGCTTTCGGTATTGTCTGCACTTTTGACGACTACAGTAGCTGCATCATAGCCTTTGTAAATGTATTTTTAGACATATTTTATGGATTTGATGGAAGTACAGGCTTCTACATTAATGTGTGCATTATATTTCATAAGTAAATGTGGATTGTATAGTACCACATATCTTTTGTCGACCATTTTTCCACGAATAATGGCACTTTGTCCCTCTCTTCTTCTATATAATGGATAGCCATCACAATTGGCATAAGACTTGTCTCTATAATCTTTGGGAAATTCTTTAGTACATTTATTATTTTCCATACATGGTGATTGTGGGTTAACATCTCCACATGGTCCGTGAATCATATGATGAGTTACAATCTCATATAGTCTAGCATAAAGTTCCGGATCTGGGAGTTCAGGAATAATGATTGAATCGACTTTGGCACCACTATCTAATTTATCTTTTTCTTGAAGGATTATAAGAAGATGTGCATGTGGAAGGCCTCTTTTTTTAAATTCAATTGTATAAACATAAGCAAGACATTTTCCAAATAAGTGAGTTATAGTGATGTCACGGATTAATTCATTTAATTTTGAAAACTCTGGCTACTAAATCTGGTCTATCAGAAGCACTTTGTCCAAGAAGTACATTTTGTGTAATCTCTGACCATTGGGGATTACATGTAAATGTAATAAATAAATCGGGTTTCCCAAATTTGGTGACAATAGCCATGGCATCATTGTATCTTTCTCGCATATTGCGAGGAGATCCCTGCAAAGAAGATGGTAAAATTATGGCTTTACCAGCTGTCATGTCTCTGCTTGTAGCAACCACAGCAACATAATCCATTAATCCACAATACTGTTCTAAACGTAGTTTATCTTGTTGATATTTGATGAAGTTTAAATTATTGGCCTCAACTTGCAAATAGGAATCAATAATCCATTGTTGTGTTAGTTTCCCACCACATATAATTGGATTGAATGTATTTCGAATGGCAATTTGAGCTACTTTAAATTCCAGCATAGAAATATTATTTCTTACTTTAGAATTTGGGTAACTTGGAAGTTGTAATTTTGGTTGCCAACCTGCTTCTCTGTGTGGGAAAAAAATGGGATATGTCATTGGATCTAAATTAGTACTTAAGATACTTATATTAATGAATGGTTGCTCCTCATTTCTGGGATATATTCTAATGTCTCTTTGAAATGGTGGTTCTCATTCATCATTTTAAAACACCATTGCAACCTCCTTTGATGCTGGTAAATTATAACGACATTTGTCAGTAAGTCTATCTCTTTTAAGCACCATATTGACCTTTGGGATTGGTAATTGATGTCTTTCTGCATGAAGTTGTTGTTCCTTTTCTACTTCTGCCAATTTTTTATAAGCTTGAGTGTAGGGGTTATTTGCCAGAATCTTATCTAGCTCTATAAAAACACTGGTTAAGCATTTTTTATTTTCTTGCAGCTGCATACGTTGGTCAACAGCTTCCATTGTATCTAGGACATATAGTTGAGCAAATTTTCTTTGCTCTCTTTCCTCTGGATGTAAATCGGAACTACGATGGTAGGTTTGACCTTGGACTTTAAAGCAGTAATGGCCATGTCCTGGTACATTAGCAGCTAATGTTGCGCCGATAGATGCAAAGGATATGGCCCTATTATATGATCTTTTGTTTGTCTTGAAATTTTTGTAGTTTGGAAAAGTCGGTTCAGTCATAATGTCTTTTAAATATGGTGGGAATTGTTGTCTTTCTGGAAGTTTGACCTTGCCTTTTTGACAGCAACTAATGAACTGTCCATCTTTGGGTCTTTCCTGTTTAAAATGATAAGCCTCACAAAACTGACAGAGAATAGTCACCACAATTATGAACCTCTACTGCTAAAGACTTAAGTAAAGGACAATTTGAAGAGCATATAGTATTTTCATTTTCGGAATCATCATTTGAAATGTTATGTGATGGTTCAGGAACAGGTTCTAAATGCTTTGTTTTTTTGGTGGCTTTTTTTGGAGTATGTATAAGTTTTTCAGGTGATAGTCTTTTGCTTGCAAGTGTTTTCCCTTCTTTTTCTGGTGGAATTTGTTTGAAAATATTATGTGATGGTACAGAAGCAGGTTCTAAATGCTTGTTTTTTTTGTGTGGCTTTTTTTGGTGTATCTTTAATTTTTTCAGGTGATAGTCTTTTGCTTGCAAGTCTTTTCCGTTCTTTTTCTCGTCGAATTTCCTTCTGCTCCGGCGTCTGTTGATTTGCCCATCTTTGTTGTCGTTCTGTTGCTTGACGTCTTATCTTTTCCTGTTTGGTCTCGTTATTAGGCATCTTTATCTGTAAAAGAAAATAATGTATTATTTATTTAGTTTTGATGTGCAATTTATTTTAAAGTATATATTTTTTGTTGTTTTTACTGTAATGTTTTTGTTGTAACACTGTTGTGCTTCAAAATGTAGTTTATTTGTATTTGATTATAGGTCATTGTAGATTAAGTTATTTTCTAGAGTTAAATTATTATGTCTTATTTTGTAGTTGTTATTTTTTATATTGTCGTTTGTTCGTTTTTGGGTTAAAGGCATAGCAGATCGAAGGTAATAGCATTCGAGGTAATTTTAGATGTAATATTTTTATAGTGTTAAAGGAGTATGTGTTATTTTTTTATTTTTTGGGGCTTCTTAGCTATTTTTAATGTTGTAGGTTTGGCTTACAGGCATAGTAGAGGGCCAAAATGTTAGTAATATATTAATGTTTGCAATTTTTTCTGGAGGTGATTGTTGTAATAGTAGCCTTATATTTTCGTTAGAGGCTTATAGGGTGTTGGTGTGAAAAGCAGGTTTGTATTGTTGTTTGGTAGGTTGTAGTAGTATTTGTTGTTGTATTTTATTTTCTGTGCGTGTTTGGGTTTGGTGGTTAATGTTGTAGGTTAGGGAGCTGAAGAGAGAATTTAGAGTAGAATTTTTTATATGTTTTCACTATTTGTTGTACTATGCTGTTTTATCTTGTGCACATTTAGTTTGATACATTGAAGTCAGGGTTTACTGTTAAAGGTTGTTGTAGGTAAAAGGTAATTAGTAGATAAAATAGAAAAATGTCACCAATATTTCTTGAAGGATGGTGATTTGTGGGGCTTATTGTTGTTGGTGTGTTGTTGTTTTATTTGATATTTGCTCTTTACATGGAGGCACAGCAAACATGTTCCTTTTTTTTTTCTCTTTTTTTACTTGTTATACTGTACCTTGTTGGAAGTGTGATTTGAAGATGAATATCCCTGTATCCGCTGATGGAAATCTTCGTCCGAGAGTCTTCACACAATGTCTGTTGTAAAAGAAAAAGATAAATGTTATTTGATTGTAATTTAGTTTTCAGGGATAGCATGGTTTATTTATTTTGAAAGCAATGTGTTGTGCTATTAGTTTTGTTTGTTCTGTGTAAAATAGTATTAATTTGAGAGTGTGTGAGAGCATACAGCGGTGGCTGTAATTCATTAGTATGGTGTTTTGTGTCGACTACTGTTGTAATTGTATTATTCTTTTAGTGTAGTAGTTTGTTGGGCATGAAACAGAATTTAGTATATTTTTAGATTATATCTGTTATCCTGATTTGTTATGCTATGCTGTTTTTTTGTGCGCCACTTGAAAATAGTTTTATTTTAGTTCTCAGTTATAGTTCTATTTCTTAGTACAGGAATCATTAATGTTATTTGTATTTTGTATATCTTAGAAATGTTTGTTGGACTATCCTATTTTGTGTGCAGCACTTTTGGGATGCTGGATTTGGAATGTGGCTGAGGGTTTAAGTTGTTGTAAACATGACTGTGAATTGTATTTTCTGTATGTTGGAAGTATTTTCAGTACTATCCTGTTTAGCGTCCGTCACTTTTGGTATGCTTAATTTGGGTTGTTTGTGAAGGTTAGAGGTTGTTGGAGAGTAAACATGAATGTGAAGTTATTTTTCTATATGTTGGTGGTCTTTTTTGTACTATCCTGTTTTTTGTCCACCACTTTTAGTATGCTTAATTTGGGTTCTTTGTGAGGGTTACAGGTTGTTGGAGAGTAAACAGGAATGTGAATTTTTTTTTCTATATGTTGTAGGCATTTTTTGTACTATCCTGTTTTGTGTCCACCACTTGTGGGATGCTGCATTTGACTTCTCGTGATGGTTAGAGGTTCTTGTAGAGTAAAAAGGAAGTAAAAAGTGTGTTTATTAGTGAATTGTATATGTGTTTGGCAAGTTTCTTGAACTGTGGTGTTCTTGTTTTGCTGTAATTTGTATTGAGGCTTTAAGAAGATTTCATTTTTTGTTTGACTTGTGATATTGGCGGGCAGTAAACATGAGATTGTGTTGTACTATACCTTGATTGAAGTCTTTTTGTTGTATGAAAGACAGAGGGGCCCCTACTGCCAATGTAAATCAGGTAGTCTTCTTGTAGTGTCTGTTTGAAAGAGAAAGGGAAATGGTTAATTGTATATTAATTGTTTTGTATTTGGAAAAGCATACTCTTTTTCTGCATGTAATGTATTTTTGTCTCTTACCTCTTCTTCTTTCTTTCTGTTGTTGAAAAGTAATTCCCTTTCACAGTCCACGCTGCAAATTCTTGAGTGACGCTGTTGATGCAGAGTCTGTTTGAATAGTGAAAAAACGGAAAGATTGAGCTGCAGGTTAAATATGTATTAGTGTCCTTTTTTTTCGGGCATTATTTACTGTAGATTAATGTCACTTGAATATAATTGAGTCATTAGTTGGAGTTAAGCTGAGCTTGTTGTAGGGCCTATACACTATGGCCCTCATTCAATTACAATTTGGCCAATTGAATAGGGCTCTAAATAAGCACATAACATTTTTTTTTTTAAAGAAGTTTTTATTTAGTAAACATCTATCCAAAAGCAAGGTTTTCACTAACTAAAAACTTCTTTAAAAATAATAGTAGTGTGGTACGTGCCGCATAGTGTGTGTTACGTGCCTCGTGAAGTGGTCTGGAGCGTCCGTACCGTTTTACGAGTTCGTGTAGTAGTTTTGCGTCCTTAGCCTCGTTTTCGTTTTATTCGGCGGCCGTTTTTTCTCTCGCTTCGTGGATTTTCGGTTGTCTAAACTCTTTTATTTCAAGTTTAATTGAGCTGTAACTTAACTTTTGGAGGTCCTTGGTGCCTGCGCTTGCTGTAGGTAATCTTTTTATTTATTTATTGTGTGTATTTATTGTGTTTTCAATGTTTTCATATGCCTGTGTTTCGGGTGGGAACGTCGTATTTTTGAGAGCTCGTAGTGGTTTTCCTTGTCTCGTTTTTTTTTGTCGTAAGTCCGTCAATTTTGCGCTCCATGTCAGCAACTGAGGCCCTCGCTTCGCGAGCCCGCAGCGTTAGCAACGGCCCGCATGCTCACAACTATATATGTGATACTATATCAATAGTTTTATCTGAGGATCTGGATGCTATTGTTTTGTTACTATAGGGTGCTCCTGCTTATTAGTATTTTTAGATGTAGGTCTATATTATTCATTTAGAATCCCTGCCAATACTATTAGCACCTTATACATATCTATAGATCCCTTATTTTATTACACTTAGCACTTAGATATATCAGCCAATTTATAGATATATCAATTAGGCAACTGACACTTTACCAGTTATTACCCTCTCATGTATGATTATGTGATTGATTTATCACTATTAGTATATGCACGTATCACTTTATTCACTTTGTGCAATATTTAATATTGTGTTTTCTATTTTGTTTGTTTACAGCACATAGCACTTTTCAACTGGATCGCATATTTAATGGATCTATAGGACCTTCTAACATTTATATAGTAGCAAAATCTTACCCACTCCATATTATTCTTCAAGTGACGTCAGAGCATCAAGTTTTTAACTTTGTATTTTAATTGAACTATTAAATGTTAAGTTTTATTATTCCCAGTGTGTGCACTATGTTAAAGGGATACCTTTCATCTCCTTTTTCCATTGCAACATTATTTAGTGTTGTAAAATTACATATTCCAACAAGGAAGGGAAAAGTTAAACCTATCCTGGTGTCATGCGGTTTGGAAATGACACAAATATTACAATGTATAGATCACTTTATTTGGTATTAATATTAAGTGAAATAGCATGTTACTTTGAAAGCAGTAAGTAGCAACATCAGGTATAAAAACCTATCAAGCAGCCAGAATATTGAAAGTTTTAACTTTGTGTTTTAATTGAACTATTAAATATTAAGATTTATTTTTCATCACTCTCTATATTGTGATTAGATCCCAGGATGTGCACTATGTTAAAGGGATACCTTTCATCTATTTTTTCCATTGTTACCATTTTTTATCCCTAGTAGCACCCCATTATACCCAGTTTTTGTTGTGTTGCTATTACTAAATATTGTTGCTAATAGTTTTTTGCTTGCACAATTTAATTCTTTAGGAAGCATTCCTATTAAACTAGCTTGGGTATTTTATAAATAAATAAAGAGTAATACTAATAATATTGCATATTGTTTGTCTACTCTACTTTGCATTTCATTAATTACTTGTATTTTCTGCCATGTTTTGCAAACTATTGGACAATTCCATCAAATATGTATGTAACGGAGCAGGAACACGCAGTCCAAAATCTCCGCTGGTATACGATAAAATACCCACGAGGCACTACAGTTTCACCATCCCCGACCTCCCATATTGGACGACACACAATTTGGGAGTCAAATGAATACTGACTTTATTTTGTTATTGCAGAACTATATATACATCTCTTTGGCCACAGGCAATACACATGCCCATATTTGGCTACACACAATACACATAAAGAGAACAATAGGGGGGTCACACCTCCCTGGCAACTTTGATACAATCAGACATTGATTCAATTACACTTCTTTGTTCTTATCAGAGAATGAAAACACTTTGGAAAATGCAAGGATCCTTTACAACTTTCTTATCTCTTGAATCTCTGTAATAGGATTATCTATTAGCCTAGGTCTGCAAAAGTCTGGCTAATATTCTGCAGAGCATAAACCAGCATACATATTGTAGGATCATATTTTAACCAAGAATTAAATATTCATAAAACAGGGTAAAACAGGGATGGGTTCCGCTACACACCTCCCCCGTGACCATAAGCCGGCATACACGGTCTGATCCCAACGGATCGGCCTGGGGATGTCCGGACAAAAGTATTTGTTGGTCAATTCTCTAGTTTGACAACCCATCAGCATTACTGCAATTCACATTTACTCACATTTCCCATATCCCCAGATAGCTGGGATCTGAGCGCACAAAACCACGAATAGCGCTCAGATCCTCTTCACACAGTTCAATTGCCATGTAGCTAAAGTCTTTCCCATAGTCTTTCATTATATGAATGGGCTTCATGGCACAGTTATCTGGGGTATCATGGTTCACACAGGGCCAGTACAGAATGACCCCCCCTGTATGTAAAGGGCCAGAATGAGTGACTTACACTCTGGTATGGCCGAACACTGGTTCCAAAGGGCAATATGTACCAGGGCCATAGTCGCAGGGCAGGAGGCTGGCAAACAGTCCTCTCCAAGCCAAGGTGGCGAAGGGCACTTCGTCACACATCTCTCCTTTGGGGGGAAGTCTAACCAGGTACCTGGATATTTCGCTGGGGTGATGGTGCAACACGCTGAGGGGACTTGAGGGGCAGAGGCCAGTGGCACTCTGCCCTGATGCCAGCTCTTCTGCTGGTATAACCTGCAGGACCTCCTGCTCTGTACCAGGGACAAAGGGAGGGCAGAGGCCGACTGCACTCTGCCCCGCTGTCAGCTCTTCTGCTGGGGTACTTGGGACATATTCCGGCTCAGTAGCCAGGGAAACGTGGGGGTCAGTGGGGGTTAACATTTCCTCTGTTAACCCTGGGGCCACATTAGAAGTTAGCTGGGGAGGGGAGTTTGTACTTACCCCCTCCTCCGGTTGTCCCAGTGACGGTAGTTGGGGATCTGGACAAGCTGTGGGCGCAGAGACCACGGTCCCATCTGCGCCGTCTGGGAGATTGGTGTCTCCCCTGGTTAGGGTAAACTGTTGCTGGGGGGGAAGGATGACACCTTCTGCCCCCTGTGTTTCACACTGCCGCTGGGGGGGAAGGACGACACCTTTGGCCCCCTGGGGTACCCACTGCCACTGTGGAGGAAGGTCGACACCTTCTGCTCCCTGGGGTACACACTGCCGCTGGGGGGGAAGGACGACACCTTCTGCCCCCTGGGGTTCACACTGCCGCTGGGGGGAAAGGACGACACCTTCTGCACCCTGGGGTTCACACTGCCGCTGGGGGGAAAGGACGACACCTTCTGCCCCCTGGGGTTCACACTGCCGCTGAGGGGGAAGGACGACACCTTCTGCCCCCTGGGGTTCACACTGCCGCTGGGGGGAAAGGACGACACCTTCTGCCCCCTGGGGTTCACACTGCCGCTGAGGGGGAAGGACAACACCTTCTGCCCCCTGGGGTTCACACTGCCGCTGGGGGGAAAGGACGACACCTTCTGCCCCCTGGGGTTCACACTGCCGCTGAGGGGGAAGGACGACACCTTCTGCCCCCTGGGGTTCACACTGCCGCTGGGGGGAAAGGACGACACCTTCTGCCCCCTGGGGTTCACACTGCCGCTGGGGGGGAAGGACGACACCTTCTGCCCCCTGGGGTTCACACTGCCGCTGGGGGGAAAGGACGACACCTTCTGCCCCCTGGGGTTCACACTGCCGCTGAGGGGGAAGGGCGACACCTTCTGCCCCCTGGGGTTCACACTGCCGCTGGGGGGAAAGGACGACATCTTCTGCCCCCTGGGGTTCACACTGCCGCTGAGGGGGAAGGACGACACCTTCTGCCCCCTGGGGTTCACACTGCCGCTGGGGGGAAAGGAGGACACCTTCTGCCCCCTGGGGTTCACACTGCCGCTGGGGGGGAAGGACGACACCTTCTGCCTCCTGTAGGGCCGGTAGAGAGACCTCGGTCCCATCTCTACCTGCCATCTGGAAGTCATCCCAGGACCAGTCAATGAAGTCTGGTTCTGCTTGTCGAGTAGGTTGGGGCTGCACAAGGCTGAGCAGGTGTTGGTAGTCCTGCTCCAGCTCCCACTCTCTCGTTACCAGGTGGGTCATGTCTTTGCTCACCTCGCCTTCATCATCCCAGACATACATGCCCATCCGGTAGTCGTAGATGTCCCAAAACCTAGACCCCTCCGTGCTGCCAAGATCAATATCGTCCTCCAAGGCATCCCATAATAAACCCGGGCCATCATAATCATCCCACTCCGGTAAGTCGTGTTCAGCCGTCCAGGGGGTAAGTCGAACGGTATGCCACCAGAGGGCCTGGTATGCGTTGTCTAGCCAGATCTCTCGCCATACCAGGGTCTCTAGTCTTGTCACCCACTCATCCAGGGGCTGCTCTCCCAATAGATACATCCGCATCGCCACACGCTTCTGTAGCCGCTGCTCATCACTGGGGAGACTCTCACCTCGCCGCCATTGGGCATCTTCCAGGGCATCATACCAGAGTTCCTTTCTGTCTGTTTCCCTGTAGTCTGTGGCCTCCTTCTCATCCTCATCATGGAACGCTGTCCGAAAACTAGCCGGTTCCATCCTGCTGTAGCCAGGGGCGCTGTACGGATACTAGCGTTGCCCTCAATTTGTACTCCACGGAATGGTGTCTCCTGTAGCTGTCCTTCTGACCGTGGGAACAATTCCACCACTTGCCAACAAATGT
Source organism: Discoglossus pictus (assembly GCA_027410445.1). Lineage (NCBI taxonomy): Eukaryota > Metazoa > Chordata > Amphibia > Anura > Alytidae > Discoglossus > Discoglossus pictus. Next base: position 129,425,690 of record CM050169.1, on the reverse strand, counting down.
AACGGAGCAGGAACACGCAGTCCAAAATCTCCGCTGGTATACGATAAAATACCCACGAGGCACTACAGTTTCACCATCCCCGACCTCCCATATTGGACGACACACAATTTGGGAGTCAAATGAATACTGACTTTATTTTGTTATTGCAGAACTATATATACATCTCTTTGGCCACAGGCAATACACATGCCCATATTTGGCTACACACAATACACATAAAGAGAACAATAGGGGGGTCACACCTCCCTGGCAACTTTGATACAATCAGACATTGATTCAATTACACTTCTTTGTTCTTATCAGAGAATGAAAACACTTTGGAAAATGCAAGGATCCTTTACAACTTTCTTATCTCTTGAATCTCTGTAATAGGATTATCTATTAGCCTAGGTCTGCAAAAGTCTGGCTAATATTCTGCAGAGCATAAACCAGCATACATATTGTAGGATCATATTTTAACCAAGAATTAAATAATCATAAAACAGGGTAAAACAGGGATGGGTTCCGCTACAATGTAATTATGACCTTTCTTGATTATTGATTCCTACACACAGTGCTTGACACCATCAACCAATGCTTAATATAAAAATTGATGACAACCCTCCATAAAATTATCATAAAAAAATGAAAAAACAGAAGGCCATAAAATAAGGTGATAAAGATAATGAGCTTAGAAAATCCTAGCCCACTAATTGAGAGTCATAATTAATACAGTATAATTACACTTTTGACCTTGCTATTTATAGCAAGATATCATTAACATAAGTAAATCCCAAGAATTGAAAGAAAAATAGAATAGACAGATGATTGGCAAGTGCTAGATGTACCTATTAACAATTGGTAGAGCAATAGTGTACACAATTCTAGACTAACTAAATAATGCCATTAGCAAATGGGAGTATCTAGAAATAGACTTTAACTAGCAGGCACCATCATAAATACAGATACCTCTCTAATATTTGCAATGCAACTCCACTCCTCCTGTCTGATTGCAGTCAGTGGTAATTGTATGTTATGCCTAATAGAAATAAATATGTATGGTACCAAATAGCAGAGTATATAAATATTGGTGTGCCAATAGACTTCCAAGCATAAAAGCAAGGACCTTAAATGTAGGTTCTACAAATTAGAGTGATTAAAAAGCTGGCACAAGTCCAGAGCTCCCTGTGTGTACTATCTGCCATGCCTCTATACCTATAAACTTGCTGGCATTTTATTAAACAGTCATGGTCATAGATAAAAAGCAGCAACATCTAGGGTACAAAAAATATAAGAATAGGTACTTAGCTCATCCGAAAATGCTGTCTACTACTCATAAATAACAAGCAGCAACATACAGGGTACAAAAACTATATTGAAAGGTACTTAGCTCATCCAGAAACAATATCTGCTGCTCCCAGTGCTACAGACTCTTCAGGACCTCCCACACATGTCCTCAGACGCAGACCTGGACGTACGTTTCATCAGCGTCGTGCTGGCGTCATCAGGGGTATTGTGGCCCCTTGTCCACATCCATTAAACCAACTATCGGACTGATTTTACTGAACTAAACAGGTTAATAATATATTGTGTTAATATATCTAGGAATTTCTTGTAATAGAGATTTGTTATACCATCTGGTCCTGCTAATTTCTTCAAGTATACATTTTCTATTGTTCTTTTTATTTTCTCGGAAGTTATTGATGAATTGAGATCTGTTAATTGTTGTTCATTCAGATTATGGTGTTTACACTCATTTAAAAATGTATTGTTTTCTGTATTCTTGTTTTTGTCCAGCTATATAATGTTTGATAGAATTTAATAAAATATTTTTTTATATTACCTGGATTATGTGTCATATTGCTTTTGGATGTGCAGAATTTAAGAATTTTAGATTCTTTAGTAAATCCTTTAAATTTATGTGCTAATGGTCTATCTGGTTTATTACCTTTATCATAAGCATACACTTTAATCAATTATTTGAGCAGTCCACTTCTACTTTAAAATGTTAACAATTTCAAATAATATTCATTTTACTTAATAATCCTTTTTGTAGGTTATGTTCTAGTATTTTTGTTCCAACTCTTTACGTTGATCATTCAATGTTTTATATTTAGCTTCTATAATATTGAATTAAGCTGCAATATAATTTGATACCTTTTGTATTATAAATACAAAAGGTATCAAATTATATTGCAATACTCATTATTAATCTATGTATATATATATGGATTAATAAATGCTAAATTACTAAATTACTGGACATTCACGGCTGCTTCACTCTTCAATTATATATATATATATATATATATATATATATATATATATATATATATATATATATATACAGTTTATATTGATGTATTTAATCAGATCAGTGTCACACAATCAGGCAATAAGTGGAGTTTAGTTATTACAGTAACAAACTGGCTCTAACATTTGCTGAAATTGATATATGTGGAGATCTTTTGGCTTGTCAGTTGTTATTTTAAACTCACCCAACTGGAATACATGTTTTGATAATTAATATGGGCCTCATTCTATTACCGGCCGTAAATCAGCCGTAAGGCTGCGATTCCTTGCGGGGGTTCAGTTAACTCGCGATTCTATTATACGGCCCCGCAAGGATCTCATCTTACGGCCGGCCGCATATCTTGGAACCGGCCGTAAGCTCTGAAATATAAAAACTCAAAAATAAATTCAAGCCTGCACTGTACAGCTCTGTAAATGCTAGGGATCATATTGGGGGACATGAGGATTAAAAGTAACCCACTCTCAAGCTTGCACATCAGCCCAAACCCGAGTTTGAATTAACTGTTTATTTTCCGGCTGCGGCGTGGGTGTGTCTGAGGTGCTCCAAGCACTCTGGACTTTTTACATGGATATTTTACGTATATTAAAAATAAAATATTTTACGGATTTGAGTATAGGGTAATTATGTGCTATTTTTTCTAACACCGAATATCACTTTATAGTCTTCTCAAAGTGCAGGATGGCTTTATTTGAGCTATTTTATGTGCTTAATTGGTGCTAGCGAGACCTGTTTGCTGCAAGTAAGCTGCGGCTCGTTTTTAGCCTTGCAGACAGGGTTCCCGGAGCAATAGAATCGCAACCAGGCTTTTCTTACAGCCGATTTCCTTGCGGCCGTTTTAGATCAAAGGCTTTCCTCCGGCGCGATCGGCCGCAAGGGATAGCAAGGCGCCGGCCGCAAGCCTGCCGGAGTCCCCTGCTGGAGGGGAATAGAATAGCCGTAAAGCTTGAGGCCGGTCCTTGCGGCCCCGCAGCGGCTGCGGCCGTAATAGAATGAGGCCCTATTTGTTTTTGTCCTAAACATTTAGGGCCTCATTCTATTATCGGCCGTAAATCGGCCGTAAGGCTGCGATTCCTTGCGGGGGTTCAGTTAACTCGCGATTCTATTATACGGCCCCGCAAGGATCTCCTCTTACGGCCGGCCGCATATCTTGGAACCGGCCGTAAACTGTGAAATATAAAAACTCAAAAATAAATTCAAGCCTGCACTGTACAGCTCTGTAAATGCTAGGGATCATATTGGGGGACATGAGGAATAAAAGGAACCCACTCTCAAGCTTGCACATCAGCCCAAACCCGAGTTCAAATTAACTGTTTATTTGCCGGCTGCGGCGGGGGTGTGTCTGAGGTGCTCCAAGCACTCTGGACTTTTTACATGTATATTTTACGGATATTAAAAATGAAATATTTTACGGATTTGAGTACAGGATAATTATGTGCTATTTTTTCTAACACCTAAAATCCCTTTATAGTCTTCTCAAAGTGCAGGATGGCTTTATTTGAGCTATTTTATGTGCTTAATTGGTGCTAGCGAGACCTTTTTCCTGCAAGTAACTGCGGCTCGCTTTTAGCCTTGCAGAGAGGTTTCCCGGAGCAATTGAATAGCAAATCTCTTGCGGCCGTTTTAGATCAAAGGCTTTCCTCCGGCGCGATCGGCCGCAAGAGATAGCAAGGCACCGGCCGCAAGCCTGCCGGAGTCCCCGGCCGTAAGGGAATAGAATAGCAGAATAGCTTGCGGCCGGTCCTTGCGGCCCCGCAGCGGCTGCGGCCGATAATAGAATGAGGCCCATAGAAAGGATTGACTTTTCAGATGATGTCAAGAAGTTTGCTGTTGACCCCTTCTCTTTCATTTGTCCTTTTCACAAATTAAGCTTTTAGCAGTTATCCAATTTATCATGGCTAACATTTGATATCATATGCCAAATGTAATATATAAAAAGTGCAAGATAATTGTCAAATTACTAAGGAGCTATACATTGTATTTGCAATTTTTTCTAATGTGGATCATTCCTGAAAAATACAATATTATTTGTGCTGCATTGATATGCAAATGAAAAGCTACTTAATACTAATTAGCTTTTTTGATTGGTATCACAGTCTGATTGTATGTTCCTGTGATGGCTAAAATAATGACTCCTAATGTCCTTTATATCACATATAAAATATTTAGCAGTACTTATCAAGTACTCTTAGCCACGAGTTACCATATTGAAAGACCCATTAGTCAGAAAACAATGGTGCATTTCTCAAGAATGGTTTACTGTAAAAAGCAATGAATAGCCGTTTTTTCATACTCTATTAATGTAAACCGGACTTCCTGGTAGGATGACATCTGTTTGTCCACGGTTAGATATTTGATTTCTAAATATTTCTATAGATATTAACTTAATATATACCTAATGAGTGTGTAATGTATAATTTCATTTGATTTCCTCAAAATTGAAACTAATTTCTATATCACAGACATGTGGCCTGAAAGTGCTTCATCTGACAAAAGACGTTCTGTATTTTGACACCACCTAAACCTGAAGCCAAAACATGTATGTCATGTATAAAACTGTTTGAGTTATTTATGCGTCAATAGTAATGACATAGCATACATACCTATATAGATACTTTGACTCAATATTCTAAAGCCAATCCTTTTATGATATCTGAACCCTGTGTTTATTAACAAACAAATGTGTCTAGGTCATGTTGTTATCATGTTATTGTTGTTCAGTCCTGAAGTTGTGTCAAGACTCTCGGTAATCATATGGATGCAGCATGCCAGGCACTTCTGTCTGTGTTTCAGGTTGTGAGTGTCCATATGGTTTTCAAAAGATACTGAAGTGGGTTGCCAGTTCCTTCTCTAGTGGAACGCAATTTGTCTCTGTTTTGGCTTGCCCTTCTTGGGCGATCCTACATTGTATAGCTCACATCTTCATTGAGGTACACAAGCCCATTCAACATGCAAGGTAACAATCTATAAGGGTTCTAGATAGTAAGATAGTAGTTTAATGGCAAATTACAGTGACTGCATTAATGATAATTGTTTAGTGTGTGTTGTTCATAAGAGTGTCATGCAAATTCAATCATTGTCAGTTTGGAAAGTGAGATCACACAGATCGGTAGAAAACATTGTGCCCTGAGTCAAACTACATTACGGTCTGTGAGAAAATGTAGCAATCTTTATTAGCTCACTTGTGCCTTTTTCATGGAGAAATACCAAGCAATTCTAATCTGAACAGGAGAAAGGAGAAACCCCAGGCGTATGTTTTGGCCTTACTTGGGCCTCTCAGCTTTGCATTCATATTCTTTAAATTATTTGATAAAACTTCTGTGTACACAGTGTGTAAGAGGTGTGTCATGCTACATTTTAAGGTGGCAATTGCTATACCTATGTGATTGGAATTCCCAGATTTTACAGTACATGAAAGAAAATTGGTGTACTGACAAGATGCATACCATATTCATGTGCTATGCACAGTACATATTAGATCTATTTTAGGAGTCCATTGAATGAAAGTGAGGAAATGTATAATCTATACATGTACCATGCATTTTTATTTTGTTTTTTTGTGGATGATCTTGTCATTAAATCTTTGAAAATGGAATCACTATGTCTGTGTTTTCATTTCAAAAGAGTCAATGGTAAGTATAAGCAGTAAGTGACGACTAATTATACATACATTCACATTCAAATGATAATCAGGGTTAGGTTGGAATGTGTACAGGCACATTCGATTGTGAACCTTTTTGCTGCATTAAAACACAACTGCTTCTACAACTATTTGATATCCTGAGAAATAGTGAACTCAAATGGACTGGAGTGGGTCATTTCGTATCAGATAACCACCAGATCTTCTACTCTGGTCAAGAATCCCGCAGAATAAATGGAGTAACCCTCATAATCAACGAAAGAGTGGCCAAAGTAGTGCTTAAAAAATTACAGAATTGTTTCAATTTGAAACCTTATCGTGATCCAAGTCCAACCATGGATTCTGAAGAGGCTGAAGTTGTCCAGTTTTAGAAGGATATTCAACATCTCCTAGATATAAATTCAAGAAAAGATGTTACTCTCACCAGGAGACTTGACTGCCAAGCTTGGTCTTGAAGTACAAAATGAAGCAGGTCTAAGATTAGTAGAATTCCCTCAAGATAATTCTCTGGTCATAGAAAACACCCACTTCCAACAGCCTCTAATATGACTCTATACATGCCACATGGACATCACTAGATGGGCAATACAGAAATCATACTGACTATACTGTATGTCACGACCCAGAGATGTGGAGTTCACACTCACCCCAAACTCTCCTGCCTTCTGCTACAGGAGCACCCGTGGTTGCAGAAATTGGGGTTAATCTCAGCACCCAGCTCTAATTCTACCCCCGGGAGCATCTCTCAGGCAAATCCAGGAAAATCACAGGAGCAACACCATTTGATTAGTGTAGAGACAGGATGACTTATTCTCCTTACACAGATATTTTAAGACAGCTCAAAAGACCCACTTTCACACAACTTCCTCCCCCTTCCCACATTCCTCCCTCTGAGATATAACTGATTTGGTATTTTCAGTAAGTAAAGGGCTTAAGTCTCTTCCGGGTCTCCAGACCTGATCTGTTTCTCACGTTCTACCTTTTTACAACTGCACAGGGGGAAATAAACTCCCAGGTCTGGTTTTACAATATTCTTTTTTATATGTGCCATTAGGGTAGGGAAACATCCAAGGTGGAAGTCTGTGTAAACAGCATGGCTTACCATATACATTCTGTAAACATTTTACATAAAACAACATGTCACAGTACTTAAAACACAGCTCATGTCCATTTTGATAGTAATCACACGTGTTAGGGTCCCAAATCACAAGGTTGCTTGTGGGGCCCCCTCGTGGCCCCCAAATCAGTCATAAAACTATATATTTTGTAGCTAAAAATGTAAGCTCAGATCATGAGTTAAACTGAGAAAAAGAGCAAAAATCAGTAGACCAAGGAGATATGAAATACATAATATCCATGTGAATATGCAGTGGAGGTATAAAATAGATTTAATGGGCTAGACATGGTAGATAGAAATTTGTGACACAGACCAGAAAACAGGAAAATACAATTTTCCTAAAAGAAAGAAAACTAAGAAAGCAAACTGATTGTCTGACTTCAAACCCTTGCTAAGTCCCTCAGACAGATTTAAAAATACAGTATAGGACAAAAAGCATTACAACATGATGAAATGTCAACATTATTTGATACTTAACAGTCCAATATCAACATATGAGTAATTACAAAATATGATATGTTAGTATTAAGCACGTTTTATGATATAAATCCAGGGTATTGCACAACCCAGTACTCAAGGGATTAATACACGTCACAAAACCACGTTGCCTAGGAACAAATGCTCTGATATATTGTCTATAACTATATCAGATTTTAACACAAAAAGAGCAAATCTTTACTAATCAAAGCTATAAATACAATTGTCACAGCTTTTTAATATCAAAATATATTTTTAATTAAAAATCAATGACTTTCTATATATCTCTAATGTTTCCTTGGAGCTGCAATTATGGCACTTGTTACTGCACTTCCCACTGATTATAAGATTTATGACGTTTCCATCTCCTTTTGGCTCCTAGAGACCTGTTTCATCCATAAAGTTTGTTTTGGCTGCTCCCTACACAGAAATCTGTTGCATCTAAGGCAGGATTTATAAATCTGGGGGGAACGAAAGATTTACATTAGTGTAGAACTTAGGAAAAATGCTCACACAGCTGATTTACGATAGTGCCCTAACTTAGAGCATCTGATTTACATAGGGTTCTTAGTTGCATTACCTTTTGCTACTCTGCACCCAAACTAATTGGATTACTGGGATTTTTCTGTTCGCCCATGTATACAAGTCCATGTGTGTGTGTCAATAAAGGGCATTTTACTCCTTTTAAAAGTATACGAGCATGTCAGCTGTATTTCTGAGGGGTGGAAAAGATTATACAAACATTTGTTATAAATCACCCCATTACAGTTAATATATATTTGCAGTTGTATCTTGTCACCAAAGTAAAGATTACATTTAATATTGAAGAAATAAATTCCTTCACCTGCACAAACTAATCTAATTAGCTAATTCCACAAGCAGGTGCGGCTCATTATGTATTCATAGGATACAAAGGCAGCTTAAATGCAACAGAAAAAAACAGACTGCAAATGAGTCATGAGTTATTTTAGAAAGAATTTTAAGGAAAGTGCATTTTCCATATACTTTTCCTCCAATTGTCTCATGGTGCAGATCACATATGGTGACTTCAGAATCCCTTTAAGCAAACATACTATTCTCCACCCCATATAATGTGTCTAGCAGAAGGAGAGAATCTATCCAGTGGGAGACCTAGGTCGATTCTCTCCCTGCTAGGAAATGCCCAGTTTTTATACATCTCAGATGACTTTACTAATAAAACAAGTGGCGTAAAGTGAGAACCCAACAATTTAGTCAAAATTATTTAGGAATTATAATTGTGCACTTGATATGGTGCTAACAATTCAGTATTACATTGACAAGATAATCAGCTGCCTTAAATATGTTGTATATGTGGAGCATAACATTTTACTAAGCTCCCATGAACGGCTTGTATACAGTGCCTTGCAAAAGTATTCACCCCCCTTGGCATTTTTCGTGTTTTGCTGCCTCACAACATGGAATTAACATGGATTGTTTGAGGATTGGCATAATTTCATTTACAGAACATGCCAACAACTTTGAAGATGTTTTTTTTTTTATTATTGTGAAGCAAACAACAAATAGGACAAAGTCAATGTGCATATCTATTCACCCCCCTAAAGTCAATACTTTGTAGACCCACCTTTTGTGGCAAACACAGCTCCAAGTTGCTTTGGATAAGTCTATATGAGCTTGCCACATCTTACCACTGGGATTGTTGCCCATTCCTACTTGCAAACTGCTCCAGCTCCTTCAAGTTGGATGGTTTGCGCTTGTGAACAGCAATCTTTAAGTCAGACCACAGATTTTTTATTGGATTGAGGTCTGAGCTTTGACTAGGCCATTGCAACACATTTACATGTTTCCCCTTAAACCACTCAAGTGTTGCTTTGGCAGTGTGTTTGGGGTCATTGTCCTGCTGGAAGGTGAACCTCCGTCCTAGCCTCAAATTAATCACAGAGTGGTACAGGTTTTGCTCGAGAATATCCCTGTATTTAGCACCATCCATCTTTCCCTCAACTCTGACCAGTTTCCCAGTCCCGGCTGCTGAAAAACATCCCCACAGCATGATGCTGCCACCACCATGTTTCACTGTGGGGATGGTGTTCTTTGGGTGATGTAATGTGTTGTGTTTGTGCCAGACATAGCTTTTCTTTGATAGCCGAAAATAAAAAAAAATTGGCTCATCAGACCAGAGCACCTTCCTCCATACATTTTGGGAATCTCCCACATGCCTTTTCGCAAACTCAAAATGTGCCATTTTGTTTTTTTGTTGAAAGTAATGGCTTTCCTCTGGCCAACTCTATGGAGCGTACGGCTTATTGTCGTCTTATGTACAGATAATCCAGTCTGTGCTGTGGAACTCTGCAGCTTCACCAGGGTTACCTTAGGTCTCTGTGCTGCCTCTCTGATTAATGCCCTCCTTGCCCGGTCCACGAGTTTTGGTGGGCGGCCGTCTCTTGGCAGGTTTGCTGTTGTGCCATGTTCTTTCCATTTGGTTATGATAGATTTGATGGGTCTCCTGGGTATCATCAAAGATTTGTATATTTTTTAATATCCTAACCCTGACTTGTACTTCTCAACAACCTTGTCCCTTACTTGTTCGGAGAGTTCCTTGGCCTTCATGGCAGTGTTTGGTTAGTGATGCCTTTTGCTTAGGTGTTGTAGCCCCTGGCGGCTTTCAAAAAAGGTGTGTATATGTAATGACTGATCATGTGACACTTACATTGCACACAGGTGGACATCATTTTACTAATTATGTGACTTCTGAAGGTAATTGGTTGCACCAGAGCTTTTTATGGGCTTCATAACAAAGGGGCTGAATACATTCGCACATGCCAATTTTCTGTTTTCTATTTCTATAAAATAGTTTTATGTATATATTTTTCTCATTTCACTTCAACAACTTAGACTATTGTGTTCTGATCCATAACATGAAATTCAGATTAACAAAACATTGAACTTCAGGCTGTAATGTACCAAATAGGTAAAAAGTCAAGGGTGTGAACACTTTTGCAAGGCACTGTAAGTATTTGTCAAACTTTTATTAAATTAATATAAAACATACAGATGGAATTTAGAACAGATGTGTATATTTGTATGTTTAAATTGTCATTTCTTGTCTGTTTTGCAACAATAGGAAAGTCTTGTCTCAGGGATGTTTGGTCTGTGTGTCTCTCTCTCCATCTTGGCACACCTATGGTATGCATTTTCCTATCAGTTTTCACAGATAAGACAAACAGATACTCTTTATACAATGCATACATTATTCATTTTACTCCATTATATTTTTATAGATGCTCTGTATAAATTATGCAGAGCATTGTGTTTACTATCACTGTTTAGATATTCACCATTATTACATGCTCTCAGTCTGCCCTGCTCACATTCCTCTTTCTCCCCTCCCTCTGTGTCATACATCTATGACCTATTTCCAATGATACGCTGGCCCCACATCTGCAATTAATTCCTGTCTGATGCACCATTTACCATACTAGTCCCACAGTCAAATGAGTCACTTCAAAAACATTAGTGTCACAAATATCCTGACCAATAGGTTACAAGGAAAGGAGAAAAAAAATATATATTAGAAAAGAGGTCAGGGGTAAAACATAATCTTGGGTCAGATAGGGCTCCATTTCATTCCTCAGATTTGCTAATTCACAAGTCAAGGAAACTTGTAAATCACTACCAATCTATTCAACAACACAAAAACTCTAGCCCTACCAGAAGTGCATGCAAAATGGTGTAAAAAGTCCAAAAATGTCAATCCACTTGTCCCATTAAAATTTTCCCCAAGGCCTAATTCTTATATCATATTCTAATATCTGAGTGTTATACGTTAATCTCTGAGTGTTTGTAAGTGTGTAGATAGTCCACAAATCCTGTACTCTGACCCACCCACAGAAGCATAAAAAAGCCTATGGGAAGCAAATAAGCATCAGATCTGCAGCCTTAATTGAGTCACATATGAGGCTTGATTTCTCATATGCGACCAGGGCCGGAACTACCTTTTTGGACCCACTGGGCAGTAAAGTGGAGGTGCCCATGTGCGCCGGGTATGCACGCACCCATTTTTCCCTTTTCTGTGCATGTATATCACTATTTTGCATAAATACCCTGGGGTCAAAAAATAATTCTGGAGTCAAATTATAAGTCTGTGGTCAGATAATATCACTCAAGTCATATAATAATTCTAGTGTCAAATAATAAACTAAGGCTCACATAGTGATCTTGGGGCCGGATACTGAATTGAAGGTTAGTTAATTACTCTGTGGCAGATAATAACCCTGTTGTTAAATAATTACAGCTCATATATAATATAGTTCAGATAATAATACTGAGTTCAGATTAAGGTTCAACATAAAGCTATACATCAAATATCATCTAGTTCAATTAGAAATCAGATATCAACTAGAAATCACATATATAGTTGTCAGTGTTGGGAACGTTTGCAATGTTGATCACGCTTTTGCTTCCCTCGAGATGCGAGGCGAGCCGTTGATGAACACACTACTTAGGCTGCAATGAGCGCCGAAGTTGCTCATTGCACTGCAAGCCTCACAAAGCGAGGCGAGCAGTTGAGCCACACGGGACTTAGGCTGCAACGCTCATTCCACTGCAAGCTGCGCAAAGCGAGCACTTGAGAAACATGGGACTTAGGTTGCAATGAGCGCCAAAGGTGCTCATTGCACTGCGAGCCTTGCAAAGCGAGCAGTTGAGGCACGCAGGACTTAGGCTGCAATGAGCATCAAAGGCGCTCATTGCACTGCTAGGTGAGCAGTTGAGACACGCAGGTCTTAGCATGCAATGAGAGCCAAAGTTGCTCATTGCACTGCGAGCCTCGCAGTTGAGGCACGCGGAACTTAGGCTGCAATGAGCACCAAAGGTGCTCATTGCACTGCGAGACTGTCGAAGCGAGGCAAGCAGTTGAGGCATGCAGTTGGTACAAATGCGTGACTCGAAAACACTGAAAAATAACCTAAATAATAATAAAAAAGCTTGGTAATGAAGTTGCAAACTAATTGGAGCCATATTATGTGTTTTTCGTTGAACGAAAATTGGCTAAGCAAGGGGAAAAAAGGTGGACGAAAACCGTAAAAATTTTGAAACAGGATGAAAGCGAGGATCTGCAACGCTAGGCACGCAGAACTTAGAAAATACACGATGGCCGCTCATTGCACTGCGAGCCTCGCGAAGCGAGCTGTTGAAGCAAGAGGCGCTCATTGCACTGTGTTAATTGCACTGCGAGCCTCGCAAAGCGAGGCGAGCAGTTGAGGCACGAAGTTGGTTCAAACTTGTAACTCCAAAACACTGAAAAATAACCAAAATAATAATAAAAAAATAATAATAACACACAGCACAGGAGGAGAACAAGGAAGCCTGGGAGTAAAGTTGCAAATTAATTGGAGCCATAATTTGCGTTTTTCGTTGAACGGAAACCGGCTAAGCGAGGGATAAAATGGTGGATGAAAAACGTAAAAATTCTGAAACTGGATGAAAACGAGGCTCTGCAACGCCAGGCACCCAGAACTTAGAAAATACACAACGGCAAAAACAGTAACACTTACACTAACAACGCCAGGCACGCGGGACTTTGAAAATAAAACCAACGCAGGTGCTCAGAGGAGCAAAAGCCTCACATTGTACGGCAAACAGCATTGCCAGCCTTACAATTTTTTTCCGGGCAATTTCTAGTAAAATATAAACCTTAGGGTCATACAATAAACTAGAAGTCAAATATTACATGTGGAGTCAGATATAATCCAGAGGTTGATCCATGTATCAGATAATAAAGGGTTAAATTAAAGGCCTGTTAAAAAACCAAATGACAAAATGACAAAAAAAAAATCCTGGGTTAGACTATAAAGTATAAAAAGTGATGTCTCTCCTGCACATCTGCTTGCCTCCCCTGTGATGTCTCTCCTGCATATCTACCTGCCTCCCCTTTGATGTCTCTCCTGCATATCTACCTGCCTCCTTTGTGATGTCTCTCCTGCACATTTGCCTGCCTCCCCTGTGATGTCTCTCCTGCACATCTTCCTGCCTCCCATGTGATGTCTCTCCTGCATATCTACCTGCCTCCCCGTGATGTCTCTCCTGCACATCTTCCTGCCTCCCATCTGATGTCTCTCCTGCACATCTGCCTGCCTCCCTGTGATGTCTCTCCTGCACATCTACCTGCCTCCCCTGTGATGTCTCTCCTGCACATCTTCCTGCCTCCCCTGTGATGTCTCTCCTGCACATCTTCCTGCCTCCCCTGTGATGTCTCTCCTGCACATCTTCCTGCCTCCCCTGTGATGTCTCTCCTGCACATCTTCCTGCCTCCCCTGTGATGTCTCTCCTGCACATCTTCCTGCCTCCCCTGTGATGTCTCTCCTGCACATCTTCCTGCCTCCCCGTGATGTCTCTCCTGCACATCTTCCTGCCTCCCCTGTGATGTCTCTCCTGCACATCTTCCTGCCTCCCCTGTGATGTCTCTCCTGCACATCTACCTGCCTCCCCATGATGTCTCTCCTGCACATCTACCTGCCTCCCCTGTGATGTCTCTCCTGCACATCTTCCTGCCTCCCCTGTGATGTCTCTCCTGCACATCTACCTGTCTCCCCGTGATGTTTCTCCTGCACATCTACCTGCCTCCCCATGATGTCTCTCCTGCATATCTGCCTGCCTCCCCGTGATGTCTCTCCTGCACATCTACCTGCCTCCCCTGTGATGTCTCTCCTGCACATCTTCCTGCCTCCCCTGTGATGTCTCTCCTGCACATCTTCCTGCCTCCCCATGATGTCTCTCCTGCATATCTGCTTGCCTCCCCTGTGATGTCTCTCATGCATATCTACCTGCCTCCCCTTTGATGTCTCTCCTGCATATCTACCTGCCTCCTTTGTGATGTCTCTCCTGCACATTTGCCTGCCTCCCCTGTGATGTATCTCCTGCACATCTACCTGCCTCCCTGTGATGTCTCTCCTGCATATCTACCTGCCTCCCCTGTGATGTCTCTCCTGCATATCTTCCTGCCTCCCATGTGATGTCTCTCCTGCACATCTACCTGCCTCCCCTGTGATGTCTCTCCTGCATATCTACCTGCCTCCCATGTGATGTCTCTCCTGCATATCTACCTGCCTCCCCGTGATGTCTCTCCTGCACATCTGCCTGCCTCCACTTGATGTCTCTCCTGCACATCTTCCTGCCTCCCCTGTGATGTCTCTCCTGCACATCTACCTGCCTCCCATGTGATGTCTCTCCTGCATATCTACCTGCCTCCCCGTGATGTCTCTCCTGCACATCTGCCTGCCTCCACTTGATGTCTCTCCTGCACATCTTCCTGCCTCCCCTGTGATGTCTCTCCTGCACATCTACCTGTCTCCCCGTGATGTTTCTCCTGCACATCTACCTGCCTCCCCATGATGTCTCTCCTGCACATCTTCCTGCCTCCCCTGTGATGTCTCTCCTGCACATCTTCCTGCCTCCCCTGTGATGTCTCTCCTGCACATCTTCCTGCCTCCCCATGATGTCTCTCCTGCATATCTGCTTGCCTCCCATGTGATGTCTCTCCTGCACATCTTCCTGCCTCCCATGTGATGTCTCTCCTGCACATCTACCTGCCTCCCCGTGATGTCTCTCCTGCACATCTGCCTGCCTCCACTTGATGTCTCTCCTGCACATCTTCCTGCCTCCCCTGTGATGTCTGTCCTGCACATCTTCCTGCCTCCCCTGTGATGTCTCTCCTGCACATCTACCTGTCTCCCCGTGATGTTTCTCCTGCACATCTACCTGCCTCCCCATGATGTCTCTCCTGCACATCTTCCTGCCTCCCCTGTGATGTCTCTCCTGCACATCTTCCTGCCTCCCCTGTGATGTCTCTCCTGCACATCTTCCTGCCTCCCCATAATGTCTCTCCTGCATATCTGCTTGCCTCCCCTGTGATGTCTCTCCTGCATATCTACCTGCCTCCCCTTTGATGTCTCTCCTGCATATCTACCTTCCTCCCCTGTGATGTATCTCCTGCACATCTACCTGCCTCCCCTGTGATGTCTCTCCTGCATATCTACCTGCCTCCCCGTGATGTCTCTCCTGCACATCTGCCTGCCTCCACTTGATGTCTCTCCTGTACATCTGCCTGCCTCCTCATGATGTCTCTCCTGCACATCTTCCTGCCTCCCCTGTGATGTCTCTCCTGCACATCTGCCTGCCTCCCCTGTGATGTCTCTCCTGCACATCTTCCTGCCTCCCATGTGATGTCTCTCCTGCACATCTGCCTGCCTCCCCTGTGATGTCTCTCCTGCACATCTTCCTGCCTCCCATCTGATGTCTCTCCTGCACATCTGCCTGCCTCCCTGTGATGTCTCTCCTGCACATCTACCTGCCTCCCCGTGATGTCTGTCCTGCACATCTGCCTGCCTCCACTTGCTGTCTCTCCTGCACATTTGCCTGCCTCCCATGTGATGTCTCTCCTGCACATCTACCTGCCTCCCCGTGATGTCTCTCCTGCACATCTGCCTGCCTCCTCATGATGTCTCTCCTGCACATCTACCTGCCTCCTCATGATGTCTCTCCTGCACATCTTCCTGCCTCCCATGTGATGTCTCTCCTGCACATCTGCCTGCCTCCCCGTGATGTCTCTCCTGCACATCTACCTGCCTCCTCATGATGTCTCTCCTGCACATCTGCCTGCCTTCCTGTGATGTCTCTCCTGCACATCTGCCTGCCTCCCCTGTGATGTCTCTCCTGCACATCTTCCTGCCTCCCCGTGATGTCTCTCCTGCACATCTACCTGCCTCCCATCTGATGTCTCTCCTGCACATCTATCTGCCTCCCCGTGATGTCTCTCCTGCACATCTGCCTGCCTCCTCATGATGTCTCTCCTGCACATCTGCCTGCCTCCCTGTGATGTCTCTCCTGCACATCTGCCTGCCTCCCCTGTGATGTCTCTCCTGCACATCTTCCTGCCTCCCCTGGGATGTCTCTCCTGCACATCTTCCTGCCTCCCCTGTGATGTCTCTCCTGCACATCTTCCTGCCTCCCCTGTGATGTCTCTCCTGCACATCTTCCTGCCTCCCCTGTGATGTCTCTCCTGCACATCTTCCTGCCTCCCCATGATGTCTCTCCTGCATATCTGCTTGCCTCCCCTGTGATGTCTCTCCTGCATATCTACCTGCCTCCCCTTTGATGTCTCTCCTGCATATCTACCTGCCTCCCCTGTGATGTATCTCCTGCACATCTACCTGCCTCCCCTGTGATGTCTCTCCTGCATATCTACCTGCCTCCCCATGATGTCTCTCCTGCACATCTACCTGCCTCCCCTGTGATGTCTCTCCTGCACATCTTCCTGCCTCCCCTGTGATGTCTCTCCTGCACATTTTCCTGCCTCCCCATGATGTCTCTCCTGCACATCTTCCTGCCTCCCCTGTGATGTATCTCCTGCACATCTACCTGCCTCCCCTGTGATGTCTCTCCTGCACATCTACCTGCCTCCCCTGTGATGTCTCTCCTGCACATCTGCCTGCCTCCCATGTGATGTCTCTCCTGCACATCTACCTGCCTCCCCTGTGATGTATCTCCTGCACATCTACCTGCCTCCTTGTGATGTCTGTCCTGCACATCTGCCTGCCTCCCCTGAGATATCTCTCCTGCACATCTACCTGCCTCCCATGTGATGTCTCTCCTGCACATCTTCCTGCCTCCCATGTGATGTCTCTCCTGCACATCTACCTGCCTCCTTGTGATGTCTGTCCTGCACATCTTCCTGCCTCCCCTGAGATATCTCTCCTGCACATCTACCTGCCTCCCGTGTGATGTCTGTCCTGCACATCTGCCTGTCTCCCCTGAGATGTCTCTCCTGCACATCTACCTGCATCCCCTGTGATGTCTCTCCTGCACACCTGCACATCTACCTGCATCCCCTGTGATGTCTCTCCTGCACATCTTCCTGCCTTCCATGTGATGTCTCTCCTGCACATCTACCTGTATCCCCGTGATGTTTCTCCTGCACATCAACCTGCCTCCCATGTGATGTCTCTCCTGCACATCTACCTACCTCCCCTGTGATGTCTCTCCTGCACATCTTCCTGCCTCCCCTTTGATGTCTCTCCTGCACATCTTCCTGCCTCCCATGTGATGTCTCTCCTGCACATCTTCCTGCCTCCCATCTGATGTCTCTCCTGCACATCTGCCTGCCTCCCTGTGATGTCTCTCCTGCACATCTGCCTGCCTCCACTTGATGTCTCTCCTGTACATCTGCCTGCCTCCTCATGATGTCTCTCCTGCACATCTTCCTGCCTCCCCTGTGATGTCTCTCCTGCACATCTTCCTGCCTCCCCGTGATGTCTCTCCTGCACATCTGCCTGCCTCCCCGTGATGTCTCTCCTGCACATCTACCTGCCTCCCATGTGATGTCTCTCCTGCAAATCTGCCTGCGTCCTCATGATGTCTCTCCTGCACATCTTCCTGCCTCCCCTGTGATGTCTCTCCTGCACATCTGCCTGCCTCCCCGTGATGTCTCTCCTGCACATCTACCTGCCTCCCATGTGATGTCTCTCCTGCACATCTACCTGCCTCCCGTGTGATGTCTGTCCTGCACATCTGCCTGCCTCCTTGTGATTTCTCTCCTGCACATCTACCTGCATCCCCTGTGAAGTCTCTCCTGCACATCTTCCTGCCTTCCATATGATGTCTCTCCTGCACATCTTCCTGCCTTCCATGTGATGTCTCTCCTGCACATCTACCTGCCTCCCCTGTGATGTCTCTCCTGCACATCTGCCTGCCTCCCCTGTGATGTCTCGCCTGCACATCTACCTGCTTCCCATCGGATCTCTCTTCTGCACATCTACCTGTCTCCCCGTGATGTTTCTCCTGCACATCAACCTGCCTCCCCGTGATGTCTGTCCTGCACATCTGCCTGCCTCCACTTGATGTCTCTCCTGTACATCTGCCTGCCTCCTCATGATGTCTCTCCTGCACATCTTCCTGCCTCCCATGTGATGTCTCTCCTGCACATCTGCCTGCCTCCCCTGTGATGTCTCTCCTGCACATCTTCCTGCATCCCATCTGATGTCTCTCCTGCACATCTACCTGCCTCCCCGTGATGTCTGTCCTGCACATCTGCCTGCCTCCACTTGATGTCTCTCCTGTACATCTACCTGCCTCCCCATGATGTCTCTCCTGCACATCTACCTGCCTCCCCTGTGATGTCTCTCCTGCACATCTTCCTGCCTCCCCTGTGATGTCTCTCCTGCACATCTTCCTGCCTCCCCTGTGATGTCTCTCCTGTACATCTTCCTGCCTCCCCTGTGATGTCTCTCCTGCACATCTTCCTGCCTCCCCATGATGTCTCTCCTGCACATCTTCCTGCCTCCCCTGTGATGTCTCTCCTGCACATCTACCTGCCTCCCCTGTGATGTCTCTCCTGCACATCTACCTGCCTCCCCTGTGATGTCTCTCCTGCACATCTACCTGCCTCCCCTGTGATGTCTCTCCTGCACATCTTCCTGCCTCCCCATGATGTCTCTCCTGCACATCTTCCTGCCTCCCCTGTGATGTCTCTCCTGCACATCTACCTGCCTCCCCTGTGATGTCTCTCCTGCACATCTGCCTGTCTCCCCTGAGATGTCTCTCCTGCACATCTACCTGCCTCCTTGTGATTTCTCTCCTGCACATCTACCTGCATCCCCTGTGATGTCTCTCCTGCACACCTGCACATCTACCTGCCTCCCCTTGATGTCTCTCCTGCACATCTACCTGTCTCCCCGTGATGTTTCTCCTGCACATCTACCTGCCTCCCCTGTGATGTCTCTCCTGCACATCTACCTGCCTCCCCTGTGATGTCTCTCCTGCACATCTTCCTGCCTCCCCTTTGATGTCTCTCCTGCACATTTTCCTGCCTCCCATGTGATGTCTCTCCTGCACATCTACCTGCCTCCCCTGTGATGTCTCTCCTGCACATCTTCCTGCCTCCCATGTGATGTCTCTCCTGCACATCTTCCTGCCTCCCATCTGATGTCTCTCCTGCACATCTGCCTGCCTCCCTGTGATGTCTCTCCTGCACATCTACCTGCCTCCCCGTGATGTCTGTCCTGCACATCTGCCTGCCTCCACTTGATGTCTCTCCTGTACATCTGCCTGCCTCCTCATGATGTCTCTCCTGCACATCTTCCTGCCTCCCATGTGATGTCTCTCCTGCACATCTGCCTGCCTCCCCGTGATGTCTCTCCTGCACATCTACCTGCCTCCCCTGTGATGTCTCTCCTGCACATCTGCCTGTCTCCCCTGAGATGTCTCTCCTGCACATCTACCTGCCTCCTTGTGATTTCTCTCCTGCACATCTACCTGCATCCCCTGTGAAGTCTCTCCTGCACATCTACCTGCCTCCCCTTGATGTCTCTCCTGCACATCTTCCTGCCTTCCATGTGATGTCTCTCCTGCACATCTTCCTGCCTTCCATGTGATGTCTCTCCTGCACATCTACCTGCCTCCCCTGTGATGTCTCGCCTGCACATCTACCTGCTTCCCATAGATGTCTCTCCTGCACATCTACCTGTCTCCCCGTGATGTTTCTCCTGCACATCAACCTGCCTCCCCGTGATGTCTGTCCTGCACATCTGCCTGCCTCCACTTGATGTCTCTCCTGTACATCTGCCTGCCTCCTCATGATGTCTCTCCTGCACATCTTCCTGCCTCCCATGTGATGTCTCTCCTGCACATCTGCCTGCCTCCCCTGTGATGTCTCTCCTGCACATCTTCCTGCATCCCATCTGATGTCTCTCCTGCACATCTGCCTGCCTCCCTGTGATGTCTCTCCTGCACATCTACCTGCCTCCCCGTGATGTCTGTCCTGCACATCTGCCTGCCTCCACTTGATGTCTCTCCTGTACATCTGCCTGCCTCCTCATGATGTCTCTCGTGCACATCTTCCTGCCTCCCATGTGATGTCTCTCCTGCACATCTGCCTGCCTCCCCGTGATGTCTCTCCTGCACATCTACCTGCCTCCTCATGATGTCTCTCCTGCACATCTGCCTGCCTCCCTGTGATGTCTCTCCTGCACATCTGCCTGCCTCCCCTGTGATGTCTCTCCTGCACATCTTCCTGCCTCCACGTGATGTCTCTCCTGCACATCTACCTGCCTCCCATCTGATGTCTCTCCTGCACATCTACCTGCCTCCCCGTGATGTCTCTCCTGCACATCTGCCTGCCTCCTCATGATGTCTCTCCTGCACATCTGCCTGCCTCCCTGTGATGTCTCTCCTGCACATCTGCCTGCCTCCCCTGTGATGTCTCTCCTGCACATCTACCTGCCTCCCCGTGATGTCTCTCCTGCACATCTACCTGCCTCCTTTGTGATGTCTCTCCTGCACATCTACCTGCCTCCCATGTGATGTCTCTCCTGCACATCTTCCTGCCTCCCCGTGATGTCTCTCCTGCACATCTACCTGCCTTCCCTGTGATGTCTCTCCTGCACATCTGCCTGCCTCCCCTGTGATGTCTCTCCTGCACATCTTCCTGCCTCCCATCTGATGTCTCTCCTGCACATCTGCCTGCCTCCCTGTGATGTCTCTCCTGCACATCTGCCTGCCTCCCCTGTGATGTCTCTCCTGCACATCTACCTGCCTCCCCTGTGATGTCTCTCCTGCACATCTGCCTGCCTCCTTGTGATGTCTCTTCTGCACATCTACCTGCCTCCCATCTGATGTCTCTCCTGCACATCTGCCTGCCTCCCCGTGATGTCTCTCCTGCACATCTACCTGCCTCCCCTGTGATGTCTCTCCTGCATATCTACCTGCCTCCCCATGATGTCTCTCCTGCACATCTGCCTGCCTCCCTGTGATGTTTCTCCTGCACATCTGCCTGCCTCCCCGTGATGTCTCTCCTGCACATCTACCTGTCTCCCCGTGATGTTTCTCCTGCACATCTACCTGTCTCCCCGTGATGTTTCTCCTGCACATCTACCTGCCTCCCCATGATGTCTCTCCTGCACATCTACCTGCCTCCCCTGTGATGTCTCTCCTGCACATCTTCCTGCCTCCCCTGTGATGTCTCTCCTGCACATCTACCTGCCTCCCCTGTGATGTCTCTCCTGCACATCTACCTGCCAACCCTGTGATGTCTCCCCTGAACATCTACCTGTCTCCCCGTGATGTTTCTCCTGCACATCTACCTGTCTCCCCGTGATGTTTCTCCTGCACATCTACCTGCCTCCCCGTGATGTCTCTCCTGCACATCTACCTGCCTCCCCTGTGATGTCTCTCCTGCACATCTTCCTGCCTCCCCTGTGATGTCTCTCCTGCACATCTACCTGCCTCCCCTGTGATGTCTCTCCTGCACATCTACCTGCCTCCCCTGTGATGTCTCTCCTTCACATCTTCCTGCCTCCCCTGTGATGTCTCTCCTGCACATCTTCCTGCCTTCCCTGTGATGTCTCTCCTGCACATCTACCTGCCTCCCCTGTGATGTCTCTCCTGCACATCTTCCTGCCTCCCATGTGATGTCTCTCCTGCACATCTACCTGCCTCCCCATGATGTCTCTCCTGCACATCTACCTGCCTCCCCTGTGATGTCTCTCCTGCACATCTTCCTGCCTCCCCTGTGATGTCTCTCCTGCACATCTTCCTGCCTCCCCTGTGATGTCTCTCCTGCACATCTTCCTGCCTCCCATGTGATGTCTCTCCTGCACATCTACCTGCCTCCCCATGATGTCTCTCCTGCACATCTACCTGCCTCCCCTGTGATGTCTCTCCTGCACATCTTCCTGCCTCCCCTGTGATGTCTCTCCTGCACATCTTCCTGCCTCCCCTGTGATGTCTCTCCTTCACATCTTCCTGCCTCCCCTGTGATGTCTCTCCTGCACATCTTCCTGCCTCCCCTGTGATGTCTCTCCTGCACATCTTCCTGCCTCCCCTGTGATGTCTCTCCTGCATATCTGCCTGTCTCCCCGTGATGTCTCTCCTGCACATCTACCTGCCTCCTTTGTGATGTCTCTCCTGCATATCTGCCTGCCTCCCCTGTGATGTCTCTCCTGCACATCTTCCTGCCTCCCCTGTGATGTCTCTCCTGCACATCTGCCTGCCTCCCTGTGATGTCTCTCCTGCACATCTGCCTGCCTCCCCTGTGATGTCTCTCCTGCACATCTACCTGCCTCCCCTGTGATGTCTCTCCTGCACATCTACCTGCCTCCTTGTGATGTCTCTCATGCATATCTACCTGCCTCCCCTTTGATGTCTCTCCTGCACATCTGCCTGTCTCCCCTGAGATGTCTCTCCTGCACATCTACCTACCTCCTTGTGATGTCTCTCCTGCATATCTACCTGCCTCCCCTTTGATGTCTCTCCTGCACATCTACCTGCCTCCCGTGTGATGTCTGTCCTGCACATCTGCCTGTCTCCCCTGAGATGTCTCTCCTGCACATCTACCTGCCTCCTTGTGATGTCTCTCCTGCACATCTACCTGCATCCCCGGTGATGTCTCTCCTGCACATCTGCCTGCCTCCCTGTGATGTCTCTCCTGCACATCTTCCTGCCTTCCATGTGATGTCTCTCCTGCACATCTTCCTGCCTTCCATGTGATGTCTCTCCTGCACATCTTCCTGCCTTCCATGTGATGTCTCTCCTGCACATCTGCCTGCCTCCCCTGTGATGTCTCGCCTGCACATCTACCTGCTTCCCATCGGATGTCTCTCCTGCACATCTACCTGCCTCCCCTGTGATGTCTCTCCTGCATATCTACCTGCCTCCCCATGATGTCTCTCCTGCACATCTGCCTGCCTCCCCATGATGTCTCTCCTGCACATCTGCCTGCCTCCCTGTGATGTCTCTCCTGCACATCTACCTGCCTCCCCTGTGATGTCTCTCCTGCATATCTACCTGCCTCCCCATGATGTCTCTCCTGCACATCTGCCTGCCTCCCTGTGATGTTTCTCCTGCACATCTGCCTGCCTCCCCGTGATGTCTCTCCTGCACATCTACCTGCCTCCCTGTGATGGCTCTCCTGCACATCTACCTGCCGCCCCGTGATGTCTCTCCTGCACATCTACCTGCCTCCCATGTGATGTCTCTCCTGCACATCTACCTGCCTCCCCTGTGATGTCTCTCCTGCACATCTACCTGCCTCCCCTGTGATGTCTCTCCTGCACATCTACCTGCCTCCCCTGTGATGTCTCTCCTGCACATATTCCTGCCTCCCCTGTGATGTCTCTCCTGCACATCTTCCTGCCTCACCTGTGATGTCTCTACTAAACATCTTCCTGCCTCCCCTGTGATGTCTCTCCTGCACATCTACCTGCCTCCCCTGTGATGTCTCTCCTGCACATCTACCTGCCTCCCCTGTGATGTCTCTCCTGCACATCTTCCTGCCTCCCCTGTGATGTCTCTCCTGCACATCTTCCTGCCTCCCCTGTGATGTCTCTCCTTCACATCTTCCTGCCTCCCCTGTGATGTCTCTCCTGCACATCTTCCTGCCTCCCCTGTGATGTCTCTCCTTCACATCTTCCTGCCTCCCCTGTGATGTCTCTCCTGCACATCTTCCTGCCTCCCCTGTGATGTCTCTCCTGCACATCTACCTGCCTTCCCTTTGATGTCTCTCCTTCACATCTTCCTGCCTCCCCTGAGATGTCTCTCCTGCACATCTTCCTGCCTCCCCTGTGATGTCTCTCCTGCACATCTTCCTGCCTCCCCTGTGATGTCTCTCCTGCACATCTTCCTGCCTCCCCTGTGATGTCTCTCCTGCACATCTTCCTGCCTCCCCTGTGATGTCTCTCCTGCACATCTACCTGACTCCCCTGTGATGTCTCTCCTGCACATCTGCCTGCCTCCCTGTGATGTCTCTCCTGCACATCTGCCTGCCTCCTTGTGATGTCTCTCCTGCATATCTACCTGCCTCCCCTTTGATGTCTCTCCTGCACATCTGCCTGTCTCCCCTGAGATGTCTCTCCTGCACATCTACCTGACTCCCATGTGATGTCTCTCCTGCACATCTACCTGCCTCCCGTGTGATGTCTGTCCTGCACATCTGCCTGTCTCCCCTGAGATGTCTCTCCTGCACATCTACCTGCCTCCTTGTGATGTCTCTCCTGCACATCTACCTGCATCCCCGGTGATGTCTCTCCTACACACCTGCACATCTACCTGCCTTCCATGTGATGTCTCTCCTGCACATCTTCCTGCCTCCCCTGTGATGTCTCTCCTGCACATCTGCCTGCCTCCCTGTGATGTCTCTCCTGCACATCTGCCTGCCTCCTTGTGATGTCTCTCCTGCACATCTACCTGCATCCCCTGTGATGTCTCTCCTGCACATCTACCTGCCTCCCCTGGATGTCTCTCCTGCACATCTACCTGCCTCCCCTGTGATGTCTCTCTTGCACATCTACCTACCTCCTTGTGATGTCTCTCCTGCACATCTACCTGCCTCCCTGTGATGTCTCTCCTGCACATCTACCTACCTCCCTGTGATGTCTCTCCTGCACATCTTCCTGCCTCCCATCTGATGTCTCTCCTGCACATCTGCCTGCCTCCCCTGAGATGTCTCTCCTGCACATCTTCCTGCCTCCCTGTGATGTCTCTCCTGCACATCTGCCTGCCTCCCTGTGATGTCTCTCCTGCACATCTACCTGCCGCCCCGTGATGTCTCTCCTGCACATCTACCTGCCTCCGCTGTGATGTCTCTCCTGCACATCTTCCTGCCTCCATTGTGATGTCTCTCCTGCACATCTACCTGCCTCCCCGTGATGTCTCTCCTACAAATCTACCTGCCTCCCCTGTGATGTCTCTCCTGCACATCTACCTGCCTCCCCTGTGATGTCTCTCCTGCACATCTACCTGCCTCCCCTGTGATGTCTCTCCTGCACATCTACCTGCCTCCCCTTGATGTCTCTCCTACAAATCTACCTGCCTCCCCTGTGATGTCTCTCCTGCACATCTACCTGCCTCCCCTGTGATGTCTCTCCTGCACATCTACCTGCCTCCCTTGTGATGTCTCTCCTGCACATCTACCTGCCTCCCCTTTGATGTCTCTCCTGCACATCTACCTGCCTCCCCTGTGATGTCTCTCCTGCATATCTACCTGCCTCCCCTGTGATGTCTCTCCTGCACATCTACCTGCCTCCCCTGTGATGTCTCTCCTGCACATCTACCTGCCTCCCCTGTGATGTCTCTCCTACAAATCTACCTGCCTCCCCTGTGATGTCTCTCCTGCACATCTACCTGCCTCCCCTGTGATGTCTCTCCTGCACATCTACCTGCCTCCCTTGTGATGTCTCTCCTGCACATCTACCTGCCTCCCCTTTGATGTCTCTCCTGCACATCTACCTGCCTCCCCTGTGATGTCTCTCCTGCATATCTACCTGCCTCCCCTGTGATGTCTCTCCTGCACATCTACCTGCCTCCCCTG
Organism: Discoglossus pictus; assembly: GCA_027410445.1. Classification (NCBI taxonomy): domain Eukaryota; kingdom Metazoa; phylum Chordata; class Amphibia; order Anura; family Alytidae; genus Discoglossus; species Discoglossus pictus. The sequence continues at coordinate 129,399,832 of CM050169.1, read as the reverse complement.
TGATGTCTCTCCTGCACATCTACCTGCCTCCCCTGTGATGTCTCTCCTGCACATCTACCTGCCTCCCCTTTGATGTCTCTCCTGCACATCTACCTGCCTCCCCTGTGATGTCTCTCCTGCATATCTACCTGCCTCCCCTGTGATGTCTCTCCTGCACATCTACCTGCCTCCTTTGTGATGTCTCTCCTGCACATCTACCTGCCTCCCTGTGATGTCTCTCCTGCACATCTGCCTGCCTCCCCTGGGATGTCTCTCCTGCACATCTACCTGCCTCCTTTGTGATGTCTCTCCTGCATATCTGCCTGCCTCTCCGTGATGTCTCTCCTGCACATCTACCTACCTCCCTGTGATGTCTCTCCTGCACATCTACCTGCCTCCCCTGTGATGGCTCTCCTGCATATCTGCCTGCCTCCCCGTGATGTCTCTCCTGCACATCTACCTGCCTCCCTGCGATGTCTCTCCTGCACATCTACCTGCCTCCCTGTGATGTCTCTCCTGCACATCTACCTGCCTCCCCTGTGATGTCTCTCCTGCACATCTGCCTGCCTCCCCATGATGTCTCTGCTGCATATCTAGCTGCCTCCATGTGATGTCTCTCCTGCACATCTGCCTGCCTCCCCTGTGATGTCTCTCCTGCACATCTGCCTGCCTCCCCATGATGTCTCTCCTGCACATCTACCTGCCTCCCCTTTGATGTCTCTCCTGCACATCTACCTGCCTCCCCTGTGATGTCTCTCCTGCACATCTACCTGCCTCCCCTATGATGTCTCTCCTGCACATCTACCTGCCTCCCCTGTGATGTCTCTCCTGCACATCTACCTGCCTCCTTTGTGATGTCTCTCCTGCACATCTACCTGCCTCCCTGTGATGTCTCTCCTGCACATCTACCTGCCTCCCCTGTGATGTATCTCCTGCACATCTACCTGCCTCCCCTATGATGTCAATCCTGCACATCTACCTGCCTCCTTTGTGATGTCTCTCCTGCACATCAGCCTGCCTCCCCTGTGATGTCTCTCCTGCACATCTTCCTGCCTCCTTTGTGATGTCTCTCCTGCACATCTACCTGCCTCCCTGTGATGTCTCTCCTGCACATCTGCCTGCCTCCCCATGATGTCTCTCCTGCACATCTACCTGCCTCCCTGTGATGTCTCTCCTGCACATCTACCTGCCTCCCCTGTGATGTCTCTGCTGCATATCTACCTGCCTCCATGTGATGTCTCTCCTGCACATCTGCCTGCCTCCCCTGTGATGTCTCTCCTGCACATCTACCTGCCTCCTTTGTGATGTCTCTCCTGCACATCTACCTGCCTCCATGTGATGTCTCTCCTGCACATCTGCCTGCCTCCCCTGTGATGTCTCTCCTGCACATCTACCTGCCTCCTTTGTGATGTCTCTCCTGCATATCTGCCTGCCTCCTCTGTGATGTCTCTCCTGCACATCTACCTGCCTCCCCATGATGTCTCTCCTGCACATCTACCTGCCTCCCTGTGATGTCTCTCCTGCACATCTACCTGCCTCCCTGTGATGTCTCTCCTGCACATCTACCTGCCTCCCTGTGATGTCTCTCCTTCACATCTACCTGCCGCCCCGTGATGTCTCTCCTGCACATCTACCTGCCTCCACTGTGATGTCTCTCCTGCACATCTTCCTGCCTCTATTGTGATGTCTCTCCTTCACATCTACCTGCCTCCCCTGTGGTGTCTCTCCTGCACATCTACCTGCCTCCCCGTGATGTCTCTCCTACAAATCTACCGGCCTCCTTTGTGATGTCTCTCCTGCACATCTTCCTGCCTCCCCTGTGATGTCTCTCCTGCACATCTACCTGCCTCCCCTGTGATGTCTCTCCTGCACATCTACCTGCCTCCCCGTGATGTCTCTCCTACAAATCTACCTGCCTCCCCTGTGATGTCTCTCCTGCACATCTACCTGCCTCCCCTGTGATGTCTCTCCTGCACATCTACCTGCCTCCCCTGTGATGTCTCTCCTGCACATCTACCTGCCTCCCTGTGATGTCTCTCCTACACATCTACCTGCCTCCCCTTGATGTCTCTCCTACAAATCTACCTGCCTCCCCTGTGATGTCTCTCCTGCACATCTACCTGCCTCCCCTGTGATGTCTCTCCTGCACATCTACCTGCCTCCCTTGTGATGTCTCTCCTGCACATCTACCTGCCTCCCCTTTGATGTCTCTCCTGCACATCTACCTGCCTCCCCTGTGATGTCTCTCCTGCATATCTACCTGCCTCCCCTGTGATGTCTCTCCTGCACATCTACCTGCCTCCCCTGTGATGTCTCTCCTGCACATCTACCTGCCTCCCCTGTGATGTCTCTCCTGCACATCTACCTGCCTCCCCTTTGATGTCTCTCCTGCACATCTACCTGCCTCCCCTGTGATGTCTCTCCTGCATATCTACCTGCCTCCCCTGTGATGTCTCTCCTGCACATCTACCTGCCTCCTTTGTGATGTCTCTCCTGCACATCTACCTGCCTCCCTGTGATGTCTCTCCTGCACATCTGCCTGCCTCCCCTGGGATGTCTCTCCTGCACATCTACCTGCCTCCTTTGTGATGTCTCTCCTGCATATCTGCCTGCCTCTCCGTGATGTCTCTCCTGCACATCTACCTGCCTCCCTGTGATGTCTCTCCTGCACATCTACCTGCCTCCCCTGTGATGGCTCTCCTGCATATCTGCCTGCCTCCCCGTGATGTCTCTCCTGCACATCTTCCTGCCTCCCTGTGATGTCTCTCCTGCACCTCTACCTGCCTCCCCTGTGATGTCTCTGCTGCATATCTACCTGCCTCCATGTGATGTCTCTCCTGCACATCTGCCTGCCTCCCCTGTGATGTCTCTCCTGCACATCTGCCTGCCTCCCCATGATGTCTCTCCTGCACATCTACCTGCCTCCCCTTTGATGTCTCTCCTGCACATCTTCCTGCCTCCCCTGTGATGTTTCTCCTGCACATCTACCTGCCTCCCCTGTGATGTCTCTCCTGCACATCTACCTGCCTCCCCTATGATGTCTCTCCTGCACATCTACCTGCCTCCCCTGTGATGTCTCTCCTGCACATCTACCTGCCTCCTTTGTGATGTCTCTCCTGCACATCTACCTGCCTCCCTGTGATGTCTCTCCTGCACATCTACCTGCCTCCCCTGTGATGTATCTCCTGCACATCTACCTGCCTCCCCTATGATGTCTCTCCTGCACATCTACCTGCCTCCTTTGTGATGTCTCTCCTGCACATCTGCCTGCCTCCCCTGTGATGTCTCTCCTGCACATCTACCTGCCTCCTTTGTGATGTCTCTCCTGCACATCTTCCTGCCTCCCTGTGATGTCTCTCCTGCACATCTACCTGCCTCCCCTGTGATGTCTCTCCTGCACATCTACCTGCCTCCCCTATGATGTCTCTCCTGCACATCTACCTGCCTCCCCTGTGATGTCTCTCCTGCACATCTACCTGCCTCCTTTGTGATGTCTCTCCTGCACATCTACCTGCCTCCCTGTGATGTCTCTCCTGCACATCTACCTGCCTCCCCTGTGATGTATCTCCTGCACATCTACCTGCCTCCCCTATGATGTCTCTCCTGCACATCTACCTGCCTCCTTTGTGATGTCTCTCCTGCACATCTGCCTGCCTCCCCTGTGATGTCTCTCCTGCACATCTACCTGCCTCCTTTGTGATGTCTCTCCTGCACATCTTCCTGCCTCCCTGTGATGTCTCTCCTGCACATCTACCTGCCTCCCCATGATGTCTCTCCTGCACATCTACCTGCCTCCCTGTGATGTCTCTCCTGCACATCTACCTGCCTCCCCTGTGATGTCTCTGCTGCATATCTACCTGCCTCCATGTGATGTCTCTCCTGCACATCTGCCTGCCTCCCCTGTGATGTCTCTCCTGCACATCTACCTGCCTCCTTTGTGATGTCTCTCCTGCACATCTACCTGCCTCCATGTGATGTCTCTCCTGCACATCTGCCTGCCTCCCCTGTGATGTCTCTCCTGCACATCTACCTGCCTCCTTTGTGATGTCTCTCCTGCATATCTGCCTGCCTCCTCTGTGATGTCTCTCCTGCACATCTACCTGCCTCCCCATGATGTCTCTCCTGCACATCTACCTGCCTCCCTGTGATGTCTCTCCTGCACATCTACCTGCCTCCCTGTGATGTCTCTCCTGCACATCTACCTGCCTCCCTGTGATGTCTCTCCTGCACATCTACCTGCCTCCCCTGTGATGTCTCTGCTGCATATCTACCTGCCTCCATGTGATGTCTCTCCTGCACATCTGCCTGCCTCCCCTGTGATGTCTCTCCTGCACATCTACCTGCCTCCTTTGTGATGTCTCTCCTGCACATCTACCTGCCTCCATGTGATGTCTCTCCTGCACATCTGCCTGCCTCCCCTGTGATGTCTCTCCTGCACATCTACCTGCCTCCTTTGTGATGTCTCTCCTGCATATCTGCCTGCCTCCTCTGTGATGTCTCTCCTGCACATCTACCTGCCTCCCCATGATGTCTCTCCTGCACATCTTCCTGCCTCCCTGTGATGTCTCTCCTGCACATCTACCTGCCTCCCTGTGATGTCTCTCCTTCACATCTACCTGCCGCCCCGTGATGTCTCTCCTGCACATCTACCTGCCTCCACTGTGATGTCTCTCCTGCACATCTTCCTGCCTCCATTGTGATGTCTCTCCTGCACATCTACCTGCCTCCCTGTGAGGTCTCTCCTGCACATCTACCTGCCTGCCTGTGATGTCTCTCCTTCACATCTACCTGCCTCCCCTGTGATGTCTCTCCTGCACATCTACCTGCCTCCCCGTGATGTCTCTCCTACAAATCTACCGGCCTCCTTTGTGATGTCTCTCCTGCACATCTGCCTGCCTCCCCGTGATGTCTCTCCTGCACATCTACCTGCCTCCCCTGTGATGTCTCTCCTGCATATCTACCTGCCTCCTTGTGATGTCTCTCCTGCACATCTACCTGCCTTCCCTTTGATGTCTCTCCTGCACATCTACCTGCCTCCCCTGTGATGTCTCTCCTGCATATCTACCTGCTTCCCCTGTGATGTCTCTCCTGCACATCTACCTGCCTTCCTGTGATGTCTCTCCTGCACATCTACCTGCTTCCCCTGTGATGTCTCTCCTGCACATCTGCCTGCCTCGCCTGTGATGTATCTCCTGCACATCTGCCTGCCTCCCCATGATTTCTCTCCTGCACATCTACCTGCCTCCCCTTTGATGTCTCTCCTGCACATCTACCTGCCTCCCCTGTGATGTCTCTCCTGCATATCTACCTGCCTTCCCTGTGGTGTCTCTCCTGCACATCTACCTGCCTCCTTGTGATGTCTCTCCTGCACATCTACCTGCCTCCCTGTGATGTCTCTCCTGCACATCTGCCTGCCTCCCATGTGATGTCTCTCCTGTACATCTACCTGCCTCCCCTGTGATGTCTCTCCTGCACATCTGCCTGCCTTCCCTGTGATGTCTCTCCTGCATATCTACCTGCCTTCCCTGTGATGTCTCTCCTGCACATCTACCTGCCTCCCCTGTGATGTCTCTCCTGCATATCTACCTGCCTCCCCTGTGATGTCTCTCCTGCACATCTACCTGCCTCCCCTGTGATGTCTCTCCTGCATATCTACCTGCCTCCCCTGTGATGTCTCTCCTGCACATCTGCCTGCCTCCCCTGTGATGTCTCTCCTGCACATCTGCCTGCCTCCCATGTGATGTCTCTCCTGTACATCTACCTGCCTCCCCTGTGATGTCTCTCCTGCACATCTGCCTGCCTTCCCTGTGATGTCTCTCCTGCATATCTACCTGCCTTCCCTGTGATGTCTCTCCTGCACATCTACCTGCCTCCCCTGTGATGTCTCTCCTGCATATCTGCCTGCCTTCCCTGTGATGTCTCTCCTGCACATCTACCTGCCTCCCCTGTGATGTCTCTCCTGCACATCTTCCTGCCTTCCCTGTGATGTCTCTCCTGCACATCTGCCTGCCTTCCCTGTGATGTCTCTCCTGCATATCTACCTGCCTTCCCTGTGATGTCTCTCCTGCACATCTACCTGCCTCCCCTGTGATGTCTCTCCTGCATATCTGCCTGCCTTCCCTGTGATGTCTCTCCTGCACATCTGCCTGCCTTCCCTGTGATGTCTCTCCTGCACATCTACCTGCCTCCCCTGTGATGTCTCTCCTGCACATCTTCCTGCCTTCCCTGTGATGTCTCTCCTGCACATCTTCCTGCCTTCCCTGTGATGTCTCTCCTGCACATCTACCTGCCTCCCCTGTGATGTCTCTCCTGCATATCTACCTGCCTTCCCTGTGATGTCTCTCCTGCACATCTACCTGCCTCCCCTGTGATGTCTCTCCTGCACATCTGCCTGCCTTCCCTGTGATGTCTCTCCTGCACATCTACCTGCCTCCCCTGTGATGTCTCTCCTGCACATCTTCCTGCCTCCCCTGTGATGTCTCTCCTGCACATCTACCTGCCTCCCCTGTGATGTCTCTCCTGCATATCTACCTGCCTCCCCTGTGATGTCTCTCCTGCATATCTACCTGCCTCCCCTGTGATGTCTCTCCTGCATATCTACCTGCCTCCCCTGTGATGTCTCTCCTGCACATCTTCCTGCCTCCCCTGTGATGTCTCTCCTGCATATCTACCTGCCTCCCCTGTGATGTCTCTCCTGCACATCTGCCTGCCTCCCCTGTGATGTCTCTCCTGCACATCTGCCTGCCTCCCCTGTGATGTCTCTCCTGCACATCTGCCTGCCTCCCTGTGATGTCTCTCCTGCACATCTGCCTGCCTCCCCATGATGTCTCTCCTGCACATCTGCCTGCCTCCCCTGTGATGTCTCTCCTGCTCATCTACCTGCCTCCTTTGTAATGTCTCTCCTGCACATCTACCTGCCTCCCCTGTGATGTATCTCCTGCACATCTACCTTCCTCCTTTGTAATGTCTCTCCTGCACATCTACCTGCCTCCCCTGTGATGTATCTCCTGCACATCTACCTTCCTCCTTTGTAATGTCTCTCCTGCACATCTGCCTGTTTCCTCTGCTGCTTTAGATCACCCTTCTAGCTCTGCTGCTTCACTATGCTGTGAGGCCATCCCCTTTGCTCCACTGGACCCACTATGCTGTGATCACCACCCATGCCACCCTTTATCCTGTTGACCTTGATGCTGCAACTGCTAATCCTGTTGGATTTGGATTATCACCTCAAGTCCAGGACCATGCTGTGCTTCATGCTGATGTGGATGCTGATTGGGACTATTTTTCTGGAGAGTGCTTTCAGTCAGCAGGATCACACCAGGTCACTCATGGAAGCCTCAGGGACAGAGCAAAATGCAGATCTGGCATATAAGGTGTTGTAGGGATTTAAAAAAAAATATAAAAGTGGCAGTTGGGAGATTAAAAGGAATAAACATGGATAAAATGGGGGTTGGGCCTGCAAAACAGACTGTGGGGTTAAAAATGCTGCAAAATAGGAGATAGGGTGTGTGGGCTTCAGCATAGGGTATTATACAGTTTATGTCTCTCAGGGTTAGGGGAGGCAGGTGGGATAAAACTGCAGGCAGGGAAGGGTAAGTGAGCTGCAGTTACAGGTTAGTAAGGGTAATCCATTTTATGAGGCTTAGGGGACATTTTGTATTATGTAGCTGAAGCTCTGATGTAGATAAACCAGAAGCTGGGTGCAGGGCTTTATTAATTGAAGGGATGCAGGTTGGGAAAAACTTGCTAGATATGGCAGTGAGAGGGCAGGAATGGGTTTATAATTTAGTTTATTACTGTCAGCATATATCCAGTAGGAGTGATGAACATTGTAACAGAAGGCACAGTCCACTGCCAGGCTGCAGTCTACAACTGGTAGGAAGGATGACCGCCATTATACATCCAGTAGGAGTGATGAACATTGAAACAGAAAGGCATAGTCCACTGCCTTCTGCGTCAAGAAGTAAGCAGGATGACCACACACATAAGAGGCACAGTCCACTGCCAGGCTGCAGTCTACAGCTGGTAGGAAGGATGAACACCAGCATACAACTGCTAGGTAGGCAGCATGACCACACCCAGATTACTACATACATATGAGGTCCAGTGCCAGGCTGCAGTCTACAACTGGTAGGAGTGATGAACAGTCTAACAGAAGGCACAGTCCACTGCCTTCTGCAGCAAGGTAGGCAGGATGACCACACACATAGGAGGCACAGCCTAATACATCAAGAGGTAGGCAGGATGACCACACACATAGGAGGTGCAGTCCACTGCCAGGCTGCCGTCTACAACTGGGAGGAAGGATGACTACCATTATACGTCCGGTAGGACTGATGAACATTGTAACAGAAGGAACAGCTTTAAGAGAGCAAAGTGACAAATGTCAAATATTACTGGTGTTAAAAAAAATATAAAACAAAATTGAAGACTGTACATTAGGGTACAAGCGCCAGGTGCTTATCTTTTGTATATTGTTTTTTCAATGGCTTTTTATTCCAACCTCTGTTTCAGATGGTACCAGGTGCCCTCCAAATTTGAAGTCAGCTAGGTAGAACCCTTCATTGGGCTTGGAGAAATTATTAGTAGAAGTGGAAGAGGGCAGGATGGTAGGTCCAGTTTTGCATTTACCTAATTATAACTTGAGGGTCTCCATTAGGTTTAGTGCCCAAGAAAAAGTTGGGCTCTTGTCATGTAATCTATCACCTATCCTATCGCAAGGGTTCTTCTGCTAGTGATGGTATAGAAAGCATCTTACTTCGGTTACTTATGATTCCTTTACAAAGACAGTTATTCTTATTAGCAGTGCTGACCTGGGTGTGTTACTGGCATATGTGGATATAGAAATCTGCTTTTCCTTTACTGCCAGTGCATCCATCTTCTCATTATCTTTTACACTGTCAGGTAGAGAAGCAGTATTTTGTGGCTTTTGTTTGCCTAAGGGTTGCTCCTATCTTGAAAAGTTACATTAATTTTTCAATGGGTGCACAGTCACTGGGTTAGATTCACCAGTACACTACTTAGATGGCATCTTATTTGTGGGTCCGGGAGAGTCCGGGGAATGTGTGCATTTATTGAATAGCTTATGGCTTCAGAATTTGGTATACCTTTGGCAGTAAATATTAAAAAAATAGGGCCCAACACATAATTTTTATTTTCTATACAAAATGATACACATTTGATGGAATGCTGGTTACCATTTGAAAAGTCATTGATTTGAAGGTGTCATGGGAGCTAAGAAAGTAACACTTTTTGACATGATGTCTTTGTTGGAAAGTTGAATTTTGCATGTCGGATCAGGCCCATAGGAAGAATTTTTCTATGAGATTATCCTCATCTACAGTGGGTGTGAGTCAGCCATACCATCATATTAAGGTTACTGCTGAGCATAAGGAAGGTTTGAAAGTTTGCTTATTGTTTCTTTCTAAATGTGTGGTTAGTCTGCTATTATTCTAGCACTACTACATTTGCATTACTGGTTGTAAGATTGCTTAGGAGCTTAGTATTGGAAGAATTTCTGAATTAGTGACACCAAAGAAATTGTCAATTAGTGTTTTGCTACTGTCAGACCCAGCTGTTCAAAGTTATGTATTTGTTTAGGCAGATTTAAGACCAATTCGTTAGGCAGCCAATTAATTGTTTTATATGCCAGAACCGGTGTTTGTTGTCCTTATGTTGGTGTTGTGATTTATTTGAAGGTTCGCCCAGTGGAAGGGCAACATTTGTGGTTCACAGAGATGGCTCAAGCCTATCTTAATATCAGTTTTAGGCAGTTTGTTTTGTATTGCATTGCAAACCCAGGTCAATTTGGTACACACTTTGATTTAGGTTTCGGGCAGCAACAGAGGCAGCAAGGGTAGGCCAGTCTAGAAAACAGGATTTGGAGGATCTAGAAAATAGGATTTGGAGCTGGGAATTGTACAAGTTACATTCTTATTTGTCTCCTGGTATAATAATACTTCTTTTAGGTACTTTAGGCACTCCAATTCAGTTACAGATATTAGGGCAATCTTTGGGTATAAGTGGAAAGAGGCTGAATCAATTGCTCCAGAGAATTTGCATGAAGGTTTATTATGGCTAACAATCCTGTCAGACTAGATGTCTTGTGGACTATGAAGTTGTTTATTTCTCAAGAGGTAGGCCTTAGACTGTTTATCTTTACTCTGAATGTATTCAAAAGGCCCTTGCTTTGATTGTTGGCAGGACTAGCCATGTTTGGCTAGCTGGTGATTGGGGTGATTGCTCACTGTAGGGTGATGGTCCAAGATCATGGTTGGTCCTGAAGTCTTCTAAGGACTGGGTTCCTGGAGTCCTCTGAAGTGTTGGGCTACGTTTGTGGGGATGAGCAATCCCTGCTGTGGTTTCACTGTTTTGTACAATTAAAGCTGTGCCCTTTTTTAAACTCATATTGGTGTCTGTTGTACTATTATTATGGTTGGGGTTTGGGTTTATTTATGAGTACCTAGTCACTCATGCTTAGGTCAAGGACAATAAGCATTCTAGCCATTATACAGGATACGTACAAAGTGTGCTAAAATGCATTTACCTTTTGGCTAGCAGCTGCTAATGTTATGTGTTTTTAACAAACATGTGAAGTTTTTTCTAAGATACAGATGACTTTTTAACGTAGCCTTTATGCCAGTCAATCATTTGTACAGAGGCATTGTCTTATTACACAAGAAAGGAGGATTTTTCCAGCTGATCAAGAAAAGAAGAGTGAAGGGAAGATGCTCTGAGCATGTTGCAGGTTGGCTATTTATGTCTCCATTCAGACAGATATGAAAACTTGACTGTGGTGGAAAGGGAGAATTCTGAATCAGGTATTGGCCCCTGATGTCCTAACATTAAGAATAAGGGTTAAGTAACTAAAAATTGATTACAAATGTGACCTTTTATGTGGGGTTCAAACCCCCTTGCCATAGCGCAGAAGCTTTATAAGTAGCTTAATTTAGTTAATAGAATACTGTGATTCTAGAAATCTTGTTACATGTTAAAATAGTTTAAGGACACTTGTAAAATTCTTAAAATGAAAACAATTTCTGGCTGAATAGATCTTTCTAAAATTTTCCACAAAACTCATCTCTCTATTCTAACTAGAAATAATGGCTTTAATATAGGAGCCTGACCAAGCCATAAATAATGATTGCACTACCATACATTGATTAATTTTACTGTACACCTAAATTAAATAAATATAACACTATGCATGTGTATATTTGCATATATTTCCTTGTTGAAGTTTTCCCTGAGTACGAAGCCTGGTTCCTTCCAGTCAAGAGCAGGCCGGGCTGTCGGTAATCTTCCTGCACTCTCATGCCCATGAGTCAGGGGGAGAGGAGCTTTGCAAACAGGGCAGGTCCAGACCTAGCATTCTAGTTTAGCAACTTTCTTTCCTGCTCTCTTTGATAAATTCAATTGGAGGAAGCACAGACAGTGCAGAGCCTGCTACAGACATCCTTAGGTCTTTGGAGTGGGACAGACAGACAGGGGGTGCGTTGAACTGAGGATCTTGGACAGTGCAATCATGGTAAGCCCAGAGAATGCGAGCTTAAAATACCAGGGAGATGCCACAAGGGCAATGGATTGTGCCTCAGACATTCAAAGGCATAACTGTTTGATAATTGTGACCTCTTCCTCACATTCTCTGTCTCTATATCTCTACACCTATTTTCCCATCTTTCCCATCTCTCTTTCTCTCTCTCTCTCTCTCTCTCTCTCTCTCTCTCTCTCTGTATATATATATATATATATATATATATATACATATATATATATATATATATATATATATATATACACTGTATATATATATTTATATATATGTATATTTATATATAAATATATATATATATATATATATACACTGTATATATACCTTATATATATATATATATAAAGATATATATATACAGTATATATATATATATATATATATATATATACAGTATATATATATATATATATATATATATATATATATATTTATATATATATATATATATATATATATATATTTATATATATATATATATATATATATATATATACTGTATATATATATATATATACACTGTATATATATATATATACTGACACACATGTATTCAAAGACATTACTGTTAATGATAGTAAATCACACTGCATTACCCTACATTACCCTAACTACACCCTTTACCTAACCAATTAACCATCAAATGCCACATCATGCTAGAACAACAAAAACATCTATTTTAGTAATGTCTCCATATTAAGAGATTGTTTAGTCCTCCAGAACAAACTAATGGATATGGGTGGATTACATTTCCTGAAAAGCATGTGTTAAAATGAAAATAGAAACTGTCTACAATATACCGTTTGCGTGTATAAGACTATACTCGTTTCCTAAATTTTAAACACCAAAATTGGGGTTTGTCTTATACACGGGGGTAACCAGTTGAGAGACCCTGCGCTTGCTGTAGCGCTTGCTGTAGCGTAACTTCCGGTTCCTTGTCGCTACGAAAAAGCTTCCCCCAATCACTAGCCTGTTGACTCCTAGGCCGGGGTAGGGTTGTGGTGTTATTGCGCTGGATGAGCGGAACACTCTGTGTGTCAATCCTAACATTAATATGTCTGAAAATAAAAAAAAACAATGGTCATATTCTTCCAAATTCAAGTTATGTTCAGGTCTGGATTGATGTACAGTAGATGTACAGTAGATCATTTCAGGTCCTTGCTTGATGTACAGTACACCCTGTCCATTAGTTAGACACAGTAGATCCTCTCCAGTTTTTGCTTTTCAGTACACCCTTTTTAGCCCTTGCTTGGTGCAGAGTGGTTCCTTTCAATCTCTTACTTGATGTACTGTACACCCTTTCAAGTATGTTCTTGATGTACAACCTTTCAAGTATTTTCTTCGGTGCACAGTAGATTCCTTTAAACCCTTGTTTTAAGTCTAGAATGATATGTACATTATGATTTGTACTCCCTCCAACACCTTTCAAGCCACTGCCTGTGCACACAAGATCATTTCATGCTATTTTTTTATGATTTTGAGTATATCCTTTCAAGTACTTGATTGACGTACAGTACTTCCTTTGATGTTCTTGATTGGTACACAGTAGATGCAACCCCTTGATTGATGTTTAAGTACACCCTTTCTTACTCTTAGATCATTTCAAGATCGTCTGATCTTTTTATATTCTCGTTTAATGTACATTACACTCTTCAAACTGTTACTTGATGCTTAGTACATCCTTTCAAGCTCTTTTTTAATGTACAGTACACACTTTCAAGCTCTTGCTTGATGCCTAGTATACAATTAGGCTCTTTATTGATGTACCGTACCCCCTTTCAAGCTCTTGCTTGGTGTATAATACACTTTTTATGGCTCTTGTTTTAGTGTAGAGCACATTGTTTCAACCTCTTGCTTGGTGTACAGTAGATCGTCCTTAAAGCTCTGTATTTCCTAAAACTTTACGCAATCATTTCAGGGAATAATTATTAATAATAACATATATTTTATACAGTGTCATCATTGTGAACAAAATGGTTGGTAATCAGCCAATATCCCCTACTAAGTCTTTATGATGTAAGATGTTTTTCAGTCTCAAGTCTCCAACATAGTACAATAGCTTCTAATATTAGAAATTAATTTCTATTTCATATCTCATATTTTTGTTCAGCTACATACATGGTGTAATATCGCGTTATCCTCCCACGATTGTTGTTAAACATTTCTGTTTTAGGAGAATATTCCTTTTTTTTATCTGATTTTGTATTTCTGTTTGTTCCATAACAATTTGCACAAGAAAACTTTACATATTAATATACAATGAATAGAAAACCCCGTCTAATACTTTGTAACAACCTTTACTGGATTGACACTTTCAGCATCTTTCAGATATGGTTAATTAGAGTAATAAGAACCAAAGCAAGAAAATCCCTCAAGCTACATCCTGCTTAACATAACTTTTGTTGTGTGTTGTTGACCATTTTCAGCTCTTTGCAAACTTTACAATGTAGGTTCCAATGTTATGATCTTCTTCCTTCTATAGGTTGGTAAGACAGTTAAAGGGTTAAAGGTAATTTGCATGCACGATACCTGTTTCCCCACCTCTGTTGCAAGATATTTCATAAAGATGACGTCAGTTGTGTATGTTGGAATCCTTCTCCATTGTACACCTGTTTGTTTGTGGTCCTTGATGCAACTTCTTCTGTTGTTGTTTTTTTTTGTGAATACAGATTTCCAAATATTAATTGTGCTTGGTTAGTATTAGTTGTTGTAGATGGCCAGACCTTTATTTCTACTCTCTTGTACCAACAAATCAAATGGTTAGAATATTTCGAAATCGATTCCAAATAAAAAATATAAAAAATAATTTGGTATCTGTCTAAATTGTGACTAATAATCTCATAATTGTCTTTTTCTTCATTAGCCCAGAAGAAAATGGTCCCAATGCCGTAGTGGCTTATAAGTAATTAATGCCAATGCTCCCATTACAATCTTTTATTGGGTTTGGATCAGAAAGCAAGCTAACAACTCAAAATGGCAAACTGTTTCTTTACTATAGGAAAATGCATATTTATAACATTCAATTGATAGAGTACTTTTTATTACATATAGTTTTAAATTATGGCATATTTGGAACCTCCACTGTGTCATTATAATGCACCAGTTAGCTTGTAAAATCCCTAATAAAATCCAGAAATCCTCCATAACCCTTTAAGGCAATTGTTTTTTGTATTCATATAAATGTTTAACTGGGTAAAATAATGAATTGCATCATCCTCAGAGTAATTGTGATATAAAACGTACGCTTCACTTACTTCTACATTCAGTGTAACAGATTATGGAGTCTACTCATTTCTTCAAATGTTTTCCCATGAGAGGTGACATCTTGTATATATGTGACGTAGGGCCATGCTGTGGCTTCACAGTACAGGTGTAGTTGTCTTAGAAAGAGGACAGTGACATGCTGTATAACTTCCTGCTGCAGCCTGACACTGGTATGGTGAAGCCATTCCCCTATGCTTGTGTCCTTAAGTCATGGCTGTATAAGATGTCACCTTTCATGAGAAAAAACATAAAGAAAAGTGATAACTCCAGAATGTTTCTAGATAAAATTCCTCTCAAGAGGCTCTTACTTGCAGAATGGTGGGATGTTTCAAGAATGTTCTTGACCAAACCCTAGATAAGGATAAGCTTAATCCAGCATGTGATAATCAATAAGCAATCCAAACAATTCTCAGGTCTTTTACAAGCATAGCCCTTATTATGTATGGTGATGCTATTCTTTCCGAGAAGAGAACACACCTTTGTTTTATAATCCTAGCTTAACCTACTCTTGGACTGATTATTTTCTATGTGATAAATTCCCACCCTAACTTATTTCCCAGTCATAAACTCACTTATTTCATGGTATGATGGTCTAATATACGCTAGTCTAAAACAACAATGCCCACACATGGTTCAGGGATTAATTATGACCATGACACAGGGCCAATGGAGAAGGCCTATGATAAATTGCTAATTTTCTATACAATTTATAATTACATGATTTCTCTGATAATCTATGATAAAGGTCAACTCGTCCCTTATTTTGGTCTTTATACTGATACATACTTGGATATTAACCCCAAAAAATGTGTATCTGCTATTTTTTTGTGTTGCTTCCAAAAGCATTGACTGGTTGTAGATAATGATGGCTATATCTGTTCTCTGGTGGTTAGGACTCAGTGCTTCCACAGCTCTCAACCTGGGTTCAATTCCAAGTCAGAGAACTAAGAGGTCACACCACCCTGAAGCTAAGCAGGGTCCTGGGATGAGAGACCACCATCGGCATAAAGATGTTCTGGTGTGTTATGATCCACGAGGTTATGGAGAGTTGGAAACAACTGAACAAAGCAAAAAATAATGTGACTGATCACGTATTTTCAGTTTCTCTATGTATGATATTTAAGTACTGAGAAAAATTGTCTTTTTGTAAAACGAGCTTGCCTTTAGACAGGGACACGTTAACTATATCTAGGGTTTGGTCAAAAACATTCTTGAAACAGCCCACCATTCTACATGAAAAAGCCTCTTGAGATGAATGCTATACACATTTAGGAAACACTTCTGCTAAAATATTGAGAGATTTGGGTGTGAGAATAAGAAATCCGCTCTGCGATTGGTTGAATTGTACCACGCAACTACACGCTTACTTCTACTTCCAATAAGATTCTGTAAGTGATATCAGCCACAATTAGCAGAATCATGACTCTCACAATTTCTTGGGATTCTATGGCATTACTCTGAGGTCACTCAGCTTTTTCTGGAGATGTTCCAGAGTTGAAGTTCTCCATGTGGCAGCTCACTATGACTCTGTGACATTCTCATTTTACATACGAGGAGCTGCTGAGGGCAACACTGTGCTTCTGTAAGAATAAATGATAGCTACATGCTCTTTATGCCAACCTTTGTTGTTTAGTCAGTTGTGCCCAACTCTCCGTGACCTTATGGACTACAGCATGCCAGGAACATCTTGTGTCTGTCTTACTCATCCATAAGGTTTTCATGGCAGATAGTGTACAACTGATATTATGGCACTCATATACAACTGATACTATGGCACTACTCTAAACCATAACAGTAATATTCAAAACATTATGCTTTCCAATGGAAGTTAAGAATATTGCATGGTTATGTATGTCATAAAGAGTGGGTTCAGAGTTCCTTCTCCAGTGGACCACAAATTGTCTGGCCTCTCTGCTATGACCTGCCCATTTTGGGTGACTCTACATGGTATAGCTCACAGCTTCGCTGAGGTACATAAGCCTCTTCACAACAACAAGGTAGCGATCCAGAAGGGGATCCCACCCTTAGTAAGGAATTTACACAATATTTATTTGACATTAATGTAATCTCTGTCATTACAAACAACAGGGTAGCTCTGATATTGAAATGCTGAACAGAAGAGCAGATTCTTCTAGCAGCTAAAGGCTTAAATAGTGAATAATGATATATTGTACTATACTGCTAATCATATACTGTACAGTTATAGTGTTTCTACCAATATCTCTTTGCACATATGCATTTGTTTTTTGGTTAATTATTGTTAACAGTAACACTTACCATGTTTATTAATGGCTGGAAAGTCTGCTAAATAATTTGTCAGGCTATATGTGTTGGTAACCAATTAAACCCCTACAGCAAAATAACAGCTACAATAAAAAAAATCACAAAAGAACAGACACTTTTTAAACTTGTGCTCCAAAATTTGAGTATAGTAATCGCCATACTATCTGCAGGCTTACTGTATACAGTGGAGGGAAAAAGTATTTGATCCCCTGCTGATTTTGAACTTTTGACCACTGATAAAGAAATGATCTGTGTATAATTGTAATAGTAGGTGTATTTTAACAGTGAGAGACAGAAAAACAAACAAGAAAACGCATGTCAAAAAAGTTATAAAAAAATGTGCAGGTCAATGATTGAAATAAGTATTTGACCCCTTCAACTAAGTACTTGGTGGCAAACCCCTTGTTGGCAATCACAGAGGTCAGATGTTTCTTGTAGTTGGTCACTAGGTTTGCACACATCTCAGGAGGGATTTTCTCCCACTCCTCTTTGTAGATCATCTCCAAGTCATTAAGGTTTTGAGGTTGATGTTTGGCAACTCGAGCCTCAAGCTCCCTCCACAGAATTTCTATGGAAATAAGGTCTGGAGACTGGCTAGTCCACTCCAAGACCTTAATGTGCTTTTTCTTGAGCCACACTTTTATTGCCTTGGCTGTGTGTTTTTGGTCATTGTCATGCTGGAATACCCATCGATGACCCATTTTCAATGCCCTGGCTGAGGGAAGGAGGTTCTCACCCAAGATTTGACAGTACATGGCCCTGTCCATTGTGCCTTTCATGCAGTGCAGTTGTCCTGTCCCGTTAGCAGAAATACACCCCCAAAGCATAATGTTTCCACCTCCATGTTTGACGGTGGGGATGGTGTTCTTGGGGTTATAGGCAGCATTCCTGCTCCAAACATATTTGAGTTGATGCCAAAGAGCTCGATTTTGGTCTCATCATCAACACTTTCACCCAGTTCTCCTCTAAATCATTCAGATGTTCATTTGCAAACTTCAGACGGGCCTGTACATGTGCTTTCTTGAGCAGGGGGACCTTGCGGGCCCTGCAGGATTTCAGCCCTTCACGGCGTAGTGTGGTACCAATTGTTTTCTTGGTGACTACGGTCCCAGCTGCCTTGAGATCATTAACAAGATCCTCCCGAGTAGTTCTGGGCTGATTCCTCACCGTTCTCATGATCATTGAAACTCCACGAGGTGAGATCTTGCATGGAGCACCAGACCAAGGGAGACTGACAGTTATTTTGTGTTGTCACCTTCTCACCAAGCTGCTTGGTGATGGTCTCGAAGCCCATTCCAGCCTTGTGTAGGTCTACAATCTTGTCCCTGACATCCTTGGACAGCTCTTTGGTCTTGGCCATGGTGGAGAGTTTGGTATCTGGTTAATTGATTGGTTTTGTGCACCGGTGTCTTTTATACAGGTAAAAAGCTGAGATTAGGATCACTCCCTTTAAGAGAGTGCTACTAATCTCAGCTCATTAACGGTATAAAAGTCACCTGGGAGCCAGAAATCTTGCTGATTGATAGGGGATCAAATACTTATTTCCCCCACTGACCTGCTAACCAATGTATAACTTTTTTGACATGTAGTTTTCTTTTTCTGTCTCTCACAGTTAAAATACACCTACCATTAAAATTATAGACTGGTATTTTTTTTTGACAGAGGACAAAAATCAGCAGGGGATCAAATACTTTTACCCCCCACTGTATACAGTAAGCCTGCAGATAGTCACTTCATTAAAAGCTGCAGAGCACAATATTCGACAAACGTATAAATATCTGAAGTATTCACATTGAAAAACTGAGGACGCAACTCTCCTATATTTGTGTGACAATGACAGACTGAGGAAGCCCCCTCCTATATGTGTGGGATCCATGAATGTTCCATTCACTCCTTCTCTATCTGTCTTTACAGAGTGATGTTGAGCGACTTCTGGACAGAGCAGGTAAGAGATTTAACATTTAGCCCAAAACAGGATAAACAAGAAATTAATATATTTTAATATATGCAAGCAAACCTGAGTGCAGTCATGATACAATAGATCCTTTTGTGGTATAAGTGTAAACCAGTGTAGCGGCATCTAGGGTGCAGGGATGAATAGTGGGTAGGGGACTGTATGTTTCCCAGCTGGCTCCAAAAGTCCTCCAAGTGGTGTAGTAGGAACTAATTGTTTAAGGGGACAAACGCTAATGAACTTAGTAAATAATATAGACAATGAGTTAGTATTTTTTTAGCTGCAGTCTCCGTCATTGAGAGGGATTGGAGGGGTCTACAGCTGGAGTTGTCGAAGCTCCCATTGTGTGGTCAATCTATCTCATTTAATGAGTAAGACAGTGTGTAAATAGGGGTTCCAAACCCATTCTTTAGGATAAATAATTTGTCACTGGGGTCACCCCTCTCACTGGGGTATAGAGAAATGTCTTTATGTTTTGATTGAGTATAGTTTTGCACTGGAGGGTCCCCTGTGTCATTGAAGTGATGAGGTAATAGCTCAGTGGCCAAACAGGATCAGGAGAACTGGAGTGAGATTGAGTTTTGGCTTCGACTCAGTCAGTGCTATTGGAGCTTGCCCATGACTGGATTACCCATTAGGCCAACTAGGCAACCGCCCAGGGGCGCTTCCATGTGAGGGGCGCCACTTCTTTAAAAAAATGGTTCCTGGCTTAAAAAAATTAAATGTTGCAGTTCATAGACTGGCTACTAGGGGGTAACTACCTAGAACAAGACAGCTACAACAGGAAAGGGAACTTACACGTACAGAAAAGGCAAAAATGGGTCCATGGAGGGGCTCCTCCACTTAACTGCGTAAGGGCTCCAAAAAGGTAGATACGGTTCTGAGCTTGCCATATTGTTCCAGCTAGAAATTGAAATATTGGAACTTG
The DNA here is from genome assembly GCA_027410445.1 of Discoglossus pictus. Taxonomy (NCBI): domain Eukaryota; kingdom Metazoa; phylum Chordata; class Amphibia; order Anura; family Alytidae; genus Discoglossus; species Discoglossus pictus. The sequence continues at coordinate 129,379,873 of CM050169.1, read as the reverse complement.
GTAATATAGTATGATTTGGCTAGGAAGGAGCAGATATTGTTCATATTGTGATTATATACTATTTTGGGACATAAATGCAAGATCATTTAGGGATAGCTTGACACTCTTCAGCTGACTAATGCCAGAGTTAACTGCACTCTATGGAATTACATTTTAGGATAATGCATTATTATCTGTAAATAGCTGAGTTGTAAACATATTAGAGAGACCTGGTGGAGGGCTGTCTGATGACATTTCTCACCCAATGTCCCTGATGAGTATAATATACCTTGGCTAATGATCTTGACTGCATAGAGTAAATACTTATTATAAAATCAAAAAGTTCTCCTGCTCCATCCAAGGAAACTCATAATCATATAGCCCAGCAGAGGTCACAGTAGTCTTCATTCAGAGATGTTCCTAGATGCCTTTTAGTGGGTTTAGATGTCAGTAGCCATTAAATGTTCCAAATCATTAGTCTCTGGATAAGGACAGTTCTTTTCAGTTGGAGAGCATTCTCTATGAGTGCTGCCAATTCATTTTCTTGTGTGGGTAGCCAGTGTTATTGGAGAGCACTTTATTTCATAGGATGAATGGAGCAGACTCTGATTTTGGCAGTCTCTTAATTTATAAAGGTGATCTTGTTTATTGGAGGGTGGTTTCACTTACTGATATGGCAGTTTAGTCTTCACTGTGAGTGAAGTGTAAATAATGAGGTAGACATCTTTTGTTATTAGATGGGCAGACTTTTTTGTTGGGAAGCCGTATATCTTATTCAAATGGTGTCTCTTAAAGGGTGTGCTTTTCTAATCAAGGTGCCATCTCATTAGAGGGACAGAAGCCATCATAGTTAGAGCAGTTTGACTCACTGGATGGCACTCTTTTGCTGGGGGTGCTGTTTTTCTCAATAGGAGGGCAGTCTCTATATTTTGGATAGCAGTGCCTAGTACTGGAAGTGATCGCGTCTATGTTTGGGATTGTTTTTTTCATCTCAGGAACTGATGAAGAAATTGCAGGTATTTCCCGGCCCCCAGCATTGACAAGGGTACCAGCTCCTGGCACAAGTACCTCAGCTCCAGCCACCAGGGTTTCAGCTCCTACCACAAGAAACCCAACTCCTTCCACAAGGACCACAGCACCTGCTCCAAGGGCTACAAGATCCAATAGGACTGCACAACCGACCCCAAGAACTCCAGCACCCAATAGAACTGCACCTCCTCCTGCCAGACCTCCAGGTCCTACTAGAACTTCAGCTCCTATTCCAAGGACTACAGGGCTCAATAGGATTCCTGGTCCTGTTAGTAGGACACCTAGAATTGGTGCTGGAGTTCCGCCATTAGGGTACAAGGAAGACAGACCTTTTTCCCTCAGGAGATACTGTGTACCTATCACAGCTGCAATACTGATTCTGGCATCTCTGGTGGTCATATCTATTTTGAGTAAGTACAGTATGTGTGTTTGTGAGTAAAGTCTATAATCACAATGAGCCATATTTATTTTTTATAAATTAGTGATAGCAATGGACTAGATAACTGCTTGCTGCAACTGCTATGTATGTGAGCTTGATCCATGTATTTGAGATATGAAGTGTATATTGCCTAGAGTTAACACCTATAGGCCATCCTAAACAAGAGTCAGCAGTATCTAGTAAAGGGTCACAGGGAAGATGGGAAGCAAGGTAATCAGGTCACTCAGAAGGGGTCACTGGAGATGGCAATATTTTAAAATGCTACAACAGAAGTCACATATAAAAACTAAATTAGTTACAGGTAGCATCCTATTAGCAATCCCTATTTGCACTGACATTGAGAAGTAGAGAGAGACCTGTTATTATTTATATAACTAGCAGATATTAATCAGAACTACACATCCTGGTTTATTTTTTTATTGACATCTGACCTGGCGCTTGAACAATTTATCACAAGACTGCAGAGCCTCTTGGGTTTACTACAATGCAAATGATTTCTCAACTTAAGTGCATTCCTGATTGTAAAAGGATTTTAATAGACATACTGGCATGAATCATACTCTCAAATATGTGTGTCAATAAGCATGGGATCTATTATTAGTCCGGATAAAATATAGGTTAGTGGGGAATGGGGTTTGTCAGAGATGTTTCCCTCTAGACAACATGGCAACCAGGGAAATAAAACATTTTCTTGTATGCCAGAATTTGACATCAGGATGTTATTAAGGGTACAGTATAGTCACTATTTGCTAAAAAAATAAGCATTTACTTTTCTTGCCTAGCAATTGCCCACTTATGTGCAGTTACATACATACATACATACATACAGTCACACAGGTACAGTTAAAGATACACAATGATGCGTACATATTAGTAATCAAACTCTATTACACTCTAAACTGAGCAATATAGGTAAAGGACCAGTGTGATCAGACATTTATAATAACGACTTTTGAAGAACTACAACAACATATATTTAGCAGCTAAAGAAAAAATAACATAGCCTCTAATTTATTACTTTTATGGAATCTACAATTTTAGTTTTCAGTTATCTACTTTATCTTGTGGTGGGAGGAGGCTGAATATACAAGAAGTTTGTATCTGCACAGTGGGAAAGTGGCAGATACATCTGCCAGTGCTCTTATTTAATCTAATGGAAAGCTGAATAGTTTGGAAGAACATGCTCTTTTGGTTTAGTATACAACATGGAAGCCTGCAGTAAAGGAAACTTGCTTATTAAAGTAAAAAATGCAAAGGTTGTGTTCACTTGTTTACTTCCTTTCAACATTTTAAAGTTTTGTTATTCAAAAAAAATCCTTGACCTCAGTGGCCCTACAATCTAGTCTCACGTTAAAACCTCTACTTATTCATTGTATTGCACCCACAAATTATACAATGACACTGTTGTAGAACTGGTCTGATCAGTTTGTTGATAGTAGCAGACTGTATTACATAAATACAGGTACACATCAACACCTACAGTGGATATAAAAAGTCTACACACCCCTGTTAAAATGTCAGGTTTCTGTGCTGTAAAAAAATGAGACCAAGATAAATTATTTCAGAACTTTTTCCGCCTTTAATGTGACCTATAAACTGTACAACTCAATTGAAAAACAAACTGAAATCTTTTAGGTGGAGGGAAAAAAAAGAAAAATAATGTGTTTGCATAAGTCTGCACACCCTTTTATAACTGGGGATGTAGCTTTGTTCAGAATTAAGCAATCACATTCCAAATCATCTTAAATAGGAGTCAGCATACACCTGCCATCATTTAAAGTGCCTCTGATAAACCCCAAATAAGTTCAGCTGCTCTAGTTGGTCTTTACTGAAATTTTCTTAGTCGCATCCCACATCAAAAGCCATGGTCCACAGAGAGCTTCCAAAGCATCAGAGGGATCTCATTGTTAAAAGGTATCAGTCAGGAGAAGGGTACAAAAGAATTTCCAAGGCATTAGATATACCATGGAACACAGTGAAGACAGTCATCATCAAGTGGAGAAAATATGGCACAACAGTGACATTACCAAGAATTGGAGCTCCCTCCAAAATTGATTAAAAACAAGAATAAAACTGGTCTGGGAGGCTACCAAGAGGCCTACAGCAACATTAAGGGAGCTGCAGGAATATCTGGCAAGTACTGGCTGTGTGGTACATGTGACAACAATCTCCTGTATTCTTCATATGTCTGGGCTATGGGGTAGAGTAGCAAGACGAAAGCCTTTTCTTACGAAAAAAAACATCCAAGCCAGGCTACATTTTTAAAAAACACATCTGAAGTCTCCCAAAAGCATGTGGGAAAAGGTGTTATGGTCTGATGAAACCATGGTTGAACTTTCTGTCCATAATTCCAAAAGATATGTTTGGTGCAAAAACAACACTGCACATCACCAAAAGAACACCATACCCACAGTGAAGCATGGTGGAGGTGGCAGCATCATGCTTTGGGGCTGTTTTTCTTCAGCTGGAACTGGGGCCTTAGTTAAGATAGAGGGAATTATGAACAGTTCCCAATACCAGTCAATATTGTCACAAAACCTTCAGGCTTCTGCTAGAAAGCTGAACATGAAGAGGAACTTCATCTTTCAGCATGACAACGACCCAAAGCATACATCCAAATCAACAAAGGAATGGCTTCACCAGAAGAAGATTAAAGTTTTGGAATGGCCCAGCCAGAGCCCAGACCTGAATCCGATTGAAAATCTGTGGGGTGATCTGAAGAGGGCTGTGCACAGGAGATGCCCTCGCAATCTGACAGATTTGTAGTGTTTTTGCAAAGAAGATTGGGCAAATCTTGCCAAGTCAAAATGTGCCATGCTGATAGACTTATACCCAAAAAGACTGAGTGCTGTAATAAAATCAAAAGGTGCTTCAACAAAGTATTAGTTTAAGGGTGTGCATACTTATACAACCATATTACTTTATTTTTATATATTTTCTTCCCTCTACCTAAAAGATTTCAGTTTGTTTTTCAATTGAGTTGTACTGTTTATAGGTCACATTAAAGGTGGAAAAAGTTCTGAAATGATTTATCTTTGTCTCATTTTTTTACAGCACAGAAACCTGACATTTTTACAGGGGTGTATAGACTTTTTATATCCACTGTATATACATGTGTTTAAAGGGCAACTGCACAATTATACAAAATATATGCAGGGACACTCTAGACTTCTTCCTTTCTCCTATATTATGATTTTTTTCCCCATTCCTAAATCCTCGATCTGCAGTAGCATATATTTCATCTTTAGCCTTGTAGCTTCACTGTTGAGGCTGACCTAATAAGAGTCTCTGCTGGATTTGACCACTACAGACAAACAGACTGCTCTGCAAATTCTTAGCCCCCTGTCCCAGACAGATCTGTTCCAACCCATTTACACCTAAAAGGAGTTGAAGAAATGCAAATCTACTTAAAATGTGATGCTAGTTTTAAATGCAACTTTTTTTCTTCCTTCTCCAAATGCCGATTTTTTTTCTTATGAATTGCTACATAAACAAACAAATCCATACTGTTATGAGCAAATCAGTGGCCTTTAAGATTTTTTTGACAATTAAATCAACATATTATAAAGTAATATAACATAATGAGTCAATGGCATCTGTAGTTATGGTAAAATTGTAAGGGAACACACACTAGGGGAAGGTTTGATCTGCAGGTACAGTAGTTTAATGGTGTAGATATTCTGTATGTCACAGTAGGCAAAAACATCAAAATTATCAGCTCCTTGGGGAAGATCCTTTCATATATTCTCACCACCATTGAATAATGAGCAGTCTTTTATTCCGCCCACAAGGTTCTTTGTCTTCCCAAGAAATAACAGTCTGAATTTCTATTCTTTTCCAGTTAAGGTGGTGATGGATAATTACTACCTCTTCTGTGTCAAGTCCTTTAAGTTAATTCCTCTGAACCAGTGGTGTGATGGAGTCTCTGACTGTGCAGGGAATGAGGATGAGTTACGATGTGCCCAGTCCACCACAGTCACCACACCTTCCATAGGTAAGTTTTACACACAATGCATTGCTGAATATCTGAATGAGAATTTAAATAATACTCAGTAATTTAGCAAAACTGAGGGAAATCAGCTGTATCATTGGAGCCACAAAGCATTAAAGAGATAGCTGGTAATAATGTTACCAAACCAATCTAAATATAACCTGTATGTAAAAAACATTTTATATTGACATATTTCCCTTATTCCCCTGTCACAGTAAGGATATCAGAAATGGGCTCCATTCTGCAGGTCTATGTTACGTCTAGAAACACCTGGAGCTTGGTCTGCACTGATAACTGGGACACAAACAGAGCTAAAGCAGTGTGTGCACAGCTAGGATACGACAGGTAAGCATAATGTATGCAAATGTGGGATACTCAAGTGTGCACCTGAAATACTGCAAGTATACACATTGTCTGCACTGCATGCTACTATGGTCTGCAACTACAGCTATACACAGTGTGCATACAGCTTCTACAGCTCTGCATATATGCATGTTGTACACTATACACAGCTGGATTACTACATGTATATACAGTGATTGTACAATTGGTATCATACAGGTATACACAATGTATACAGCTTGGATACTACATGATTCTTCACAGTAAGGGCAGACACAGATTGCGGAAGTACAATAATCCAATTGCTAGTTTTTCAGATGAGAGGCAATTGGCAATGTTTCCATGACTTAGCAAGGCCCAGTTGGTATGTGCACATAAGGGTTTATACACAATCAACTATAAAAATATAATGATTAGACACAGACAACTTCTTGGGAGGATAACTGGCCACAGCGTTTATTGGTAAACACAAACTGATGTAATAACCATAACAATAATTAACATAACCACGTGAGGGGAGGAGCCTGGCCAGAGACAGTACGCCCTACGCCCTGAACCCTCGTCCAGGGCCTACCGTGTTGGAACATCCATACCACCGTAGGGTCGGATCTCACCCATTTTACCACTGTCCCGGCGACTCCCCTCACCACCCGCCGCTGCGACAAACACATAAACATAATTTGACATCATATAATATACATTTAATAATAACCAACAAGTGTTTTAAGACAATTTACAAGATAATACCTTCAATTTTCCATTACTCATCCTTATTTTTAATTTGTATTTATTTTATTTTTTTATTATTATTTTTATTTATTTATTTCCTTTATTTATTTATTTATTTTTTATTTATTAAGCAACATATACATACTTTAGACAACAACACTTTAGGGATGGGTATCTTTACACATGGCTAGCTGTGGGCATAATGGTGGTAATGGCAGCAAACTCCTACAACTGACTCCCCTCCCCCAGCTAGCCACCTCCTACCCATACCAGGGCCTGCCCAGTCAAGTGGCCCCTCCTCCCAACCCCCCTGGGGGGGGTCTACGGGGCCCTTCAATTTTGTTTGTTTTTGTTCCTCTGGAACAATTTAGAATTCACCTAACACAACATTCAACTGGGATCTAAAAAATCTGGAACTTGAAGTAAAATTATTTTTTCAACCTCAATAACTATATTACCATGCATGTAGCTATGCACAATGGTTGCATTAGATCAAGAAGTGCAGCAGAATGAGAAGAGAAAACTAGAAATGTTTCCAGGGAAATATGGAGAAAAACAATAGAGTGAACGAGGTACTGGGAAACATAATAGTTAGTTAGGGGAGAGAAGAAAAGATCAGTGTGTAGGAGGGTGTAAATGATGAAAACGAGAGACGTTCAGGTAGGTAAGCTGAGAGAAACATGAGGAAAAAAGAGAAGAAAGAGTGAAAGAAGTGTGAACAAGGAAGATAGCATCTAGGCCAATAGTGAGCAACGCAGTCCTATGAGGGTCTATAACAGAAAACAGTTGGATCAATCAGAATTAATGCAAATTAGTTACTAAAGCAGAGAGAACCTAAATAGAAAAAGGTGAGAGATCCAAAAATCATGTATTGTTAGTAGCAATGAGTTAACCACCCTCAACATAGGCACAGGGACGAAAAGAGAGGAAGAGAAGTTGAGGTCGGGAATAAAGGGAGGTCAGGTAAGGAGATTAGCATCTCAGAAACCCTTCTAACACATATTACCATTACCATTTACAAAATAGGATCCTTACTCAAAGCCCTTATATTATATATATCTTGACACCACTTACACATAGTTCTTACAATATCCCTTTTCAGAACCAGCCATAAGTACAGTCCTTACTCTTATAATTCTTACTATACCACTCTTATATACACTCACTACCATATACACCCAAAGGACAACTTACACAACCAATTGTGTATGCACCCCGGTAATCTCTTATCTTACCACATATACTTCAGAGCCCTCTTATATTGCAAGTATTGGTGTGCACTGTATTATATTAATTGCCTTTTCCTATTTCTTCTCTCAGTACTCCTTTGTCCTCATCAGTGTCCATAACAAACCTGGATAGCTCATCGCCCACCACATTTAGCAATGTCAATTTGGTGAGCACCAACAGTATTGAAGCAACTCCCACTTTTGGGTAAGTAACCTATCTGAGACCCCCTGTTACCAATCCCCTTCATGAGTGATGTGTCTTACTATGCCATTCTCTTTCTCACAGAGGGGGCTGCCAGTCTCGACAAGTTGTATCACTAACATGTTCAGGTAAGTGCAAATTTTATTAAAATTATCAATGTATTGAAACAATGAAAAATAGCCATTTCCATACTGATATCTAACTCTTCCTTTTGCCTGTAATCCTAGACCTTTCCTCATTTAAATTGCAGTCTGTTACATATTTCACGTTTCTGTTTTTTTATTAAAGTTACAGTTGTCCTTAATTAGCTGCCAATCTATTCTTGATTTAAACTACAACAGCCTTATTAAATTGCAATTCGGTAAATTTAAAAGGGCTCTATATAAGCACAAAGCATATTTTTTTACAGAAGTTTTTAGTTAGTGAACTTATATCCAAAAGCAAGGTCTTCACTAATGTCTTCATAACTAAAAATGGATGTAAATAAAATATGCTGTGTGCTTAAATAGAGCCCTTTTAAATTTACTGAATCGCAATTTAATAAGGCTGTAAGTGTTTGGGTTTTAGCTTCTCACATCCAAAGAAATAAAATTCCTTATTTTGACCCTTACATACAAAGCCCTCAATATTTCCACACCCCTCTACATCCCTTCTCCCATCTTCAGGTGTACCCTGAACTGCTCAGGTCCTTCTTCTTTCCTCCTTTCTAACCACCACTGATGCTTACATGGTTTCCCCTGCATCACTCAATATCTTGATATATTAGACTCTTCCCTAGCTTTTTTAAACTCACTTTTTCAAAGAAGTCTATCACCTATAGCCCTCCCATTTACACGTATCAACTAACAGGCTGATTCAGTCTTCACCCTCTCACACAGCCACCTCCTACAACCTACTATTGTTCATTCATCTCGCCTTTTGAAACACTTGTCTAACCGTATGCTTTAGAAAGTAAGATCTCAGGAACAAGGACCTCTATTCCTTCTGTATCAGTATGTGTTCTGTTATGTTTCATGTACTCTTTGTATTCAATTAATTTGACCTTTATATATATATATATATATATATATATATATATATATATATATATATATATATATATATATATAGTGCTACATAAAATATTGGTGCTTAGTAATATGCATCTTGCATAAGAAATTGCAGTATGGAGTCTCACATCTTCTTGCCCACCTCCTCACACAGTGACACGGGACTATTGAAGGAGGGAGGGAGGCAAATTGCCTAGTTGCAAGTTAAAAGAAATTCAATAAATAAGTAATATTTCGTAACTTTATATAATTGGCTAATAGGGCTTTAATTATGCTGGAAGTAAATTAAACTTTTACCAGGGCTTGAACTATTTTACTATTATAGAGTCCCCTTAGGAAACCTCAGTTGCAAATGTTATTATTTCAACCTCTTTTGCATATAAACGTGAAATCATGAATATAAAAAGAATATCACTAAAACTTTAATTATCTCAAAATATAGCTAGCTATTAGAGAATAATTTACACAAATATCTCTACACAATCTAAAATATTTGTTTATAGCAATTGATAAGTAAATGATGCAATAGTTTTTACCAAATTCTGGTGTGAAACTTAATTATGTAAAGTTTTTATGTGTCACTGAGACTGGATTCTGCTTCATGTTTATTATGTGAAAATGTTTTGTAAATATCTCTCCTATTTTTTCTCTCCCTTTGTTTCTTCTCCCACCTTTCCATCTTTTTCTCTCTATTCCCCCTCTTTTCTCTCATTTTCCTTGCTCTCTCCCTTCTTTTCTTTCCAATATACATCCTTTGCCTATCACTTCTCTCTCATTCAGAGTGTGGCTCCAATCTACGCCAAACCCGGATTATTGGTGGTAGTCCTACAACTATTGAGAAGTGGCCATGGCAGGCCAGTATGCAATACATGGGTCAGCACGTGTGTGGGGGCAGTATTATTACCCGCTACTGGGTCCTCACTGCTGCGCACTGCATTTCACCGTGAGTAACAGTGCACTATTTAAAAAGTGAGAGTTAGTGCTATCATATTTAGAATTAAAATAACATGTGCGTGTGACATGTTCAAGCAGTCATTAAAGTCTCCTTCTATTCCAGGCTTCAGAAGCAGGTGGACCGGTGGCGTGTCCAGGTTGGGGTGACCACACTTACCTTCATGTTTGCCTCCCAAGTGGATAAGATTTTCATCCACTCACAGTACCATCTGGACCAGTACCCCTATGACATTGGACTCTTCAAGCTCAAGAAAGCCCTCACTTTTACAGGTAGTTACACTCACTACTACTCTACAACACTGCATTAAGCACACGTCCTAATAATACTCTCCTCCTCACAGAATCAGCTCGGCCAATCTGTATGCCCGGGTTCAATGCCATAGTCCCAGATGGTGCATCTCTGTGGGCGACAGGCTGGGGGTACACTATGGAGGGATCAAGTAAGTGTAGAGATATGTATAGTACTGCCTTGTACTACTTGATGTCTTTCTCTGTTGCTACACTATTATCCCCTTTCTCTCTTCTTTTGTATTAGTTTGGGCTGTATGGATCTCCATTTCTGTAGTTTAGTGCGGTCAGCCCATGTTTCAATGAGTTGAACTGACTCTAGGTTATACTGAATACTGTTGTGAGGGCCTCCTGGAGCTGATCTCTCCCATACACTCTCCCACCTAATGTTTCTCTTCCTTCTCTCCCATACACTCTCTATTCTCATTACTCTGTTTCCTCTCTCTCCCTTCCTCTCAGCGGTCCTAGCATCTCAGCTCCAAGAAGTTTCCATCAGCCAAATCCCCAATTCTGTGTGTATCCAGCAGTACCCCAACCAGATATTGGATTCCATGATATGCGCCGGACAGCTTTCGGGAGGCTTAGACACCTGCAAGGTATCAACCCAACTCATAAATCAAAGTGCACATTCTGAGCCTCGTTACATCAATCTGTACAATTAGAGTGAAATTAGGTATTAACCTATTTCCCAGCATCAGTAAATCAGACAGCTCTCAATATCTGGGACAGATGTACTCACTTTTTACAAATTTCATCAAGATACCAATGTGTTTGTGAAAATAAAGTTATGGTCGAGAAGCCATGAAGCACAAATACACAAATATTTTTAAATAATGACATTATAAGGCATAGGAAAGAAGATTACATATTGAAGGGGATACAAAACAATGATTGGGGAGCTTCAGGAAATATAAATAGTTTAATAGTAAATTAATAAATGGCTTTACTTCTGAAAGAAATAGGCTGGGGACCCGATTTGGATTGAGATCCATCTACTGACTACTTCTGTCATAGGGAAACAATACTATAGAGGCATTATCAAATTCTAACCCCTTTCCCCTTTCCCTTTCTTCCTGCAGGGAGACAGTGGAGGGGCTCTGGTGTCATCTATGAGTAATTCACGCTGGGAGCAGATTGGCATTGTGAGCTTTGGAGATGGCTGTGGTAGGGCTGGAAAAGTTGGAGTCTACACAAGAGTAACAGCGTACCTGGATTGGATCTATGGTGTGATGAAAGTAAGTCTAGCAATGCTCAAATTTCATTTGAAGTTAACCACAAACTCAGAATGTCCCCCTCATAGCCCTTATGTAATACCACCCCCACAATGCCCTCTCATGTGACAACACCTTGTTTATGCCTTATGTAACATTGCCCCATGTAATACCAACGGGACAATGCCCTACCCTGAAACACCACCTATACCCATTTAAAATTTAAATCAGTATTTTTCCTGCAAGAAAGTGAAAATAGCATCATAAATATACAGCTGTAATCTGTAACAGTATTTTTTACACTTTAATATCAGTTTTAAAAATGAAAAATGTTAGCATAACTGAACTCTATATTGAACGGGAGAGGAGCCAAAGTCTTAGTACTCCTGGGGTTCTGGATCTGTCCCTGCAGCACCATCTGGTGGACACATTTTGCTATTACTATACATGTGCCAAGGGTTTGGTATGTGATTGTTTTTATTTTGCATTTCAGAGGGAGTCATGAGCCATGTGGATGACCTGTCACCTCCATTTCAAGGTCCCCTTGATATAAAGGCTCTCGGCAGATGATGAATAACAGGGTGCAGAGTTCTGAAGGACGGCCAGGTGCCCCATCAAATCTGAATCTATCATCCAGGAGCAACTGGACCAGGCTCTGAATAGCTCTATACTGGACCCAGGTTGTGCACTGCTTTGTCATACTGGAGTAACTGAAGCCAGACTGTGTGCAGCTCTATAATACTGGAGATACTGACCCAGGCTCTGTACTGCTCTGTCATACTGGAGTTACTGAAGCCCAGTTATATCCAGCCTCTACACAGCTCTGTCATACAGGGTTGCTAAGCTGCACTCAGCACTACTATATAGGGAAATACTGGACCCAAGCTCTGCTTTGGCATACTGGAGTAACTGGAGCCAGGTTCTGCACAGCTCTATTATAATTGAGTAACTGGAGCCAGGCCCTGCAAAGCTCTGTCATGCTGGAGTTACTTCAGTCAGGCTCTGCACAGCTCTATCCTACTGGTTTGGTGGAATTAGGGTCCGCAGATCACTATAATGCTAGGGTTACTTAAACCAGACTTTGCATATCTCTATATGGTTACTGGAGCCAGGCTTTTCATAGCTCTGTCATACCATGGTTACTGGAGCCAGGCTACGCATAGCTCTATCATACTAGGGTTACTGGAGCCGGTGTTATATTGGCTCTATCATACATTTTTTACTGGAGTCAGACCCTGTATGGCTCTATCACACCGGAGTTACTGGAGCCAGTCTCTGCATACCTTTGTCACAATGGATTGATTCAAGCTGGGCTGGCTACCTTTCCACAATGGCAATAAAACATACTTTAGTGATTTTCTCTCCACCCGCTATTTATTACCCCCCACTTCAGAGGCCAGACTATGGGCAGTTTATGGGCAATAATCTTAAAGTGCTGCAGCTTTTCAGGATGCCTGGATTTGTGTGGATATTGTTATGTAAACATGTAAATAGCATTTTAATGTAAAATAAATGACATTATAAACATTTGCGTGTGTAGATCCCATGTATACCTCAAAGACCTCCTCTCCAGATGTAAGAATCATTGCACAAGTATATATATTGGAAAACCTTGACCAAGAGCATAATTAGGCATGGGAAAGTCATACTATTTTTTAATTAGAAAAATATATATTTTTGATGCCTCTGTCGGATGCTATATGCATCCATGATGAAATAAAGACATATACAGTGTGTGGTGATCTGACGGTCTTGATATGGCTGTTATGGCCAAATCTACCCAGCAGATCCACCAGGTTCTTTTATTTCCCTTCACCAAGACAGCAGATGTCTCTTTGGACCCTTACTCGGATGCAGCATTTCAAAATATGACTGCAGGCTCAGCATTATAAAAATCAGGAACTGATTTATTGCTGTTGAAATTCATAGCAGGTTCAATGGGTATATATTTAAACTTGAACTGGTAACATTCTGTAACAGTTTGTGTGTCTTCTGGATTTTGTATTGCAAGGCATCATAACATGTTAACATCCACTTCAGTAGTATCTTCTGGAGGAATGCTGATACATATATCTTCTAGATATCTCAGTTACCTCCCTTTATTTAGGAGGATGCCCACACTTCATTAATTGTACAGAACCAGGACAGCCATTCTCTTCTCTAAAGATCTTAGTACACACATATAACATATAATAGTTGTGGATCTGCAACTTCGTTGGTAACACTCAGGAATGTTGCCACTTGTGCATGCTTGCTGAAGGCGCTGATCGCAAGGCCAGAAGGACTTAAGCTGCAACGCGCGTCATAGGCGCTCATTGCAGGGCTCGTGATGAGCGCCGTAAGCACGCATTGCGAGGCACGCACTTCTTTGCTGCAATGAGCCCCATAGGCGCTCATTGCAGACCAGCACGAGATTGTGCAAAAAATGGTGGCCTTTCAGGGTCTTTCTAAGAGTCCTCTGTCCCTTCATAGCTCTAACTTTCCCGAGGACACTCCACCGATGGAGGATGGAAAGAGATTGAAGATTGACCCCTAATTGGCGTTTTTTGGACATCAAAAATCGGCTAAGCGAGGAAAAAAATGGCGGACGAAAAACATAGCTCTTTCCAAAAAGGCTCAAAACAAGGCTGAAGCGCAGACGATCACAAAGAAGCATGCACGACTTTTCAAAATAAAAACCAACGGCGCTCACAGCGCGAAACTCAAAACTTAAACAAGGACAGAGAGCAGAAAGACACAGGGGAGGGAGAGGGGGGAGACGGTGGAAAGAGACACAGAGGAGAGAGGGTGGTAAAGACACGCAGAGGAGGGAAATAAGGAGAAAAAAAACAGGGCAGGGATAGGGGGAAACATGGAAGGGAGAGCGGGGAAACAAACACAGGGGTCAGAAAGTAGGCGCTCATTGCTGGCTCTCGATGAGCATTGAAGGTGCTCAGAGGAGCAAAAGCCTCACATTGCCGCCCTTACAATTGTATTTTGGACTGGCAAGTAGCTAGTATATCTATCTATCTATCTCTCTCTCTCTCTCTCTCTCTCTCTCTCTCTCTCTCTCTCTCTCTCTCTCTCTCTATATATATATATATATATATATATATATATATATATATAGTGGCTGAAAGCTGTTTCCTTCCTTTCCTCCTGTCAGAAGCATCACAGACTGCACTCCAAACAGACTTTACCTCAGAGACACACATTACATAATTAACAGATTACATTACTGACTCCATCCAAACAACAATCTATCATCTAGTTCAGCCTTCTCTCAGTCAAAGTGTGTAGAGATTTAAAGCTAAAATGTTCTACAAACTGAGCAACAGCTCTATACCCTCCTGAGTATATTAGAGAGGAAAACATTGTACAATACACATTATTGCATTAACAAGTTTTTGAAAACTCTATTTTTACTCACTGGAACCTTCCAAACAGTCACTGCAAAGGTCTGCCCCTGTAACTCATGCACATAGCGTTTTATAGTATTAGATCTACTATCCAATGACAGGCTGCGTTTCAGCAGCAATTAAGCAATATGCTGCTAAATCGCAGTGTGTGGTTGGTTAATATATATGTACTATGCATGAGCTACTATTGCAGGAATGGTTTGGAAAGTTTTAGTGAGTAAAAACAGCTTTTAGACTCTTATTAATAAAACAGGGTTTAAATACACAAGATAAAAACAATAACAGTTTATTTTAATGTTAAAAAGAGGGAACCTATCATATCCCTTTAAACCATTGCCTCAAGAAATACTGTGGACTTGATTGTACAACACTGAGCTGGTTCAAATCTTTCCTACAAGACATCCCAGAGAACGTTCTCACAGGTAAAATGCTCAGCTCCTTCACCACTAACAGGTGGAGTTTCAGAGAGATCAGATTTATCTTCTGTGTTGTTTGCCTTCTACCTGCTTACAGTGGATGATATAATAAGACAACATGATATAAGTTATCATTGCCACGTTGATGGCACACATATGTATCTATCATTTAAACCAAGCACTAGTGATCCACTGTAACTAATTGATGATTGTCTTCCGATCTGGATGAGTGCCAACTGGTTGAAGCTAAACCCTCACAAGACAGAGATAAACTTGTGGGAAGGCATCATCTTGTAAAATCAAAACTGAAGCAGGATCAGTTGACTGGCCTGGAATATGGAGGATTACAGATACATCATTCAGAACAAGTACAAAATCTCAGTGTAGAACTTGAGGATAAACACTTAAAAAATCAAGTGTCAGAGGCAAGCAAGGCCTCTTTCCACCTGAAAAGTATTGTAAACATTAAGCACTTGATTCCTTCAGACGATGTGACAACACTGATCTATGCCTTGCTTGACTACTGCAATGCACTATTCTTGGGACTTCCAGATAAATAATTGCACCTCCTGCAGCATGGCTGCTGGCAAACAAGGTCCACTCCTGTCACATAACACCCATTATCCATGCTCTGAACTGGTTACCTATCAAGTGTAAAATGTATTTCAAGGTTGACTTACATAGTTACATAGTAATTGAGGTTGAAAAATACTTTTAGTCCATCAGGTCTTGCTAATATTTAAAGCTGCAAATGACCAGTTGTATGACAGAGCTCCTGGTTCCCTACACTCCTACCTGTGCTCTTAGATTAACAAATGTATTAATGTTACATTCACCAAGCCTTTGCTTGCTATCATTTAGTGCTTCTAGTCATGCAGCTCCAGTTTTGTGGAGCTATCTCCCCATAACAGTTCCCATCACTGAATATTTTCCAAAAAATGCTTAATGCTTAATATCTGGGGAAGTATTGCAAAGCAATTTGAATGCAACCAAGAGAAGAAAAAAAAAATATAAAATATATAATATATATATATATATATATAAATTATCAATATTATTTGTGTCTCTTTTTATGTGTGTGCTAAGTACACTTGTGTATTTGACGCAAATAATCACAATCTGAGTTAAATATTAACATTTTATTTCATTCCTAATAAAGCAGCAGCAGTGCCAGGGCATGGCCTGTAGGGGGTAGCAGTCGCCACAGGCTGGGCACAGGTGGGTGGCAGCCATATTAAGTGCAGGCAAAATAATTACTAGGATTACTTGAATGGGGATTTCTTTATAACTGCTAGCAAGGAGAGGCAGCCAGAGAGGGGAAGAGGGGCTGAAAACTCAGTAGCTTTTTACAAATACCTGGGAAAGCTCGCAAAATTATACATCAGACACCTGACAGCAGCATTCTCAGGCAGGGCATACTCACTCAATACTCTATATGTTACTGTGTTTTATATGTCACTGCAACTCCTCCTTTGTCACTGCCCTTCTCTCAGTTACGGTCCCCTTTCTCCACCACCGGTCACTGTCCCTTTCTCTCACTCAATGTCCCAGCTCTCTCTCCATCAGTCACCCTCCCACTCTATGTTTCATATATCATTGTCATCTTCCTCTTTCACACTTTCCTTAAGGAGACTGTCCCCCTTCTCTATAACTGTTCCTCTTTGTCAATATCAATTATTTCTGTCTATGTTCCCATTTCTCTGTCACTGTCCTCGTCCTATGTGATTGTACCTCACTATGTTACTGTCTCCTTTCTCTCTACCTTCTGCCTTTATACCCTCTTTCTGTCCTTGTACACCTTACTCACTCTCCCCTTTCTCTTTCCCCCTTTCCCACCTTTGCTCTCATTCACTGTCCCCATCTGTTTCTCACTGTTTCCATCACTATCCACTTCTTTTGTAAATGTCCCTGCTGTCAGCGACAAATTTTAGTCACTGTTCCCTCTCTGCCCCGTGTCAATGTCCCTTTTCTAAACCCCATCCACTCTGTGTTATGTTCCCTATCAGCTTGCCCCCCCCCCCCCAAATGTCACTGTCAACTCACTGCCTGCCTCCTCTCTATGTCAGTGTCCCCTCTTCAGCTGTCCCCCTCCCTGTCCTCTCTCTGCCTCTCTCCATGACACTGTCCTCTACGCCTATCCCCACTCAATGTTACTGTCCCCTCTGTGCCTGCCCTCAACTTAACGTCACTGTCCCCTGTGCCTGTCACTTCTCTATGTCACTGTCCCCTCTGTGCCTGTCCACCCCCCCATGTCAATGTCCCCTCTCCACCTGGAGCCCGATCCATGACACTGTCCTCTCTATGCCTATCCCCACTCAATGTTACTGTCCCCTCTTTGCCTGCCCTCCACTTAACGTCACTGTCCCCTGTGCCTGTCACTTCTCTATGTCACTGTCCCCTCTGTGCCTGTCCTCCCCCCATGTCAATCTCCCCTCTCCACCTGGAGGCCCATCCATGTCACTGTCCTCTCTCTGCCTGATGACCATTTAGTGTCACTGTCCCTTCTGCCTGCCCCTATTCATGTCACTGTCCCCTCTCCTCCATGTGAACAGAAAGTTGTGTGTATTATCATAGAAATAAGCTGCACTCTCTTGTACACTTCACCACCACCATGCAGTCACCCTCACGTGGTTACCTGTGAATCCACCAGTCCAGGTTCAAACTACATTCATGAGGTGACAAGAAATGGAATAGTGGAGACTGATATCTGCCCCCCTAAAGTGCAGAGCGCTCAAGTGTTTTAATATATTCAATATGGCATGGAACTCATCTCTGCATGCCTTATATAGAGAACTTGTGGGTATTATATGGGGGCATTTAGTACATAGAGCCCTAGAAAGCGATAGGGAGATGATACTCCGCAGTGCTATATCGATAAAATGCATAGTATGTAGTATAGTAGATACTCAGCATCATTATACATGTTGTTCAACCAGTATCCCATACCAGTGATAGGGATCTAGTGGAGGGTTTTACCACAAGTGCCAGTGACTCTCTAGAAAATCACATTCCAGTGTTCATTCAAAGGGATCCACTTTTAGGTTTTAGGATCCATTCTCAGGTCAAAGAGCCCATTCTTGGATCAAATAGTCCATTCTAAAGGTCCCTTGTGGGTGCATATTAAGAGGATCCTGTCAGGTGCTTTATCCATTATGAAGTGAATGTTATGGAGCCCAGGAATTATTCTGAGGGTACCTTGAGGGTCTGTTGGTCCACTCTTGGGATCCTGTTATCTTCCTGTTCCCATCCAAGGAGACCCTCAAGAAGGTGGACATCATGCTTTTGGTTTGACTTTCATTTCTGGTTTGGAAGCATTTTCTGTGTTGTCATTAACAGAAGAGCTCACAAGGCAGTCTTTCCTGTGGAGGGGTGGGGACAGCTGAGCAAGTGACACCAATGTTCTCATAATGACTGATTCACCTGAATACAACCCCACCCTGCTCTGTTACACTCAACTTGATATAACTCTTGACTCCAAACTCTACTTAACTCCCCAGTAATCTATCAATCACTAATCCTCACAATCCTCCATTCACCACACACTACCTACAGAGCATCTGTCAAATAAGGACTTATACTACAAACCATCTGCAGATTGTATCCCAGCTTGACAACAAGGGCCTTCTAATTGGATTTCTGAATTGGAATGCTTCTATCTTGCTCATGCACCTCACCCAAACTCATAATCTGCTGTTCACCCCATTGGCATCCTCTAGGACACAATATAAATCCTGAGCCTAACAAATAAGCCCTCAACACCCCTACTCATGATATCTCAGAAATTGTCTCTAGATATACCCCTAGTACCCCTTTAATTCTGCATATGCTTGCATTTTCAGCTCCAATCTGTATCTCCTCCACTGCCTCCCAGAACCTTACAGTTCAGCTCCCACACTTACTCCACTTCATTAGCCGAATTTTCAAATATTCTATTAAATGCAACTACCTAAAGTTTCAAAGAAGAATAACTATTTTGGTTGGCTTATATCTCAATCAAACTCAATACCCATTCACCAACCCCTCATACTGTCTAATTTCCTCATCCTTCATTGCGATTCATTGCTTCAAATTCCTTACTCACAATCCCCTCAAATTCCAACATCTTGCTTTTTTCTTCTGCCTTCAAACCATTTCAAAACATCACAACCACATCCATTCACACTAACACATCCTCTCACACTGTCCCAATACCTCAAACTCTATTTCCTTCACAATTTCACATCACCTCACACTTTGCAATACACTCACGCTCTCGAGTCCACTCAGAGCCCCGTTCCCTCTCACTACCCCATCACCTAACTCTCTACCATATCCTCACACTATGCCATCTCATTACTTTAACCAACTCTCTCCAACACTCTTATTCCCACTTTCCCCCATTCTCCTCACACCATTCAGTTCCCTTCACCCTCTCTCATTCTCACACTCCCCTGTTTCTTTCACCCTCCATAATCCCTTTAACGCTCCCCCATTATGTCCCCCTATATTCACGTCTCCATTACACTGGCTGGCCCCTTCACATTCCTCTGCCTCCTTACACACCCTTGACCTCCTCACACTCTCGTTGAAACATACTTTCTCATCCTTTCATACTCTTCCATCGCATCACTTTTTCCCATTCACTCACATGTGCACACAGTGCCCATATACTTCACTCCATATCCTGTGATCGCACATCACCTATGCCGACTCACTTGTCACTGTTCTTCTTCCGGATCACGTTGACAATCTTCTTTATCAGGAGAATGAGTATGAGCAGTCCAATCACTCCACCGACAGCAGACACAATAATAATAGTTAATGTGTTATCCACCACTTCAACTGTAGGGAGAAAGAGAGGGGAATATGTCAGAGGAATCAGGGGTACAACTGATCATCAAAAGTTAATATGAAAGAGATAAAACAGAGGGGTTGTCAATTGTCTGGATATAGATAGTAGGGGTTAAGACCAGGGATTAGATGTTGTGAAATTCTAAATATGGGAACCTATAATAGAAAGCCTCTCATTGGCTAGTACATCTAGTACTGTAGAAACATTGTATGCATGAGCTACAGGGTCTGGACCTTTGCAGTAACTGTTTGGAAGGTTCCTGTGAGTAAAAATAGAGATTTTTAGCACTTGTTAATAAATTGACGTTTAAATATGCAAATAAGTGCTTATTTAAGAAATAATCTGTTTTCGGGATCAGGTATTATTTAATTTCCCCTAATGAGACAACTGGCATTTCTTTCACTGGAGTTGTTTTCTTCGTCTTCCCCTTGATCAATTAACATAAAGAAAAAAGATCTAGGGAGATCTAAAACTGTTGAACTTGATTGACCAAAAGACGTTTTTACCTAATTTTACTACTTCTAGTGGCTTCAATCTATTCCTATTTCACTATAACTGGTCAGACTACACCCCACCACTCTATCTAAGCCCTGTTGTTTCCTCCAACTTTCAGACACCACCACTATAGCTCTTTCCTTATGTTATCTTACCCAACAGCCTTCACCATTTCAACCTTCTGCCCCCCAGCTTATGGAAGGTAATTTTAGGTGTTTTAACTAGATGACTTAATTAGTTTTATCCTCCTAAATTTAACTGCCATAAAAAGTTTGCACTTCAATTACTTCTAAGAAGCTCCTGAGTAATAGATTCTCAACTTCTGGAAGCTCTCCTTGTTTTTTCTCAGGGTACCATGACCTAGACTCCACACACAGGAAGTGACATCACAAAACTAGTGTCTTGTACAGCTCTGCTGTGTGTCTGAGCATCACAGGTCGCTGGTAGCGTGAAGATCACAGCTGTGAAACGTGGCACCCTACACGAGAGAGAACAGGAAGGCAGGGGGAAGCTCCAGAAGGTGGGAACCTGTTGTTCTGGGTCCTTCTTCAACGTAGGTGGGGCATAAATTATGAAACAACAAAAAGGGTAAGGATATCCATTTGCTATATATGCAATTCCAAAGTGGAGGATATATGTCCTTTATCTGCTTTTAATACAGTGCTTATTATCATTCATTTGATAATGTAAAGGATTTGCATACAACCAATAAATACAATTTTAAGTTTGAATTCAACTTTGTGGTCCATCTTCTCACTGGAATAAGTCCACATCATATGAGACAAGAATCGGGGGGAGGGTAAATATAGAGGACCAGAGATCGAATTGATTGGTGGAACTTGCGAAAATATATCTGTTGAGGTTGGTCCAGGTGAGAGCCCATTTCGAATCTACATATGGTTATTGAGATTTATTTGTTAACTGATTTACATTGAATAGAGTTGCGCTTTCTCCTAACCTACCCTACCCTTTTCATGTTCATCTTTGACACTGATTGAACAGTGTCAACATCAGAGAGCGGCACATTTTAAGTGTATGATCGTCCCTCCATATCAATTTGTGACTCTACAGGAGAGAACATATTCACTTGAACGAATACTGACACATAGCAGTCCCCGAGCGCCAGGCTATACACTGGCGTCTACCAATCTCGGTATCTACGATATCTTGAGGCATAAATTATGTATGACAATTATATTTATAATATTTATATAAAACAATAAAATGCCTAAAGAGTTCCTTTAAGGAATTGTACAAGCCACTAGATGATGTGTTAGTAGAAGGACCATTATACAAATATACCGTATTTGAAAACTTTGAATCTGACTAAAAGCATAATCCTGTGTTTGCCTAAGCAAAAGTCATACAGCTAGTTTTTAGTTACAGAAAATAAATACTGATGCCTCTGCTCAACCCCGGAGGCATCGATAATATTTCGGCGAATAGAGCAGAATAGATTTAATATCACACCCTTGTTGCTCTAGCTATCAGGAAACGATGAAATAAAAAAGATGGAGTCTTCTACACATAAACAAGGTCTTCAAAGTTTCTTATTTGCTCCCAAATTATTTTTTATGTCCATGGTTCATTACAGCTTTTAATATTGTGTGGTTGCATACTTCAAAAACATAAAGGTATTTTTTTTTTTACAGTGGTCCTTTAACCCAAGGCCAAAAGTTTCCACCCAAGCATTTTCACCCCCGACCCTGTTAATGACTCGCTTTCCCATACTACTCACACTTGTCCACCACTGTGAGTGTGAGTGTGGCATTGTGCTTTGCATCCTTCTCCTTCTTGTTTGTCACGGCACATGTATAGCGGCCACTGTTGTAGAAATCAGCATTCTTCAGGAGCAAGGACAGGTTGTAATCTTTGGGCAACGCCACTTTGTTGTGGACCAGCTCCACCTGATCATCTGGAGTAATAATGGCCTTAGGGTCTGACGTCTTATCCTTCAGGAACCCCTGATACAGCTGGTGGTGAAAGAATGACAGCAAGAAAAGGACAGTGTGAGAATGAGGGTACAAGAGAAACAGTAAAAAGGTGGAGGTGGGGGCAAGGAGAGAGTCAGTGAGATAAAAGTATGAGAGTAATGGAGCATTAAAGACAGAGACCGACAAAGAAGAAAGAAATGGAGAGAGAATTAAAGAAAAAAAATAGAGAGGAAAAGTGAGGGAAATAAAAAATTAGTAAGAAAGAGGACAGTAAAATATGAAAGAGAAAAAGAGAAAATGAGGGAGGATCAAGAAAAGAATGTGCAGTAAGACAGAGGCGCAAAAGAAGCAAAAGACAATGTGAGAGAGAAGCCAGAAAGAGGACAGTGAGAAAGATGAGCAATAGAGTAAAGGATAAGAAGAAGGGAAAGTAAGACAGAGGAGCAAGGGAGTGAGTGACAGTGAGAGAGGGGTGTGAGGAAAGGCAGGTGCTAGATGGGGTAAGCAACTCTAGTATATGTTAATTAAGACTTCTAGCTCATTGTTCAAGGCTCTGGATCAAAAGCTTGGCTTGGTCACACTCAGAATAATTTCTACTTCTCTGATTATTCTGGGCTGTAATCAATACAGGGCACTGAGATGAGACTTGCAAACTGTGTGTACATGGATTGTATGGCGTGTGTAATGAGGAGCCAGGGGCCCTAGTTGTGGTTCTCACAGTGATAGGCTTGACGCTGCTGTTGAACGGTGTGTATGTCCAGGCGAAGGTCACACTCTCAAACCCGAAGCAGGCAGAGAAGAGGCAGGGCAGAATCACATCCGTACCATTGCGAACTTTGATGTTAGAGTTCTTCCCAACAGTCACCTCAAGTGGGAGACAGACAGGGGCGAGGATTGCAGCTGGGGGCATGAACAGGGAGTATAAGATAAACAATGATAGATAGATAGATAGATAGATAGATAGATAGATAGATAGATAGATAGACACACTAATCCATGTGTTAGAATAATAGCAGTTGTAACAATAATGAAAACATTGTATACATACATATTTATTAACATGAATGATTATGTAAAAATGTGGGGGTGGCACTTTACAAATTTTCTAAAATTGATAATTTCCAAGAAAAGTATTAAACATATGGGAAACACTATTTCTGAACAATATTGAAAAAATGTATTTGCAAATAAATATTTTTTAAATCTCGACAAAAACTATTTATTCTCAAGTTTATTTTCTCAGGCATACTGCTAAATTTGTTGGAATTCAGAGATCTGTATAACATATATAAACTCGAACCGATGGTGCAACCATTATGCACTATATGTAAAAAAAAAAAGGTTTGAGAAATCCTTTTCATTGTAATGGTCCTTTTACGAGCTATATGTAGTAAATATAAAAAAAAAACATATTTCTCAGTTTATATTTTTTAAAACTTGATGTAAAAAATAAAGTTAGAGAATGTACTCTGTAAATAGTTTTGCCCTGTACTCGGGGAGACTTACTCTTTAGGGCTGGATGTGCAGTGTAGTGTCCTAGCCTATCAGGGGCCACGTCTTAGCAGCATGATGCAGAATGTTGCTGAGAGATGGTCATTGATTGGTTAGTATGAGGTGCAGCAAGTACTACAGAGTCAGTTTACATGAGCCACAGACCCAATATTTGTTTAATTTTAGGCAGTAAAAACAGAGCTTTTAAACATTTCTTAGTAAAATAAAGTACATAAAAGTAAATAGATGCATAGCTATATTATATGCCTGGTGAAATACAGAAATGTTCCATATCCCTTTACGTGTAGTTCTGAGATTAGTGTGAGTTTAGTGTAGCTCTGGAATTAGTGTAACTGAGGCTTAGTGTAGTTCTGATATTAGTGTAACCAATTCTTAGTGTAGTTCTGGAATTAGTGTAACCGAGGCTTAGCGTAGTTCTAATATTAGTGAAACTGATGCTTAATGTAGCTCTGGAATTAGTGTAACTGCTGCTTGGTAAAGTTCTGATATTAGTGTAACCGATGCTTAATGTAGCTCTGGAATTAGTGTAACTGCTGCTTGGTGTAGTTCTGATATTAGTGTAACCAATGCTTAATGTAGCTCTGGAATTAGTGTAACTGCTGCTTGGTGTAGTTCTGATATTAGTGTAACCGATGCTTAATGTAGCTCTGGAATTAGTGTAACTGCTGCTTGGTGTAGTTCTGATATTAGTGTAAACAATGCTTAATGTAGCTCTGGAATTAGTGTAACTGCTGCTTGGTAAAGTTCTGATATCAGTGAAACTGATGCTAAGTGTAGCTCTGGAATTAGTGAAACTGATACTTAGTGTAGTTCTGATATTAGTATAAATGAGGCTTAGTGTAATTCTGATATTAGTGTAACCCTGGCTTAGTGTAGCTCTAGAACTAGTGTAAATGATGCTTAGTGTAGCTGTGGAATTATAGTAACCGAGGCTTAGTGTTGCTTTGAGACTACTGTAACTGAGGCTTAGTGTAATTCTGAAATTAGTCTAACTGTGGCTTAGAGTAATTGAGAGTATATACTGAGGTGTGGTGTAATTTTTAAATGAGTGTAACCAAGGTTTAGTGTACCAATGGGATGAGCGTAACCAAAGCTTAAGGTTTCTGTAAAGTGCCATCCATGCACTTAGTACATCTAACATAGTAACATGCTTATTGATGTTGAAATAGCACAGATTTCCTCTGAGCTTTGTGTTATGATATTTGTAAATGAATCCAGAGTAAGGGGCTGTTAATATATATAATATATATAATATATATATATATAATATATATATATATATATTCACTTGTTTTTCCAGTAATAAATGAACCTTCCATTTTTTTTTTTAAATACATGCATATCTATGAGCTTGGTGTCCTTTTAATAGATGAATGGTCTTGTACATCTTCAGTTTACAGCAGACCCAGCCATGCCTTGCTGCTGTCACTCATGTATTGTCACCTTGAGATCTGTGAGTCTTGCCTTCATGATGACAGGGCTATGTTAGATGTCACAACAACACTAATCTCACTTTAACACAGCTATTTCAGGAACTGAAGTCATGTAAACAGCATACCATGAAGAAAGGACGAGGAGCTCACCACCAATTACTAGTGCTGTTATCAGAGAGGAGCAAACCATTCCATAGACAAATAATTCCAGGCCATGTATGACAGATATTCACTTTGAACTGTTCTATCTATATAAGGGAATACTAGATGTGCATTGGCCGCACGTGTGCTTTCATGGCCACTGTATGACATTTAAATCTGGACTTTGTCTGGACATGTGTTAAATGATAGTTCCATGGATTAAATGGCCTTGTTATCGAGCATAAACTGGCACAGAAAAGGTCCCATTTATTGAGGAAATAAAAGTACTCATAAAAAATGCAGTATAATTGCAAGTAGTTGTGGAAATGTCTTAAAATATTTATAAATGTTAGTTATCTTATATAAATTAACTGAAACATCCACACCCTGAGGTAATGGCTTTATCAAAAACAATTAAGACTAGCAGTGGGGGCGACTTTTAATGTCTCCTCTCTCCTCAGTAAGTTGATCAGCAGAAAACAAATTGTAGATTCCATAGCAGTAGAACAGGTGGTCCTATCCTTTTACGGTTACGGCACCAGTCCGCTGCTGCAGTGCAGTGACCAACCGCTAGGTGGCGCTGCCGATATTCCGGTGCCACATCGTAGAGTCAAGGCTTAGGTAAACTGTTAGGATTAGGCTAACATTTTAAGGTTTGAACTTCTCTCACATATCGTCAGCGTTGCAAAATATCGTCACTGCCATCTAGTGGTTGGTCGCCGGACTGCAGCAGCGGACTGGTGCCATAACTATAACAGGACAGATCCTAAAAGGTAATAAAGTAGATGTTGTATAATTTTTATTACACTCTATAAAAAAAAAATCCTATTTTCAAGTGCAGTTCTTTAATGAGTATTCCAGCATTGGCAGAAGCAGATGCAGGAAGGAGCTGCTAGATGGCGCTGCTGAAATTGTAAACAGTTTTTGTATGCGCTGCTGAGATCGTACACAATTTCCAAGCTTAAACCATTGCCCTTACTCTAATACTAACCCCCTAACTGTAACCCTTACCCTAACCCTAAAGCTATGACATCGGCAGCAAAATCTTGGTAGCGACATCTAGCAGATGCTCACCGCCACTGCTATTGCCTGTGCTGACTGTCGGCTGTAGTACTCATAACAGGAAAGGACCAGTGGTCATTTATTTTTACTCACCTTCTCTATTGCCCCAATCTTTTTAGTTTCTGCTTTCTCTCACCTTTTCTCAGTTCCACCACTACCCTTATCTCTTTTCCCTTAGTCCCTTTCCCATCTCTATACACCTTGTTTATTATATAAATGTCTTAATTCCTTCTCATTTTCTGTCTTTATTCTTGTTCCCCCTGTCTACCTCCAATGCACCTACTATCTCCTCATACCATCTCATTATACAACCTCCTTATACGCACATTCTTCCCTAGTACCATTAAGATGAGCTAGTAGAGCAGATGGGTTACAGTAGTACAGTATTTTAGGAAAACCCTCACATGTAACACACATTCAACATTAACAACTATAACTGTAAGCCATAAGCAAAAGGCATGTATAGAGAATGTTATATTTAGCTGACACTGCTTCTGTCATGGCGATTCCAGTTTGGACCACTAATCTGCCTGCATGGATAAGGAGGTGTCCAACTGAGGCTTTATAAGGTGGCAGTATTTAAATAGTATTGAATAGAGACATATGTATCCAGTGGAGGGCAAGACCCTGGCCTGACCCTGGATGTTATAATAAAGCACCCCTCTGCCCCCCAAAATCCACGTGAAATTTATTGTATAAATGCAATATCCCCATACTTCAAAGACCCACCTCTATAGAGAACCTGATGCCTGCCAAAAACAATATTTGAAGGTTGCCCCAGGCTGGCAGCGTGGAATCAGGAGTAATCCGTAGGCCTCCACTACATTATTACATTCATCATAGGTCCTTACCCTCTTCAAATTCGCCAAACATTGACCAGCAGTGGCAGCAGCAGTGCCGCCCATCAACCGCTAGATGGCGCTGCCAATTTTCAGTGCCCATACCATAGAGTTAGGGTTAGTTAAACTTTCAGGGTTACTGTGAGGGTTAGGGTAAGGGTTAGGGTAACCTTCTAAGATTACAACTTTTGTGAAATATGGGAGGCACTGCAAAATATCCACAGAGCCATCTAGCCGCTACTTGCTGACACTGCAGCTGTCAGTGCTGGCGATAGAGGGCGAATTATATATATAGTTGTGAGCGTACGAGTTGTTGCTAACGCTGCGGGCTCGCTACGCGAGTCGCGGCCCTCGCGAAGCGAGGGCCGCGACTCGCGTAGCGAGCCGCGGCCCTTCGCGTAGCGAGGGCCGCGGCTCGCGCAGCGAGCCGAGGCCCTCGCGAAGCGAGGGCACTGCCCGAGGGTCTCAGTTGCTGGCATGGAGCGCCGAAGGCGCTCCATGCCAGCAACTGAGGACCCTCGCGAAGCGAGGGCGCTCAGTTGCTGGCATGGAGCGCCGTAGGCGCTCCATGCCAGCACCTGAGGACCTCGCAAAGCGAGGGCCGCAGTTGCTGGCATGGAGCGCCGAAGGCGCTCCTTGCCAGCAACTGCGGCCCGCGCAAACTTCACGTCGCAACCCAAACAGTACGACACACCACATTACGACACTCGCAAACAACATACGACACACGTTCACACACATTACGGACTCGCAACACTCGGACGCAACTCGCGAACATTACAAAATGTCAAACACAATACATACACACACCACATACATAAAAAACTTACCTACACCAAGAGGAGCACCCAGCACCTCAAAAATACAACTTACAACCTCGATTTTACTTTAAATAAAACAGTTTAGAGACTAAAAAAAAACGAAGCGAGAGAAAAAATGGCCGCCGAACAAAACGAAAACGAGGCTACAGCACTCTAAACTCGCAAAACACCACAAGAAACTCGCAAAACACCACAAAACACACCTACGGATATTCCGATACAAACGTATAACACACATTACTCGCCATTTCTCGCCAATGCGGAAGTACACGACTACGCTAACGGTTTGGTCTCGCGCACGCACAGTGTTACACTGCACACATTCAGCACGCTTACACAGCAGATCCACACCACTAATGCTGCAGCAACATCAAAACACATTCACAGCTCTTCCACACAATGCTTTAAAATAGGTAAAGTATATTCATTTATTCATGTATTATATATTTCATTATTACACACTAAACAGCATTAGCTACCTTACAATTTCATTGCATTCCGTCATTTTTTGACGGGCAATTCGCTAGTTATATATATAGACTAGTGACTTGCCCGTCAAAAATTACTGCAATAAAAAGTGAAGCCTGTCAATGCTGTTTGCGACAATGGAAGCCTCTTTTCCCCACCTCTCCCTCCTGTGTCTCTTTCCATCTCCCCTGTGTCCCATTACCCCCCTCTCCCTCTGTGTCTCTTTCCCCCTCGTCTCTTTCCCCCTCTCCCTCCCATGCATCTCTTTCCCCCTCCACTGTACCTCTTTCTCCCCCTCTCCCTCTGTGTCTCTTTCCCCCGTCTCCCTCGGTGTCTCTTTCCCCACCTCTCCCTCTGTGTCTTTTCCCCCGTCTCTGTATCTCTCCCCCCCTCCCTCTGTGTCTCTCCCCCCTCCCTCTGTGTCTCTTCCCCATCTCCCTCTGTGCCTCTTTCCCCCCTCATACTCTGTGCCTCTTCCCCCCTCTCCCTCCGTGTCTCTTCCCCCCTCCTCCCTCCCTTGTGTCTATTCCCCCTCCTTCCCTCGTGTCTCTTCCCCCCTCCCTCCCTCGTGTCTCTTCCCCCTCTCTCCCTCCCACGTCTCTCTTCCCCCCTCCATCCCATGTGTCCCCCCCCCCCCGTAAGCTAATTTTCTATACAAGTGGCTTCTTTTTGCGAGCCGCAAACGGTCTATGGGTTACAGGCTTTAAATCCTTGCAGTTGTTACACCCAGAACTTACGCCCCATCTAAGCCTTTGATCTTTTCCGTCCGCAACAGTTACAATTGCTAAAATCACAAATCGCTATTCCACTGCTACAATTCCGGAAGCCCGCAAATGTTTCCACACCCATTAATGTATTTTTTCCATCATCCAAAGTAGAACTTTTCACTAACATAAAAGATTTGAATCTCTTTGGAAGGAAATTGGCACTACATAAATTTTATAAAAATAAAAACATGAAAGAATATGCGTATCTAAATATTGATAAAGAAGATCAAGATATATTCATGGATATGATGGCCCTAATAGAGGAAAATGAGAATGATGATGTATTTACATCAGAATCTGGAATCCCCAAAAAATGGAAAAAAAAGAGCAAATTCACGCCTCAAATTAAGGACTATCCAAACATTAGTGTATTCATACAACAAGTCACAAGAGAACTGGAAAATTTATATACATCTAAACAGAAATCTACATACAATCTAAGCAAAAAGGAAAATGTAGCATTAAAGGAACTCCAGGATTGTAAAACTATACAAATAAAACCAGCTGACAAAGGGGGAAATATTGTAGTAATGACAAATGAGGACTACCAAAAAATGTGTGAGAAGATCTTAAAAGATAAATCAACTTATGAAACATTGAGGGCAGATCCTACAAATATGTATATAGAAGAACTCAAACTAGTGCTTGATAAAGCACTAGTAGAAGGAATAATCAATAAAAATACATATGATTACCTACTACCAAATAGTCCAACAATCCCGACTTTCTATGCACTTCCAAAAGTGCATAAAAAGATGTCACCGATACCTGGTAGACCGATTGTATCAGGGAACAATAATATATCTGAAAATATAAGTAAATTCTTGGACTACCATCTCAAAGATCTAGTTACAGGCCTTCCCTCATATATCAAGGACACAACAGACATATTAAAACAATTAGAAGACACAATAGTACCAACTAAAACATGGCTTGTGAGCATAGATGTAGAAGCCCTATATAGCTCAATACCACATGCCCAGGGCATTGAGGCTGTGGGTTTCTTTTTAAGAACTAAAGGAACCAAAATGGAACCATTTAACAACTTCCTATTAACTCTATTAGAGTATATACTAACCAGAAATTATTTATCTTTGCTGACAGATGGATACATCAAATTAGGGGCACAGCAATGGGGACATCATGTGCCCCTAATTATGCAAACTTATTCCTAGGGTGGTGGGAAGAAAGATGGATTTTTGAGGAAACCAGAAAAGATATGACAGACAATATATTAATGTGGAGAAGATTTATAGACGATATTATAATCTTCTGGACTGGAACAAAAGAAGAACTGTCTCTCTTCATAGATACCCTGAATAAGAACACCCTAGGTCTAAAATTTACATATGAAATCAATTCAACTGAATTGGCCTTTTTGGATCTAAAAATAATGAAGGATCATGTGGGAAACATTAGCACAACCACATATAGAAAAGATACAGCATCTAATAGCCTATTAGAGTGGTCAAGTCAACATCATGAACCCAAAAAAGAGGGATACCAAAGGGCCAATACCTGCGTATCCGAAGGAACTGTAGCGATGATATCTCTTTTAAGTTAGAGGCCGACAAACTTAGGAAACGTTTCAAAAGTAGGGGATATCCAAATAAATGTCTCAAGAAAGCATATCAATATGCCCTTAATGTGAAAAGAACAGATCTCCTAAATACACAAGAGAAATATACGCAAAAGATACAAGTGGAACAACCACTAACACAGAAAGAGAAGGCCTCTAGCGAAGAAGATGATGTTATACGATGTATACTCACATATGGACATAATGCAAGAGAAATTAAAAACATCTTCTCAAAATTTTGGTATTTACTAACGGCTGATGAGGACCTAAACACCAAGGTCTCCGCACAAAGTTCAATAACATATAGACGGAGTCCGAACCTAAGGGATCTTCTTGTACATAGCCATTTTCAGAACATAAACAGAAGGAAAAAACATGGCTGAAACCCCTAATGGCTGTTATAGATGTGGACGATGTAAATACTGTAAATTTATAAAACCTAGCAAGGAATTTGTCCATCCAACATCAGGCAAAAATACCCCATAAAAGAGTTCTATAATTGTAAAACTAAAGGGGTCATCTATGTGGTACAATGCATTTGTACGAAAATCTACGTCGGAAAAACGAGCAGAGAATTCAGACGTAGAATAGGAGAACATATCTGCTCAATTACAAATGATTATGATACACCAATAGCACGTCATGTAAAATCAAAACATCAGAAAGATACATCTGTTCTAAAATTCTTGATTATAGATGGCCAAATTGGGCCCAAGGAAAGGGAACCTAGATGATATACTACTTAGAAGAGAATCAAAATGGATATATGAGCTACAGGCCCAAACACCTAAAGGCCTGAATGAAGGGTTTTCCTTCAAGGCATTTCTATGAGCTCTTAAAGGAAAAGTGGAATAGATATACTCTGAGAATATGATGGAAATAAAGGTCATGATAGAAGAATTACTTGGATTCTTTTATATTATGCAAAGATACATCATAACCTCCAACTTATATAAGCGAAGGAGGCATTACATATAAGTCCATTCAAACCAAATATTCATTAAATTATTATGATTTACCAATAGCACTTATTATATACAGTATACAATGTCCAATATGGACATTTCATATTATATGAAAATAATTTTTCACTGTACAGTGTACGATAAATAATATAGTTCACTAAGATTGATCACAAATATATTATTTAATCACTTTAAGATTGCACAAGGATGTAGATACAAGATTTGTTTTTATATACAACTCATATAGCCAGAGGTATATAAATATAGCACAAGAGTAGTTATATAACTACATTCACAGTATATTAACACAATATATATCTCACATTATTTATTTAAATGGATAAAAGTAGAATTACATGCAAGGTATATCTCTGTACAATAAGGCAATAAGGAATAATTTATCCTAAATACTTAAAAAACTCAAAGAACATGTACCAATCTCATTAAATATGATTAAAATGTAGATAGAATCCAAAATGTTCCTGTCATGATTTTTAATAACAATTAAAAACATCCCTTTAGAGTAAGCAATGGTGAATATGAGATCTATTCCCTACATAAAAGTAAATGATGATCTATTTCTTATCATTAATATATACCAATTAAAATATTGGAGCCATGATGATATCGTGATTTACATATAAGATATAATGTTTACAGTTTAGATTGTAGCATGAGAACACATGCAGACTAATAACAATACTAAATATATGAACTTTAGAAACTTATATCGAGGGCCCCTATCAGGGACACACAATATAAATGTGACAAAAAGAATCAGGAAGTGACTTTAGATATAACTTGCTAGACTTGTCAGACCAACTTATACATGTTACCCCTTCACTTGCATAAAAAGGTAAAGGGTAACCATGACTACCGATCCGTCTATAAATAGGAGGCACCGTGGAGAACATCGCCTTCCCCCTTTGAGAAAGTCACACCCATGTGACGAAACGTACGTCAGGGTAGCGTCTGACGTCAGACGCCAATTTTGTAAATAAGCAAGCGCTTCCAGTATAGCTGAATGCAGCTCCGTGATTATTGAGTCCTCACCAGAATATATGTTGTGCTTAGCTCTGGCACACGGGAGAGCCCGATGCCAGTCCTAACCATTAGCAAAGATCAACCTAACAAGAAACTCTGCAAAAGGGATAGAAATACTAATGCTATTTGGGATATAAGGACTGAGCCAATACAGAAAGCCTATACACGGAGATAACCTAATGGAGATAATACTGACCTCCTAGTATAGTGCTAGGAACATTTATACCTTATATATATGCTACAATTGTACTCTAAATACACAGGAGAGCCATAAAAAACATCTTAACTCATGGTGATATACTAATACATCTTAACCCATGGTGATACACTGTACAAATATATACAAAAATATATCACAAAGTGGTATATTTAGTCCAAGTGGCAAATATAAAAAGACTAAAAGATACCACAAAAGAAGAGATATATATATATATACCCTTGGGTAATGAGTGTATATCTCCACTAAAATCAAGAGGGGATATCCCCGATATATAGACCTGTGAATGAGATTAGATACCAATATTGTAGTATATTATGGATAAATAATAGGGTATGATAAAGCACTACACACATTGATGTATGGACTGGTTACCTATAGGATCTCAATCCGGCTATATATATTTAATATAATCTCTTTGAGATATAACTATATAAAAGGAAGGAAGCCAAGCTAAAGACTTATATTAAGCACCTATAAAGACAAAACAGGAGAGATTATAATACTGTATTCATCTCTCAGTGAATTGATCTAGTGTGCACAATAAGGGAGTCAATATTAAATGTTTTTAAGGAATTATTCCCCATTCCCTTGATTTTTAAGAAGTTTTTATTGTCTCCAATAATATAAATAAAGATTTATTGTTTTGTATTTCTCTAGTCCTTTATTAAATACATTTGAATTGGTGTTATGCACCGAGAGAAATAATTATTATTATTATTTCCCAACATTATTGCATATCCACACCCATTAATGGCAAATGTAGGAGAAAATCCTACGAGTACAAGATAGGACTCGCTATGGGGTTAAAGACATGTCCGTAGCACTGTAAATGCAAATAAAAATGCAGTACTGCAGTGTAAATGACGGGGAAAACAATGACGGACATTAGAATTAATTGCACAACAGTCTCAAGCTCGCAAATCGCCAATCAAAAATAATTTTTTTATGTTTCAATTCGGGGTTATATCGATCTCGGGAATCAATCAGTTAATACATATCAGGTCACCCACATGGACTAGAACAGTTTTGACATTTATTTTTAGTATTTTGTATTTTGTGGATAATAATACGTCTGTATATGTACAGAATAACTCAATGTAATGTGTGCGTCTGATATAACCAGAATGTGTTAGATTAGAAAAAGGGAAAAACTGGAAAACTTAAGATATATCTTTAAGGTAAAAAAAAGAGAGAGTAAAGAAGGAATTCCCAACCTACAGTTCTAAAATAGATACATCTACCCACTGCACCATTACAAATAATAAAGCTATATATAATCAGCATGACAATCACAGACAGAACCTTATAATCAATGCATCAGGCCCTCATGGGCTTTAACTAAAAATGACAATTTCAAAGACAATTCTTCATCAATGTAAAACCTTATATGATGTGCAGAATATTTATGGTAACTTCAGTGTTTGTAGAACACCATCCAGCTTAGAAAACAGTTTCCAGGAAAAAGTGAATCTGATACAATTGTAACAACTTAATTATCATCCTGCTGAACCTGGATGCTTCATGAAGTGCCATACTCATAAATGCGCCTGTTAATTGCATGTTAAACGGCCAGTTAATTCAGCACAACTTGGAGCACACCGCTTTAACATTCTCCTAAAAACATGTTGGTGTCTGTCTACATGAGTCACTGGCAAGGCCCCAGACAGAGTCACAGCAACAGCTGCATGCAGAGAGCATAAGCAGAAAGATAGTTAATCCTTAAGAAATGTATCTGTGCAGGCAAATGACTGCTGGAATCAACTAAAGACTACAGTTGGGGGTTAACAAAGTTTGACTTCCTTTTTTTCTGTTTGCCTTTGTCTGGATCAATTAACAATTAATAATTAATCTGAATACTTCAGATCAGAGGAGATCATAAAAGGTTGAACTTGATGGGCTTAAAATGCAATAAATTGCGTTGGCACTCATTGTACGCATGCAGCATCTGGATTTGGTGTACTTTTTTCTCACATCCATTATCCACTTAAAGTGATATGTAAG
This sequence comes from Discoglossus pictus, assembly GCA_027410445.1. Taxonomy (NCBI): domain Eukaryota; kingdom Metazoa; phylum Chordata; class Amphibia; order Anura; family Alytidae; genus Discoglossus; species Discoglossus pictus. The sequence goes on along the minus strand of CM050169.1, from coordinate 129,344,505 downwards.
TGAGCTGGAATATGAATGCATCTGATAGAGGAGAATTAGTAGTGTATGAAAACATGTTTTTGCATGTAAATATCTCAAAATAAACATTAATTAGCTTACCTTGAAGTTAGCAAAATTTCCCATGTTTTCTGACATTTGCATTTGATTGTGTACGCTCCTAGAAAACTCCACCTCAATTAGCAAACCATTCAAATTCAGAATCAGGATAATACATTGTATCATTTTTCACCTCAGTGGCTTCTGGTATGTGCTCAGTACAAGAACTGCAACAGCTACTTCCTGTGCTCTGTACCAGAAAGGTCAAGGTATGTACCCTGCTGTATTTCCAGTTTGTACCCTGCTTATGTAAGCGCAGCTGGATTTGACTTTTGTGCAAATAACTTTGTATGTAAACTGAATTTTTCTATATAACACATGTTTTCATACACTACTAATTCTCCTCTATTAGATGCATTCATAATCCAGCTCACTTACATAACCCTTTAATAATCATAAATAAATCTAGTGCTGCATTCCCTATTTGAAACACAAACAATGTTTTAACGTTTAAAACATATCAGCCATTTGAAATAAATGTAATAGTTCAATAACCAATCAACCAAATGAGGATGATTTATATTTGGATAACCATTTAATTTGTGTGAGTGTAATATGAGAAGTATTGAGTCTCCACAGACATGGGGCCATATTCAATTGAGGTTTCGGGGGATCCGGTAGCCCGTAAGTGAGGTCGAAAGTTAATTTTCTATTCAATTGGCGTCTTTTTGTGGGCTCCAAACAGCTTACGAGTTATGGTCTTGAAAAAAGTTGAGCCTCCCGAAGCCTTTGATCTTTAAATTCTGCAAGAGTTACAATGGCTAAAGTCCCAAATCGCTATTCAATTGCTCAATTTCTCCAAGTCCGCAAATGTTTTTACACCCGTAAATGACAAATGAAGAGAAAATCCTACGAGTGCTAGAGAGGACCCGCAAGGGACTTAAACACCTGTTCGCAGCACTGTAAATGCAATTAAAACATCAATACTGCCCTGTAAATAACGGGGAAAGCAATGACAGACATTAGAATTAATCGCACAACAGTCTCAAGCTCGCAAATCGTCAGGTATTTACCCAAATCTAATTGATTGACATGTAACCTCCATGTTTTACTGCCGTAATAAAGACAGTCTCATTTTCTATTGGCTGATTCAAAATGGGAGGTTACGAGCTTGCTTAATTGATCATGTTCCCGCCCTGAACTGCTACGAACCAGTGCATGTTTTTTACGGTTGTGGCTTTGGGACAGTAACTTGCGGGTTTGAGCAATTGATTAGCATCGCAATCAGAGACGAACGGGAGCCCTTGGAAGCGGTTGGAATTGAATGTGGCTCAAGGTCTTCATGGTCTCCATATACCATAAAGGTAACTAAGGCTAGTAGTTTATAACATTAGATAAGCAATGGCTTCTCCTCCACATATCGGCCTGTTCAGCTGGTATTCAGAATTAGGTAATGCCCTTGCCAGAGACCCTGGTTAGTTTCAGCAGTGTTAGCGGTGCTCCACCAACACATTTTGTCTGAAGTGGACATTGCTCTAGTGGGAGCACCACTGCCAAAGTAACCAAGGAGTCTGGTGAATGCTGTGCATAATATTGAATACCATGTAAAAGGTCACATATATAGAGGTGGCAGCCCAGGTTGGAGAAAACCTAATTTGCATTTGACTTCAAGTTCCAGACCAAACTACCAGTAATGTAAACCCAACTTGGGGTGACTAGGATAACCAAGACAAGGTTGATAAGTACCTGCAGGAAACAGTGTACCACAACAAACTAACTAGTCGTACATCTTGATGCACTGATTGGTACTTGAGTATGTGCGTGGAATTTATGTGGATATTTTTTACCTTGTATACCTAATTTTATTAGAAAATAATAATACTCATAGATACTTCCTTTCTTGCTCCTCCAGTAATATTTGGAGACACAATAACTGAAGACTAAATCAATCTGATATTCAGAGTATGATAACATGAATAAGTATACAATTATAATTTTAATTTGATAGAATTTCTTTTAGTTTATCTGTTTTACATACAGTGCCTTGCAAAAGTATTCAACCCCTTGACTTTTTACTTATTTTGTTACATTACAGCCTTAAGTTTAATGTATTTTTAATCAGAATTTTATGTGATGGATCAGAACACAATAGTCTAAGTTGGTGAAGTGAAATGAGAAAAATATATACACAAAAAATGTCTTAGAAATAGAAAAAAGAAAATTGGCATGTGCGTACTTCACCCCCTTTGTTATGAAGCCCATAAAAAGTTCTGGTGCAACCAATTACCTTCAGAAGTCACATAATTAGTGAAATGATGTCCACCTGTGTGCAATCTAAGTGTCACATGATCTATCATTACATAAGCACACCTTTTTGAAAGGCCCCAGAGGCTGCAACACCTAAGCAAGAGGCACCACTAACCAAACACTGCCATGAAGACCAAGGAACTCTCCAAACAAGTAAGGGACAATGTTGTTGAGAAGTACAAGTCAGGGTTAGGTTATAAAAAAATATCCAAATATCCAAATCTTTGATGATCCCCAGGAGCACCATGAAATCTATTATAACCAAATGGAAAGAACATAGCACAACAGCAAACCTACCAAGAGACGGCCGCCCACCAAAACTCACGGACCAGGCAAGGATGGCATTAATCAGAGAGGCAGCACAGAGACCTAAGGTTACCCTGGAGGAGCTGCAGAGAGCCACAGCAGATACTGGAGTATCTGTACATAGGACGACAATAAGCCGTACGCGCCACAGAGTTGGGCTTTATGGCAGAGTGGCAAGAAGAAAGCCATTACTTTCCGAAAAAAACAAAATGGCACGTTTTGAGTTTGCGAAAAGGCATGTGGGAGACTCCCAAAATGTATGGAGGGAGGTGCTCTGGTCTGATGAGACTAAAATTGAGCTTTTCGGTCATCAAAGAAAACGCTATGTCTGTCGCAAACCCAACACATCACATCACCCAAAGAACACCATCTTTGGACTAGGACTGGGAAACTGGTCAGAGTTGAAGGAAAGATAGATGGTGCTAAATACAGGGATATTCTTGAGCAAAACCTGTGCCCCTCTGTGTGTGATTTGAGGCTAGGATGGAGGTTCACCTTCCAGCAGGATAATGACCCCAAACACACTGCTAAAGCAACACGTGAGTGGTTTAAGGGGAAACATGTAAATGTGTTGGAATGGCCTAGTCAAAGCCCAGACCTCCATCCAATAGAAAATCTGTAGTCAGACTTAAATATTGCTGTTCACAAGCGCAAACCATCCAACTTGAAGGAGCTGGAGCAGTTTTTCAAGAACCACACTTGATGAAGAGCAAAAAAATATACCCTTTAAATTATTATGCAATAGACCCCCCCCAATTACGGGCCTCGCGATGAGCATCATCGGCGATCATCGCTGGCGTAGCAATGAGTGCCTTGCGAGCCTCTCCCACATTTACTTTACGGGCCTTGCGATGAGCCCTGCAATGAGCGCTCATTGCAGACGTTGTCCAACCCGCCACTTTCGTGCCTCTCGTTGAGGAACTTCATTGCGAACCTCTCCCCACTCTCTCATCCATGTGCCTGTTCCCCCCTCTCCCTTCCATGTTTCTGTTTCCCCTCCCTCCCCCCTCTCCCTGCCCTCCCCCCCTTATTTCCCTCCCCTGTGTCCCTTTTTGCCCCTCTCTCACCCCTGTATCTCTTTCCACCCTCTCCCCCTCTCCCTCACCTGTGTCTTTCTCCTCTCTGACCCTGCTTAAGGCTTGCGTACCTCGGGTTGAGCGCCATTGCTTTTATTTTCAAAAGTCTTGCATGCCTTGTGCTGATCGCCGTAGCTTTTTTGTTCAAAGTCTTGTGGTTCTCATGAGCGAGGTTGCACCTTCGGGGCTCATTGCAGCAAAGTCGTGCAGGCCTCTGTACAATTCCTATAACTGATCTTTCCTGTTGGCTGCCCGTGCGCAGCCACTGGGTCCCTGAATTTCTTATGCTTTATTGTTAGGGTGAGGGGTGTTAGGATGAGCTCTGTTAGGGTTAGTTGTTTGTGTGAGGGGTATTAGGGTGAGGGGTGTTAGGGTGAGGAGTATTAGGGTGAGGGGTGTTAGGGTGAAGGGTGTTAGGGTGAAGGGTGTTATGGTTGAGTATTATGGTGAGGGGTGTTAGGGTTAGGTATTAGCGTGAGGGGTGTTAGGGTTAGGTATTAGGATGAGGGGTGTTAGGGTTAGGTATTAGGGTGAGGGGTGTTAGGGTTAAGGTGAGGGGTGTTAGGGTTAGGTATTAGTATGAGGGATGTTAGGGTTTGGTATTAGGGTGAGAAATTTTAGGGTTAAGGTGAGAGGTGTTAGGGTTAAGTATTAGGGTTATGGGTGTTAGAGTTTAGGGCTTTCAGGTTTCAGGTAATGGCACATTATACACTTTACACTGGGAATAAATTCACGGACCCATGGCCGCCACTGCGCACGGGCAGCAAGCAGGAAAGATCACCTGTAACTTGTCTCTGCACAGGTCCTATTTCTGCCCACATATACCAAAAGTTACCATGGAGAATATATGATCACTTGTCAATGCGATCTCCTATATGTGGGCAAGATCATTATTACGTTAAGGAACACATAATAGTGCACAATTCAGTTATATGCATTAATTTCATGAGTCACCGACAATATATCATTTTTGCATAACTAATTAGCATTTCTGACCCTTACAGTACGAAATATTACTTCCAAAATAGCAACTGTGACAAGATTCTGTTTCACAGTAAACCAACCTAAGCACTACTTGATTTTAACTACTGATTAGTACTTAATGTTATATGAACTAATGATACATTTCAATTACTCTGAGCTTATGGACACCTATTTTCACCATCATGTATAAAAGTCAAAATCAAGTAGAAAAGGTGTAAAATAGTTTCAGCCCTGTAAAACTAAAACCGCTTTTTTTTTTTTTTTTAAACAACTATGCAGTTTGTTAATGCTGCAGTGTTGCCTATTACAGGACTCAAAGTAATTATCAGGAGTGCAGCTTCACTGCACAATATATTGACCTTATATGAACAAGCCCTCAGGACCTGGAGGGGCGTTAAATTACAAGCTCCCACTAAATGCCTGTATATTCTCTGTGCTGCAATAATACGTTTCCAATTGTTTTCCTTTTGGGATTAGAATATTTAAAAGGACTAAGTCACCCAAAAGGGAAGTTGATATAATTTTAAAGAGCATGAAAAAACTGGCTATATGCTGTACTCTACAGTAAATCATTTCTGAAATATTTAGAATTGATTTTGCGGGTGCTGTATGCTAATGTGTGGCTCAGTATGCTATTGTGTAGCTTAGTATGTTAAAGTGCAGCTTAGTATGTTAATGTGTGGCTCAGAGTACATGATAAGGGTGGTAGAGGGATCTAACTGCCAGATAACATTGTGGGTCTTTGGGTTACTACAGAGACAGACCAGCAGATTGTATTCCTAAATAGTACATCAAAGCAACTAATTGATATGCGTGAGCCACTCATTTGCATCTGAATACAGCAGCAACAACATGGAATTTCCCAGGAGCGATTCAGTTTAGAAAAAAAGATAACATATAGCCAGGTTTCCATGCTCTTTAAGAATACATCTAAAAAAACAACTTGATTTGTGGGTGACAAGAGTCCCTTTAATGAACCCAAAGGAATAAACAGAGATTTTTTTGATTGCGGCAAAGATTGTGATTGTGATTTTTGGTCCTTGCAGATTGTCACAAAGCCGTTAGGGAGAACTGATTGAACGTTACCTAGGTTATATATATATAAAAAAATACTTATAAACCAATGAAATGTGCATCAGTTTAAAATATATATATATATATATATATATTTTCACTTGGTTTTTAGTGCTGTAGAGCAGTACTGATAAATCCAATGCCCATGTAAAAAAGGAACAAATTAATCATGTTTTAAAACATAAAAAATTAAATTTTTTAAATTGGGAGCAAGTTTTTGGTTGCCCCTCCTCTTAGCCTGATATAATACAACACTGGGGCAAGCCTTGAGGAGAGACATTATTCAAATAACTTTGAGCTACTAAAGCTAATTAGTTTAATAATAATTTTACATAAATCTCATGTCATTCACACACTGTAAAATTAAATGACTTAATCAATTAAATCCTATCAGTAAAAGATGGTTTCATCTTAAAGAGCAGGAAAACTGTCAATGTTGCACTTTCTTTTTTCTTTTCTGTGGTAAATCATCTTTAAGTAATACAGCATTGTTTTTGTGGCTAATGTGCAGATCGGTATGCTGATTTGCGATTTGGAGTATGTGAAAAAAGTGCAGAAGGGGTTCCAACTGAATGAGAATATTGGGGATCATTGTTTGGCCACCAAAGAGACAAACATGCAGACTGTGATTCTAATTAGCACATCCAATGTTTTAATTAGTATTCAGGAGCCACTCACCTTCTTAAAAATACAGAAAGAATAATACTGAATTTCTCACTTTAGAATAAAAGGCTAATACAATGTATGATTTTTAGGTGATAGAGTCTCTCTAAGCTGCCAATGTAGCCCTATATTTAAACTATACTCTTTTGAAGAACCACACTTGATGAAGAGCAAAAAAATATACCCTTTAAATTATTATGTGCCGTTGACCCCCATGGCACATAAAAATGAACCCCTAAACCATGGGGCACACTATAGACCCCTATGGTATACTATACTATAACCAAATAGGTCCCCATGGGAATGGGGTTATATAGATAAATAGGTATATGGGAGGATGTTATGGCTGGTGTAGCGTGTTCATGTTAGTGGGCACCATTTTGTAGTGTTGTATGTTTCAGACTCAGAGGCTCCCATGGGTATACTTTAGGTAGGATGAGAGCACACGTTAGAGCGAGAAAGCTATAAGCAAAAGCTCTTTCTGGAATTTTGTTTTGTGGGAGCCCTACTAGAGATCCTACGGGAGCCATGTAATAAAGACCTAAGTAAACCACAAACCAATATATTTCATACAGAATATTGCATTACTGGAAAAGATTTTCTATTTACTCTTAGTGCCAACCTTTCCCATTTTTCCACAAGCTCATAAGGGCCTACATAATATGATTTTACAGGAAAGCAGTTTTTTGTCAGTTTGGTAGATATATTATGGTGCCTTTGGCATTTACTTATTTTTGTGAAGTAAAAAAAAAAAAGCGCAGCTTTTGCATTTTTATCTTTTACACAAAATTATTCTTTACTGCAGGCATCTTTTTTCTTTCATCAGCTGATTCTGTCTGTTACTTTTCAAGATGATTTGTCCTTGACAACTAATCAGCTGTCCATTACTGCCACTGAAAGCTCTGGCATGTAAATATACAAAATTCCCATTGTGTAGACTGAACTTCCTGTGCATTCAAAGTTTCTTCCCACTTCAGGAAGTTGATTACCAGAAAACAAAATGGTAGAACCAACATCAACATAATTGCATACAAAAGGTAATATATTACAGGTTGCTTAATTATATTTTACATTCTAAATTATTTTGCATATATCTTAAAGGCACTCTGAACTCAACATATGTGCTTTGCACCATCAAATAGAAAGAGAAAAAAGTGCTTTCCTTTTTTAAATTGGTGCTAAAATAGCAGATCTATGTGTGTTTGAAGTCAGTGATTTTAAGCAGAACTGTTACAGTTCCAATAGTTAAATCTACATTAGATATATTGTTCTCTTTTACCTACTTCAAAGTATGTGGGTTAAGAAACTGGGTTGTGAAGTGGCAGTCCTCTGTTCAAGTCTCACTAAACTTTTGTATTTATTTATTTATTTTTTAATAGTGGTTATTACTTTGCTCACAATCGAAAACTGAAAATATATAGCAATTGTAAAGTTGGGTGTGACTAAATGGGGTCAACTCTCCACCAGTACACCTTACCGGCTGGAGCAGACAGCACACCTTGGTAGCCTTTTCACAGTTCAAACAGCAACAAGAAGAGTGTGGACTCCCACCATTTAGGAAAGGAACATGGATCTAACAGTAATGTCCTAACCAAGAAGACTCTCTTTATTGAACAGGGTTCAGCATATTTATAGGAATATAAAGTGGTAACATTAGACATTAAAACAAATTAACTAAACAGCAATGGCCATTAAATACTCATACTAGTACTGTAATCAGTGGCTGGAAGCCAAGCTTAAGATCACTAGACCAGAGAACCAAGGCAAAACAATATTTCAGAGCTGTTGCATAATGTCTGACTGGTTTGTAGATGTTTGTTTGCATCTCTCCACACAAAGCCCTGAATGCTGAAATCTCCAATTGTTTAAAGGTAGCTGAAGCATTGTTGCAGCTCCATAAAAAACTTCTTAGGTCTGCATTTGTAAACAATAACTTGATTACACCTCCATATACCAGGTTATATAATATACCTTGAATTATCACAAAACTACATATGAATATATATATAAATATCAAACATGTTTATCCTGAACATAATCATGCAGTCTTAAAATGCAGTAAAGCAACCACTTCTGTATTACACTGAATATACACAGAATCAAACATGGTACCACCAGTAAAATAATTCCTTTAGTCTAGAGGCCTAGTCTAAAGGGAATACTCAAATCAGCCCTGACTGGCTTAGGGTGTTTCATGACAGGGGATATATGACAAAAATGGGTGCAGTAATGCTGACTAGTAAAATTATTATATTTCCAAATAGCTCTGTATTACTTATATTGTTATTTTTCACCCCTTCAGAGCATGTGAGGACATAGTCAATTGTAAATGACTTGTATGGCAGATGCAGGTTTAAATCTGCCCAAATATCTTTATTTTGTATAGTAATTTTTGGTAAGTACAGTAATTTTTCACAAGAAAAAGAAAAAAATATATATAAAGGTTTATATGAGGCAAAAAAGGCAATTGTAATGCATTTAAGATAATTATTTTAACTAAATAAAAAAAATATTAATGTAAAAATAAAAAAAGTATAGAAGATGATGGGGAATCGACCAACTGTTCTAAACCCAGAAGTTTTTACCAATTAAGCTACATCTATAATTGCATGTATAATTGTGAAGAAAAGAGACAGAATTTCATAAAGCTAAAGTAGGATCAGATGATCCTTTTTTATATATGTTTGTACTTGTGGGAGGGCTTCAGGGGATATATAAAAAAACTACTAAAAATGACAATATTGAAATCAGTTCTTAAACAATTAAACAACTTTTCCACATGATTTTCCACGCTCTCTCTGACTGTGCAGAGCAAATGGTGACTTTCCTGTCTATTGAAATATGTGACCACAGAGGTCCTTTAAAAAACATTATAAACTAACTATACAGTGCCCTACCAATTTTTGTCTAAAGTAAATCATTGCTGAGCTGTTCACTATTGTTTAACTGTATTATTATGCAAATGCGTGGTCTGTGAATACAAATAAGCTGCTTTGATGTGCTAATTAGTTTCAAGGAAGTTTAACACAGCTAACATTTTTTCTTAATACCTTTCATGCAAAAAACAACATTGTGAAATTCAAAATATATATATTCTTTTAAATGCATGAAAAATTGTGCTCCATGTCCCTTTAATATGTATATCCTAAAGTACAGAATGGCGAGGCGTTTGGGAAAAAAACATAGTAAGGAATTCAAGTATACTCGGGATATAGTATAGTATTATTATGTTTGTGTCTGTGTGTATGCAATATTATTTTTTTAGTGTGTATAATAAAGTGTCTATAAGTGTGTGTAATACAGTGTCGGCCAGTTTGTCAGTATATATGCACAATACGGTGTGTTACTGTATAATAGGGTGTGTTAGAGTGTGTATATTTAGGATAGAGTGCTAGTGCGCCTGTAACAGAGTGTTCCAGTAAGTTTGTGTGCATAATACAGTGTGCCAATGTGTGTATTGCAGTGTGTCAGGGTGTGTGTGTATTACAGTATGTCACTGTGTGTGATACAGTGTGTTATTGTGTGTATTATAATTTGACAGTAAGTACATGTGTACAATACAGTGTGTTAGTTACTGTGCATGTGCAATACAGTGTGTCAGTTATTGTGTGTGTAATACAATGGCTCACGGTGTGTGTAATGTGTGTAAAATACAGTGTGTCAGTGAGTGTATGTGTGTAACACAGTGTGTTTGCCTGTGTACAATACCATGTGTTGGTCAGTGTGTGTATGTATAATACAACTTTCATTGAGTGAGTGTGTAATACAGTGTGTCAGTCAGTATTTGTGTGTAATAGTGTCTGAGTTATTGTGTGTGATAACACAGTGTGTTAGTGTGCGTAAAATACAGTGTGTCTGTCAGTGTATTTACCTGTGTCGGTCAGTATGTATTTGTGTATTACAATCAGTTATTAAGTGTGTGTGTATGCAACACAGTGTATCAGTCACAATATCATGTGTGTGTAATACAACCTGTCACTGGGTGTGTGTGTGTAATACAGCGTGTCAGCAGCCAGGTATAACATCTTAAGATCCATTTGTCAAGGACAGCAGTTTGTAATATAGATCGGTATAGAAGTGACTCAGCATCTCACACAGTGATGCACTGCACCATGTATACACTGCACCTCACACACTGCACCATGTATACTGTACTCTGCACCACACACACAAATGTAACTTTTCCATACACTATAAGTATACACTGCACCACACAGACATAAAACATAGCACACACACACACTTTGCACCAAACAATACACAGCATTGCAGCGTACACACATTACAGCTCACAAACTGCAGCACACACACACACTGCATCGCACAGCAATGCAGAACACACATACACTGCAGCACACACACTGCAGCACACACACTGCAGCAGCAGCTGCTTTTCAGCTGATGTGACTTTTTATAGTTTAGTTACTTGGTGACCTCATTAGTATTTATTCCAGGACTGGCCCAAGAGAGATTACAGTCTCCTCTCTCTAATCACTGCCTCTCTTCCTCTCCCCAATTTTCCATTCACTCTATAATTTCCTCTCTCACCTCACTCCCATTATCCTCTCCCTCTAACACCTCTCTTTTCTATACTTTCTTACTCTCATCTAACCTCATTTTCCCCTTCTGTGTCTTCTTCCCTCTGTCCTCTCTTACTTCCCCTCATTCCCCCCTATTACATTGCCTCTCTGTACTTCTCTCTCTTCCCCTCACTTTATCTCTTGCTCTGTCTCTCTATTTTCTCACTCTTCTTTGCTTCCTTTACCTCTCTCACTTACCCTTTCTTCAACTCTCTTTCCTACTCTCTTTTTCCTTCTATCCTACTCCCTCTTTTCCCCTGTCTTTACTTCTATTTCTATCCTCTTCTCGCCTCTCTTTTCCTCTCTCACTCCCTCTTATAACCTTTCTTCTTCTGTTTCTTTCCCTCTCTCATCCCCTCTCTATACCCCTCTCTCTTTCCTTCACTCCTACCCACTCTTTTCCTCTATCTCCTTTCTTTTTTCCCTCTCTTAGCTCATCTATTTCACCCTCTTTTTTACTCCCTTTCCCTCTCTCTCTCCTTCCCTCTTACATCCCCTCTTTTTACATCTCCCTCTTCTCCCCTTTCTCAATCTCTCCTTTTTTCCCTCTCCTTCCCTCTCATCCCCCCTTTTACCACTCTCTCTCCTCCTCTCTCTCTTCTCCTCTTTTTCCTTCCTTCTCCCATCCCCTTTTTCTCTCTCTCTCTCCTCCCCTCTCTCTCCTTACCTCTCCCATCCTCTCTTTTTACCACTCTTTCCTTCTCTCTCTCTCGCCCATAACCTCTTTTTACCATTCTCTCTCATTCTTCTATCTCACTTCCCTCCCTTATTATTTCTATCTTTACCTCTTTCTTTACCCCCCTCTCTCACTTATCCATATTCTTTACCTCCCTCTCTCACTTATCCCTATTCTTTACCTCCCTCTCTCACTTATCCCTATTCTTTACTTCCCTCTCTCACTTATCCCCATTCTTTATCTCTCTCTCTCTCTCCTCCCCTCTTTCCCTTTCAATCTCCTACCCTCTCCACTCTGTTTACCTCTCTCTCCTCCCACTTTATAAATAATTCAGTCCTGTTTTCCAATAAATATTTCCGCTGTTAGTGAGATGGAAACCTGAGACACCGAGCCCTGAAAATACTCCTGATAATCCCCAAACATCTAGCAAGAGAGGGGTAAACACCTAGTCTGCCCCCAACCTGTCCTCTAATCTGTAGCCCACTCCAGCCTTCTCCTTCAAACTAGTCAGACCCTCTTCCCAAACAAGTCCCTTCCCACCACCTGTTGCACCACAGCCACTCTCTCTATAACTCACAATCCTGTATGTGCCCCCTGCCGCCCCCCACATGGGCTACAGGAGATTGTTATATCAACCAGTGACAAAATGACACTGAGGGTGCAAATAATGAACAAACTAAACAAACTTCCAGCACACGTAAGTTTATACACATAAAATGTATTGTAAAGAGTTGCATATAAGGGGCTAATAGTTATTTGATGGCTGGAAGGATTGTGAGGAGAGCTCCCTGATCCACCCCTGGCTCACACTCTGAATATGCTATAATTGTGATGTATATGTTCCTGAGAATTTCTACTGTACTTCTTTAAGTGTATAAAAGTATGTTTTCCAGACATCAGATCACTCATTTAACCCTAGTCATGTGAAAATATGGTTCTTTAAATGCATGACAGAAACTCTGATACCCATTAGAAATAACTTATCAGACAAATAACACAGAGTATAGACATGGGTAACATCACTCTACCATAGTACTGTGGTGCTACTGCCGACGCAGCAGGTGCAAAGCACTGGGGCCCATAAAAAGGTAGGGGCGTCTTCTACTTGAATAAAAGATGGTCTTTTATTTTATAGAATTTTGATCTGACCACCCTTCATATTTTTTTGTCTTTTTATTTGACTCCTATAGATGCCTACTGTGTAAGTCTGTGTTTACATCTAAAAAAAAGCCATTTTGAGCAGGGGGACAGATAAATTTGAGTGGAATACACTCTGTGGACCCTGCTCATTTTGAGGTGGGGCACAGAGGGTTACAGCTCATTTCGGACCAGGGCAGATAGTGATCACAGTTCAGTTTGAGCAGAGGTAGAGAGAGAGAGGCAACTTGGTTTGGATGGGAAAGCCAATGGGCACAGTATTGCTGGGGGCAGACAGGGCGGGCAAATAATTTTTATTTGGGCCAAGAGAAGTCACAACTCAGAATAGGCAGGGAGTGATGCAGTAAAATTGTGTGAAGTCAGAGAAATGAGACAACACATTGGGGGGCGGGGGCACAGGGCACAGACAATTTTTTGTATGGTGAGAGACAGAGAAGAGCTGGTAATCAGAGAGGGGCACAATCAGTTATGTTGGGGGTAGAAAAGAGGCACAGTTCTGTTATGGTGGGGTGCAAAGAGGAGCACATGATGTTTTGGTGAGGGGTTGTGAGAAGGTTGGTTTTGGTCAGGGACAGTGAGGAGGTTAGTTTGGGTGAGGGGCAGTGAGAAGGTTGGTTTTGGAGGGGGCAGCAAGGAGGTTGGTTTTGGTGGGGGCAGTGAGAAGGTTTGTTTTAGAGGGGGCAGTGAGGAGGTTGGTTTTGTTGGGGGATAGTGAGGAGGTTGGTATTGGTGGGGGGCAGTGAAGAGGTTGGTTTTGGTGGGGGGCAGGGAGGAGGTTGGTTTTGGTCGGGGATAGTGAGGAGGTTGGTATTGGTGGGGGGCAGTGAGGAGGTTGGTATTGGTGGGCGCAGTGAGGAGGTTGGTTTTGGTGGGGGACATTGTGGAGGTTGGTTTTGGAGGGGCAGCGAGGAGGTTAGTCTTGGTGAGGGGCAGTGAGAAGGTGGGTTTTGGTGGGGGGGAGTGAGGAGGTTGGTTTTTGATGGAGGACAGTGAGGACGTTGGTTTTGGTGGGGGGCATTGAGTACGTTGGTTTTGGTGGGGGGCAGTGAGGACGTTGGTTTTGGTGGGTGGCAGTGAATAGGTTCAAATCAGTTGGGTGCAGAGAAAGAAAAAGCTCAGGTGGGATGGGGGCTCAGCCTTAACTGTGTAGCTCAGGCTGTATGAAAAACATAGAGTGGCAAAAGTTGGTCAGCAGTCCCCCAAACACCCGCCTAATCAGTCCCATATATGTGTCTCTATCAGTGTCTCTCTTGTCTCCTGCAGTCCATGTCTGATATTTGGGGAGGGGGCTTTGTCAAGTTTAGCTAAATATAGATTTACAAAGTGTGAAAGACAAAAGAGAAAGAGTAAGAAATAGGAGGCTGAGGAAGATACAGGGGCAGCACTACTCCAGTCCAGGTGAGTGGGCTATCATCGCAGGACCCCCACTCATACTCAGTCCCCAATTGTCACGGCCTCAGCTCACACTTACCCATAGCCAAGGTGACCATCCACGGGTGGCGTTGCCAGAATGGACTACTCCTGCGGTGGAAGAAATCCTGGGAGTCCTTGAGATCCCTTGCCATGGTGTGTGTGGGGGCACCAGACAGAGAGGAGAATGCAGGAACTGCCAGGGACTTGATATCTGTCCTCCAAGAAGCTCTCCCCTCCCTCTACTCCTGCTCTCACTCCTCTACTGCCCTTCTCTTATTTGCCCCTCTACGCTGCCCCGACTAACTCTCTATGACCCCCAATCTGCCCTCCTCTTATTTCTGCCCTCCTATCTCTCCTGCTATTAGTCCCCCTCCTATCCTGTACCCCACTCTATTCTTGCCTCTCCTCCTCTTACTATCTCTGCCCCCCTCCTCTTTTCTTTTTCTACTCTCTGATCTCTTCTCCTCTCGCTCTCCCCCTCTTTTTCCTCTTCTATCTCTGACCGCCTTCTCCCTCTCCATCTCCCGCCTCTCTTTCTCTTCTATCTTGACCTCCTCTCCCTTCTCCTCTCCCCCTGCCTCTCCTCCTCTCTGGCAGCTCTTCCATGTGCACACGACATTATTGCTGAGTTTTCATCTCTGCAGTTTCTAGCACGGGGTGGCGAGGCAGTCTTCAAACTCACGGCCCCTCTCACTGCTCTGCAGCCTATTCATTAATTAATTGCCCAGTGTACCGTCTGTATCATTATACAGTGCACCAAATTGATTTTCAGTGTATAGATACTCAATATCATTATACAGTGCAGTAAATTCATTAGTGGTGCATAGGCACTCATTGTTATCATTATACAGTGCAGTCTGCTGATTATCATTTTAGATATTCTTAGAAACATTTATACAGTTCACCGTACTCATTATTGGTGTATAGATACTAATCATTATACAATAAAGCATACAATACTTGTAATCAGTATATAGATGCTCAGTATCATTATACAGTGCATTGTTCTGATTATCATTTCAGATATTCTTAGTAACATTATACAGTTCACCGTACTCATTATCAGTATATAGATACTAATCATTATACAATAAAGCATACAATTCTTGTAATTCAGTATATAGATACTCAGTATCATTATACAGTGCATTCTTCTGATTATCATTTTAAATATTCTTAGTAACATTATACAGTTCAGCAAACTCATTATCAGTATATAGATACTCAGTGTCATTATACAATGTCGTATGCTCACTATCAGTGTCATTATACAGCGCAACATTCTTAATTTCACTTTGGATATATCATTGTACAGAGAAGCATTCTCCGTCAGTATGTAAATACTCAGTATCATTATATGTGTCATCAGGAAAAAAATACTGGAGGGAGTCGCTCCTGGGACAGGAGAGGTCCTGCAGTCAGATTTGTGATAAAGTCACTCAGAGCAGAGGGAGCTGTGAGAGGACCTCCAAATGCAGGAGTGAGAGGACGGACAGCTGGGCAGGTGTGATACAGGAGGGGCTGGGGGCAAGTTGGAGAGAGGGGGTTTACTGATTGACTCTGCTCAGAAAGGTCCCAGTTACTGGAAGGACAGGCTGGAGAGGGAATAGAGGTCGATCACTGTCTGCAGCGCGCAGAGTTCCATGGGTGAGTGCTTTAATACAGTTCACATCATGGGAAAGTATCAACCCCAGCTCAGTGTTATATTGAGGTTCCCCGGTTTCCCAGCTCAGTGTTATATTGAGGTTCCCAGAGGTCTCCCAGCTCAGTGTTATATTGAGGATTCCCCTGCTCTCGCAGCTCAGTGTTACTATTAGAGCGTTCCCTGGTCTCCTAGCTCATCTAGTTTATATTGCAACCGTTCCCTAGTCTCCCAGCTCATACGTGTTATATTGAGCGTTCCCCTGGTTTCCCAGCTCAGTGTTATATTGAAGTTCCCTGGTCTCCCAGCTCGGTGTTATATTGAGCTCGTCCTGGTCTCCCAGCTCAGTGTTACTATTGAGTTTCCCGGGGTCTAGCTCTGTGTTATATTGAGGTTTCCTGGTCTCCCTGCTCAGTGTTATATTGAGTTCCCTAGTCTCTAAGCTCTGTGTTATATTGAGGTTCCCTGGTCTGCAAGCTCAGTGTTATATTGAGGTTCCCTGGTCTCCCAGCTCAGTGTTATATTGAGGTTCCCTGGTCTCCCAGCTCTGTGTTATATTGAGGTTCCCTGGTCTCCCAGCTCAGTGTTATATTGAGGTTCCCTGGTCTGCCAACTCAGTGTTATATTGAGGTTCCCTGGTCTCCTAGCTCTGTGTTATATTGAGGTTCCTGGTCTCCCAGCTCTGTGTTATATTGAGGTTCCTGGTCTCCCCAGCTCTGGGTTATATTGAGGTTCCTGGCCTCCCAGCTCTGTGTTATTTGAGGTTCCCTGGTCTCCTAGCTCTGTGTTATATTGAGGTTCCCTGGTCTCCCAGCTCAGTGTTATATTGAGGTTCCTGGTCTCCTAGCTCAGTGTTATGTTGAGGTTCCCTGGTTCTGCCAGCTCTGTGTTATATTGAGGTTCCCTGGTTTCCTAGGCTCTGTGTTATATTGAGGTTCTGGTCTCCAAGCTCAGTGTTATATTGAGGTCTGGTCTCCCAGCTATGTGTTATATTGAGGTTCCTGGTCTCCCTGCTCTGTGTTTATTTGAGGTTCCTGGTCTCCCAGCTCAGTGTTATATTGTGAGTTCCCTGGTCTCCTAGCTCTGTGTTATATTGAGGTTCCTGGTCTCCCAGCTCTGTGTTATATTGAGGTTTCCTGGTCTCCCAGCTCGTGTTATATTGAGGTTCCCTGGCCTCCCAGCTCTGTGTTATATTGAGGTTCCTGGTCTCCTAGCTCAGTGTTATATTGAGGTTCCCTGGTCTCCCAGCTCTGTGTTATATTGAGGTCCCTGGTCTCCCTGCTCAGTGTTATATTGAGGTTCCTGGTCTCCCAGCTCTGTATTATATTGAGGTTCCCTGGTTTCCTAGCTCTGTGTTATATTGAGGTTCTGGTCTCCCAGCTCTCTGTGTTATATTGAGGTTCCTGGTCTCCCAGCTCTGGTTATATTGAGGTTCCTGGTCTCCTAGCTCTGTGTTATGTTGAGGTTCCCTGGTCTGCCAGCTCTGTTTATATTGAGGTCCCTGGTCTCCCTGCTCAGTGTTATATTGAGGTTCCCTGGTCTCCCAGCTCAGTGTTATATTGATGTTCCCTGGTCTCCCAGCTCAGTGTTATATTGAGGTTCCTGGTCTCCCAGCTCTGTGTTATATTGAGGTTCCTGGTCTCCCAGCTCTGGGTTTATATTGAGGTTCCTGGCCTCCCCAGCTCTGTGTTATATTGAGGTTCCTGGTCTCCTAGCTCTGTGTTATGTTGAGGTTCCCTGGTCTGCCAGCTCTGTGTTATATTGAGGTCCCTGGTCTCCCTGCCTACAGTGTTATATTGAGGTTACCTGGTCTCCCAGCTCTGTATTATATTGAGGTTCCCTGGTTTCCTAGCTCTGTGTTATATTGAGGTTCCTGGATCTCACCAGCTCTGTGTATATTGAGGTTCCTGGTCTCCCAGCTCTGGGTTATTATGAGGGTTCCCTGGCCTACCCAGCTCAGTGTTATATTGATGTTTCCCTGGTCTCCCAGCTCAGTGTTAGATTGAGGTTCCTGGAGTCCTCCAGCTCTGTGTTATATTAGAGGTTCCCTGGTCTCCTCTGCTCAGTGTTATATTGAGGTTCCTGGTCTCCCAGCTCTGTATTATATTGAGGTTTCGCCTGGTTTCCTAGCTCTGTGATATATTGAGGTTCCTGGTCTCCCAGCTCAGTGTTATATTGAGGTTCCTTGGTCTCCCAGCTATGTGTTTTATTGAGGTTCCCTGGTCTCCAGCTCAGTGTTATATTGAGGTTCCCTGGTCTCCTAGACTCTGTGTTATATTGAGGTTCCTGGTCTGCCCAGCTCTGTGTTATATTGAGGTTCCTGGTCTCCCAGCTCTGTGTTATATTGAGGTTCCCTGGTCTCCCTGCTCAGTGTTATATTGAGGTTCCCTGGTCTCCCAGCTCTGTGTTATATTGAGGTTCCCTGGTCTCCTAGCTCAGTGTTATATTGAGTTCCCTGGTCTGCCAGCTCAGTGTTATATTGAGGTTCCCTGGTCTCCCAGCTCTGTGTTATATTGAGGTTCCCTAGTCTCCTAGCTCAGTGTTATATTGAGTTCCCTGTCTGCCTGCTCAGTGTTATATTGAGGTTCCCTGGTCTCCCAGCTCTGTGTTATATGAGGTTCCCTGGTCTCCTAGCTCATGTGTTATATTGAGTTCCCTGGTCTGCCAGCTCAGTTTTATATTGAGGTTCCCTGGTCTCCCAGCTCTGTGTTATATTGAGGTTCCCTGGTCTCCCTGCTCAGTGTTATATTGAGGTTCCCTGGTCTCCCTGCTCAGTGTTATATTGAGGTTCTTGAGGTTCCCTGGTCTCCCAGCTCTGTGTTATAATTGAGTTCCCTGGTCTCCTAGCTCAGTGTTATAATGAGTTCCCAGGTCTGCCAGCTCAGTGTTATATTGAGTTCCCTGGTCTGCCAGCTCAGTTTTATATTGAGGTTCCCTGGTCTCCCAGCTCTGTGTTATATTCAGGTTCCCTGGTCTCCCAGCTCAGTGTAATGTTTGAGGTTCCTGGTCATCCCAGCTCTGTGTTATATTGAGTTCCCCTGGTCTCCCAGCTCAGTGTTTTTATTGAGGATCCTGTCTCCCAGCTCAGTGTTATATTGAGGTTCCCTGGTCTCCCTGCTCAGTGTTATAATTGAGGTTCCTTGGTCTCCTTGCTCTGTGTTATATTGAGGTTCCTGGTCTTCTAGCTCTGTGTTATATTGAGGTTCCTAGTCTCCCTGCTTAGTTTTACATTGAGTTCCCTGGTCTCCCTTGCTCAGTGTTATATTGAGGTTCCTGGTCTCCCTGCTCTGTGTTATATTGAGGTTCCCTGGTCTGCCAGCTCAGTGTTATATTGAGGTTCTCTGGTCTCCCAGCTCTGTGTTATATTGAGGTTCCTGGTCTCCCTGCTCTGTGTTATATTGAGGTTCCCAGGTCTGCCAGCTCAGTGTTATATTGAGGTTCCCTGGTCTCCCAGCTCATTGTTATATTGAGGTTCCTGGTCTCCCAGCTCAGTGTTATATTAAGGTTCCCTAGTCTCCCAGCTCAGTGTTATATTGAGGTTCCCTGGTCTGCAAGCTCAGTGTTATATTGAGGTTCCCTGGTCTGCAAGCTCAGTGTTATATTGAGGTTGCCTGGTCTCCCAGCTCAGTGTTATATTGAGTTTCCCTGGTTAGCCAGCTCTGTGTTATATTGAGGTTCCCAGGTTCTCCCAGCTCTGTGTTATATTGAGGTTCCCAGGTCTGCCAGCTCAGTGTAATATTGAGGTTCCTGGTCTGCCAGCTCAGTGTAATATTGAGGTTCCTGATCTTCCTGCTCGGTGTTACAGTATATTGAGGTTCCCAGGTCTCCCTGCTCAGTGTTATATTGAGGTTCCCTGGTCTCCCTGCTCAGTGTTATATTGAGGTTCCCTGGTCTCCCAGCTCTTTGTTATATTGAGGTTCCCTTTTCTCGTAGCTCAGTGTTATATTGAGTTCCCTGGTCTGGTAGCTCTGTGTTATATTGAGGTTCCCTGGTCTCCCTGCTCAGTGTTATATTGAGGTTCCCTTTTCTCGTAGCTCTGTGTTATATTGAGGTTCCCTGGTCTGCCAGCTCAGTGTTATATTGAGGTTCTCTGGTCTCCCTGCTCTGTGTTATATTGAGGTTCTCTGGTCTCCCAGCTCTGTGTTATATTGAGGTTCCTGGTCTCCCTGCTCTGTGTTATATTGAGGTTCCCAGGTCTGCCAGCTCAGTGTTATATTGAGGTTCCCTGGTCTCCCAGCTCATTGTTATATTGAGGTTCCTGGTCTCCCAGCTCAGTGTTATATTGAGGTTCCCTAGTCTCCCAGCTCAGTGTTATATTGAGGTTCCCTGGTCTGCAAGCTCAGTGTTATATTGAGGTTCCCTGGTCTGCAAGCTCAGTGTTATATTGAGGTTGCCTGGTCTCCCAGCTCAGTGTTATATTGAGTTCCCTGGTCAGCCAGCCTCTGTGTTATATTGAGGTTCCCAGGTCTCCCAGCTCTGTGTTATATTGAGGTTCCCAGGTCTGCCAGCTCAGTGTAATATTGAGGTTCCTGGTCTGCCAGCTCAGTGTAATATTGAGGTTCCTGATCTCCCTGCTCGGTGTTACAGTATATTGAGGTTCCCAGGTCTCCCTGCTCAGTGTTATATTGAGGTTCCCTGGTCTCCCTGCTCAGTGTTATATTGAGGTTCCCTGGTCTCCCAGCTCTTTGTTATATTGAGGTTCCCTTTTCTCGTAGCTCAGTGTTATAATTGAGTTCCCTGGTCTGGCATCTCTGTGTTATAATGAGGTTCCCTGGTCTCCCTGCTCAGTGTTATATTGAGGTTCCCTGCTCTCCCAGCTCTGTGTTATATTGAGGTTCCCTGGTCTCCTAGCTCATTGTTATATTGAGTTCCAGCTGGTCTGCCAGCTCAGTGTTATATTGAGGTTCCCTGGTCTCCCAGCTCTGTGTTATATTGAGGTCCTGGTCTCCCAGCTCAGTCTTATATTGAGATTTCTGGTCTCCCAGCTCTGTGTTATATTGAGGTTCCCTGGTCTCTAAGCTCTGTGTTTTATTGAGGTTCCTGGTCTCCCAGCTTGGTGTTATATTGAGGTTCCTGGTCTCCCAGCTCGGTGTTATATTGAGGTTCCTGGGACTCCCAGCTCGGTGTTATATTGAGGCTCTCCCTGGACTCCCAGCTCAGTGTCATATTGAGGTTCCCTAGTCTTCTACCTCTGTGTTACATTGAGGTTCCTGGTCTCCTAGCTCAGTGTTATATTGAGTTCCCTGGTCTCCCTGCACTGTGTTATATTGAGGTTCCCTAGTCTCCCTGCTCTGTGTTATATTGAGGTTCCCTGGTCTCCCTGCTCTGTGTTATATTGAGGTTTCCTGGTCTCCTAGCTCTGTGTTATATTGAGGTTCCCTAGTCTCCTAGCTCTGTGTTATATTGAGGTACCAGGTCTCCCAGCTCAGTGTTATATTGAGGTTCCCTGGTCTCCCTGCTCTGTGTTATTTTGAGGTTCCTGGTCTCCCTGCTCTGTGTTATATTGAGTTTCCTAGTCTCTGTGCTCATTGTTATGTTTAGGCTCCCAGGTCTCCCTTCTCAGTTTTATATTGAGGTTCCTGGTATTTCCAGCTCTGTTTTATATTGAAGTACCCTGGTCTCCTAGCTCTGTGTTATATTGAGGTTCCCTGGTCTCCTAGCTCTGTGTTATATTGAGGTTCCTGGTGTTCTAGCTCTGTGTTATATTGAGGTTCTAGTCTCCCTGCTCAGTTTTACATTGAGTTCCCTGGTCTCCCCTGCTCAGTGTTATATTGAGGTTCCTGGTCTCCCTGCTCTGTGTTATATTGAGGTTCCCTGGTCTGCCAGCTCAGTGTTATATTGAGGTTTCTCTGGTCTCCCTGCTCTGTGTTATATTGAGGTTCCTGGTCTCCCTGCTCTGTGTTATATTGAGGTTCCCAGGTCTGCCAGCTCAGTGTTATATTGAGGTTCCCTGGTCTCCCATCTCAGTGTTATATTGAGGTTCCTGGTCTCCCAGCTCAGTGTTATATTGAGGTTCCCTGGTCTCCCCAGCTCAGTGTTATATTGAGGTTTCCTGGTCTGCCAGCTCAGTGTTATATTGAGGTTCCCTGGTCTCCCAGCTCAGTGTTTATATTGAGTTCCCCTGGTCTGCCAGCTCTGTGTTATATTGAGGTTCCAGGTCTCCCAGCTCTGTGTTATATTGAGGTTCCCAGGTCTGCCAGCTCAGTGTTATATTGAGGTTCCTGGTCTCCCAGCTCAGTGTTATATTGAGGTTCCCTGGTCTCCCAGCTCAGTGTTATATTGAGTTCCCTGGTCTGCCAGCTCTGTGTTATATTGAGGTTCCCAGGTCTCCCAGCTCTGTGTTATATTGAGGTTCCCAGGTCTGCCAGCTCAGTGTTATATTGAGGTTCCTGATCTCCCTGCTCGGTGTTACAGTATATTGAGGTTCCCAGGTCTGCCAGCTCAGTGTAATATTGAGGTTCCCTGGTCTCCCAGCTCTGTGTTATATTGAGGTTCCCTGGTCTCCCTGCTCAGTGTTATATTGAAGTTCCCTGGTCTCCCAGCTCTGTGTTATATTGAGGTTCCCTGGTCTCCCAGCTCAGTGTTATATTGAGTTCCCTGGTCTGCCAGCTCTGTGTTATATTGAGGTTCCCTGGTCTCCCAGCTCTGTGTTATATTGAGGTTCCCTGGTCTCCCAGCTCTGTGTTATATTGAGGTTCCCTGGTCTCCTAGCTCAGTGTTATATTGAGTTCCCTGGGTCTCCTAGCTCAGTGTTATATTGAGTTCCCTGGTCTGCCAACTCAGTGTTATATTGAGGTTCCCTGGTCTCCCAGCTCAGTGTTATATTGAGGTTCCTGGTCTCCCTGCTCAGTTGTTATGTTGAGGTTCCTGGTCTCCCAGCTCTGTGTTATATTGAGTTCCCTGGTCTCCCAGCTCAGCGTTATATTGGGTTCCTGGTCTCCCAGCTCAGTGTTATATTGAGGTTCCCTGGTCTCCCAGCTCTGTGTTATATTGAGGTTCCCTGGTCTCCCAGCTCAGTGTTATATTGAGGTTCCTGGTCTCCCAGCTCAGTGTTATATTGAGGTTCCCTGGTCTCCCAGCTCTGTGTTATATTGAGGTTCCTGGTCTCCTAGCTCTGTGTTATATTGAGTTCCCTGGTCTCCCAGCTCAGTGTTATATTGAGGTTCCCTGATCTCCCTGCTCAGTGTTTATATTGAGATTTTTTTGGTCTTGTGGATCGTGTATTACAGTATAATGTATCTTGTGTAGTGGCCAGGTTTGACTGGGTGTCAGACATTCAATATCACTGTGGACCCACAGCCAAAGGCATGAATTCCATGAGAGGGGGGAGTCTGGCACTGCCAGTGTTTGCCCTGTACATGTACCACAACCTTCTAGCATTTCAGAATGGCAACGGGAGACTAACATTCTTGCACATAGACACACTATTTGCGTTTGATACCACAATCCACCAACTGTTGGAACTTTAGCAGCACATTTCAGTTTCAGAGGTTCTGCACACTGCAGAACAGGCACAATCTTGGTTCTTAATACATGCTAATATTGTATTTGCCTTTGCAGCTGCTGCTTGGTATTGAGCACTGTTACCTAGGTGGTTGTTCAAACCCCCTCCATCACCTGAAATCCTGTAGAGATTATGGGGACCTAAAAGGGGGATTGTATGGACATGGGAATCTGGAAGGACAGGAAGCAGTTAATTAATTGTTAATTTATCCAGAGGAAGATAAACAGAAAAAAATACAGAGAAACTTTGTCAGTTTTCTCAAAAGGGGAACAAAATAAAATTCCTTCCTGACCCCAGATAGTGGCGATCAAATTTCTCCATGGATCAATACTCCCTCTCTAATTATCCAGGATAACCATGAATGCCCTTTGTATTTAAAAATATATCCAATCCCCTTTTAACGTTATCGATAGAATCTTCTATCACCACCTCCTTTGGTAGATAATTCCACAGATTAACCACCCTTACTGTGAAGAACCCTTTTCTTTCTTTAAGGTGGAATCTTTTTACTTCTAACTTCAAAGGGTGTCCTTGTGTTAATTGAAAACCTCTTGGCGCAAAAGGTTCACTTGACAAAGCTTTAAATAATTGACTGGATATTTTTATATAAATATTTATATAAGGTAATCATATCCCCTCTTAGTTAGACATCTTTTTTTCTAGAGAAAATAAGTTTAATTTGGTTAGTCTTTCTTCATAATTTAGCCACTCCATTCCCCTTATTAGTTTTGTTGCCCTCTTCTGTACCTTTTCCAGCTCTAAAATGTCCTTTTTATGAAGTGGAGCCCAAAATTGTACTCCATATTCCAAATGAGGGCATACTAGGGATTTGTATAGTGGCAGAATTATATTTGCTTCCCTTGCTTCTACACCCTTCTTAATACATGCTTAATCCATGCTTGTATAATTTAAATGCATGTTTTTACTCCATATTTTGATCTTTAAATAGTTTTCAAGCCACATTGGATGTAATTTACTATTTTTACTTTTATTCCCACATGGTATATGGGGATAAATATGTATATTTAGTAAGGTTTTTTAACTTTGTTCAGTATTTTTACCTACCTGTCCCAGTCTATACTTTGTATTGCTGCCCTAAAACCGTTAAAATCAGCCCTTTTAAAATTAAGAGTTTTTGTTGGCCCCTTACAGTTTTGTTTTTTTAATTTAATCTCAATTGAGACTGTGTTGTGATCACTGCTTCCCAAGGTTACCCCTATTTCATCATTTGATACCATATCAATATTATTTGTGATAATAAAATCCAAAAAAGCCTAATTTCTAGTAGGTTCTTCTATAACATGGGCCAGATAAGGATCCCTGAGTGTACTCAAGAACCTGCTCCTCTTAGCTGAACTGCTGGTCTCATTTATCCAGTTAATTTCAGGGTGATTACAATCTCCCATTATTAGAACTTGCCCATGCTTAGCTGCATTTCCAATCTGTAGCAATAATTGTATTTCCTCATACTCCTACCAGCATTCTTTTGGAATTTGCTGCTCCACTATTTAACTCTACCCACAAACATTCAATATTACTACTTGTTCCACCATAAACATCTTCTCACTATAGGGCTTAAATTCAGGCTTAAGATACAGACAAATCCCTCCTCCCCTTTTGCCATTGCCCCTATCTTTCCTAAATAGGTTATAACCATCCAGATTATCAGTCCAGTCATGAGATTCATCCCACCACGTTTCAGTAATGCCTATTAAATCACATTTCTCATTCATTGCTAATAATTCAAACTCTCCCATTTTTCCTGGCAAGCTTCTGGCATTAGCGAGCATACACCTTATGTTATGAGTCTGTAGTTCTGGAATGCCTGCCTCTATACTTGAGATACTTAGCAATACCTCCCTATTGACTATACTAACCTCCCCCATCTCCTCCCCCATGACTAGTTCATTAATTCCCTACCCCTCTACACATTTTACCCAATTACTTCTATCTAGTCCCTCCTCCGATCAACCAGTTTAAAAACTCCTCCAGCCTTTCTACCATCTTATCCCCTATCACATCTGCTCCCTCATAATTAAGGTGCAATCCATCCCTGCTATAGAGATTGTATCTAAATGAGAAGCCAATCCAGTGCTCTAAAACCCCAAACCCCTCCTTAGTGCAACATTTTGTAGCCACACATTAACCCCCCTAAGTCTCCTTGGTCTAGTGTATGACACTGGTAGTATCTCAGAAAATACTACCTTGGAGTTCCTTGCCTTAAGCTTATTCTCTAATTCTCTAAAATCATTCTTTAGGACACTCATCTTCCACTAATTTTGTCATTGGTACCAATATATAACAAGACCGCCGGTTCTTTTCCAGCCCCTCCCAATAATTTATCTACCTGATCCACAACATGATGAACCCAAGCACCCTGGAGACAGCAAACTGTTCGATTGCTGGGATCTGGGTGACAAATCACCCTGTCTACCTTCCTAATAATAGAGTTCCCTTCCACAAAAACTCTGTTATTTTGTCTACTCTGCCCGCCCTCTCCTCAAGTAGAACTGTTCTCTTCACTGTTAGAGGGAACAGTTCTATCTGGCTCTATCTAAGCTATGTAGTAATGTGTGTGTGAAGGTGAGGCTGGCACGGGCACTGCCTGTGCTGTAGTGTACGTGTCATGGTGTAGCAGTGAGTGAGAGTGTAACTAGCATTGCTGAGTCCCAGAATTCACAGCAACACAGGTATAATGCTTTTAATTATTTAAGAGTGACCAGTGCCAGATTGGCAAACAACAGAATGATATCACCCGGGAATCAATGTGTTGAAGTGACTGCATTGAGTGCCCCACTGAGTGGCCACATCAGGAAGCTGACCAGTCCTAATGGAGCCTGTAGCTGGAGGGGTCATTACTGCTGATCATTTCTTTGTGGCTTGCCTGTGTGTGTCTGATGGGAGTGAAGAGGTGTCTGTGTTGTGTTGAGTTGTTGTCACCTGGGGTGTAGCTGAAATTGTGGTTGTTGAAAAGGTGACATTAAGATGAAGTAGTTTTATGGGCTAAACTAGGGTGCAGTAGTGCTTATGAACTCTCTGTTTAGAGGATAGATCAATGTTTGATGGTGAAGTGGTGTTGGAGGGTCTCTGGGAGTGATGCAGTGTTAGTAAGTTGATATTGAGTGTCAAAGGTGGTTA
Organism: Discoglossus pictus; assembly: GCA_027410445.1. NCBI lineage: Eukaryota > Metazoa > Chordata > Amphibia > Anura > Alytidae > Discoglossus > Discoglossus pictus. The sequence goes on along the minus strand of CM050169.1, from coordinate 129,317,948 downwards.
TTTTGTGTGGCGGGCATACAGTACATATTATCATGGGGTGTCTGTTGTAGACAAAACTTGATGTATGACAGTGAAGTGGTGTTTTGAGAGTCGCTGGAAGTGATGCAGTGTTAGTAGGTTGATAATGAGGTCCAATGGTGGTTATTTTGTGTGGGGGCATACATATTATTGTGGGGTGTTTGTGGTATGGGAAACTTGAAGTTTAATGGTGAAGTGATGTTTGTGGGGTCTCTGGGAGTGATGCAGTATTTATATGTGGAGTGATTGTGAGGTACAATGGTAGTTATTTTGTGTGGAAAGCATACATGTGATCGTAGAGGGTTGTGGTAGGGGAAACTTGATGTTTGCAAGTGAAGTGGTGTTTGGAGGATCCCTGAAAGAAAGTTATGTTTGGGGTTATTGAAAGGTCAAATGTTAGTGTAGGTGTATTGTATTTGTGGAAGGGTTGTAGTCGTGTTTGAACAGCGTGTAAGAGGCATTGTAAGTATCTGTGGATGAAGATGATTTTTATGGGTCTCTGCTGAGAGGATTATGAGGTATTTGGAGGATTGGAGTGGAGGCGAAAGAGTAGGAGTGTTGTAGTCTGTTGTGCGCATAGGGTGTTGTGTCTTGTGTGACAGTGTAGGATTTTTGACTGTACCTGGGTCGGGGTAGTGTGTTTCTTTGATGCCACAAGAGGGTGGGCTATTTATTGTGTTCATGTGGTCTTGATGGGGTGTCTTGTGATTGACTGTGGACAGGGTATTTTGTGGGTGTCTATGGAGGTATTAATTGTGGATTTATGGAGGAAAGACACATCACACTGAGCCTGTTTTGGTCCAATCATTTATTTCACTGAAGGATTGTGTAGAGCTGTACTAGAGGTCTTTGTAGTGTAATTTCAATTCCCTAGATTATGGCTACCATCTTTAACACACTTTTAGCTTAGATGTTGCATCTGGTCACATCTTGTTCAGGACATGCAATAAATATATATATATATACAGGAAATGCAGTAATAAGATGGACAGATGTGCAAATGGACTAATTACAATTTAAAAAGTTTATTGTCACAGAGCATTGGCAGTGAAATTGTTAATGAATTCTGTGTCCATGTCACATACAGGAGAAAGGGTCTCCCTTAGTCTGTCAGTGCCACATACACACACACACCCACACACAGGAGAGGGTCTCTCTCAGTCTACCAGTGCTGCTTACACAAGAGAGGGAATCTCTAAGTTTGCCAGTGTCACACATAGGAGAGGGGCTCTCTGTGTCATTTATACAGGACAGGGAAAGACCTCAATTTTCACACAAACACACGTGAGCGTCTCCATTAGTCTGTCAGTGTCACACAAACACATACACAGGAGAGGGGCTCCCTCAGTCTGTCAGTGCCACACACACAGGAGAGGGGCTCCCTCAGTCTGTCAGTGTCCCACACACACAGGAGAGGGGCTCCCCAGTCTGTCAGTGTCCCACACACACAGGAGAGGGGCTCCCCAGTCTGTCAGTGGCACACACACAGGAGAGGGGCTCCCAAGTCTGTCAGTGTCACACACACACAGGAGAGGGGCTCCCAAGTCTGTCAGTGGCACACACACACAGGAGAGGGGCTCCCTCAGTCTGTCAGTGTCCCCCCACACACACAGGAGAGGGGCTCCCTCAGTCTGTCAGTGTCCCCCACACACAAGAGGGGCAAACCTCAGTCAGTCAGTGACACACACACACAGGAGAGGGGCTCCCAAGTCTGTCAGTGTCACACACACAGGAGAGGGGCTCCCAAGTCTGTCAGTGTCACACACACACACAGGAGAGGGGCACCATCAGTCTGCCAGTGTCTCATACAGAAGAGGGGCTCCCTCAGTCTGTCAGTGCCCCCCACACACACAGGAGAGGGGCTCCCTCAGTCTGTCAGTGTCACACACACACAGGAGAGGGGCTTCCCAGTCTGTCAGTGTCCCCCACACACAGAGGAGAGGGGCACCCAAGTCTGTCAGTGTCACACACACACACAGGAGAGGGGCCCCCAAGTCTGTCAGTGTCACACACACACACAGGAGAGGGGCTCCCTCAGTCTGTCAGTGTCCCACACACACACAGGAGAGGGGCTCCCCTTGTCTGTCAGTGACACACACACAGGAGAGGGGCTCCCCTTGTCTGTCAGTGTCACACATAGGAGAGGGGCTCCCTCAGTCTGTCAGTGTCCCCCACACACAGGAGAGGGCCTCCCCATTCTGTCAGTATCACACACACACAGACAGGAGAGGGGCTCCCTCAGTCTGTCAGTATCACACACACAGACAGGAGAGGGGCTCCCTCAGTCTGTCAGTGGCACACACACACAGGAGAGGGGCTCCCTCAGTCTGTCAGTGGCACACACACACAGGAGAGGGGCTCCCTCAGTCTGTCAGTGTCCCCCACACACACAGGAGAGGGGCTCCCTCAGTCTGTCAGTGTCCCCCACACACACAGGAGAGGGGCTCCCTCAGTCTGTCAGTGTCCCCCACACACAAGAGGGGCAAACCTCAGTCAGTCAGTGACACACACACACAGGAGAGGGGCTCCCTCAGTCTGTCAGTGACCCACACACACACACAGGAGAGGGGCTCCCTCAGTCTGTCAGTGACACACACACACACACACACACAGGAGAGGGGCTCCCTCAGTCTGTCAGTGTCACACACAGGAGAGGGGTTCCCTCAGTCTGTCAGTGACACACACAGGAGAGGGGCTCCCTCAGTCTGTCAGTGTCCCTCCACACACACAGGAGAGGGGCTCCCCCAGTCTGTCAGTGTCTCCCACACACACAGGAGAGGGGCTCCCCCAGTCTGTCAGTGACACACACACACACACACAGGAGAGGGGCTCCCCCAGCATGTCAGTGACACACACACACACACACACAGGAGAGGGGCACTCTCAATCTGTCAGTGTCACACACAGGAGAGGGGCTCCCTCAGTCTGTCAGTATCACACACACACACACAGGAGAGGGGCTCCCCAGTCTGTCAATGGCACACACACACACACAAGGGAGGGGCTTCCCATTTTGTCAGTGTCACACACACAGGAGAGGGGCTCCTTCAGTATGTCAGTGTCACACACAAGAGAGGGGTCGTCTAGAAAGTTCTGAATGAATATTTGCTCTATCAGATATCAGAACATATTAGTATCTCCTATCAAAGCATAATTGTGTCAGGTATAAACCATATTAGATTATATGCTTCAGGAACAGGCCTACGGGTCACGGAACCTCAGGATGGAAGCCTGTGGAAAGAGGCAGACAAAAAAAGGAGATTATTAGTGGTATGATTATTTAAAAAAAAACTAATTAGTTTAATATAATTGTATATAATTATCTATCAGATTAATAGTGAGCTTGGTGGTTTCCGAGAGTGTACTGTTCTGTCAATCTCTATAAGAAGTGTTCTGACTTACCGGTACTTATTCTATATCCAACCACTCACTCAAAAACAGACTCTCACAGAACTGAAGAAATGCCTTGAACCTGCATTAACTCACTAAATGGCAATGCCTCACACCAATAATATTCACTCACTAAATGAAAGACACATGTGTGAAGCCCAGGGGGGCCTACTGGACTTTTGGGGACTACAGATTGTTGTGGGCCCTGGTACCAAAACACAGCTCCTTCCCTTTCCCACAAAGAACAATGCCCAAACCCCTGAATACCAAGACTGTGATTGCCATGTTGGCCCAAGATGGATAATGTTACTACAGATGTTGTGTATGACAGTCATATTGTGTATTGTGGGCCATGTTTTACAGTCAGACATCCTGTTTGTGATAAGCCATGTAATACCTGTTGAAATGTGATGTACAGTTAAACCATGTTGTTCATGAAGAGAGCCACAATGTGGAGTTAATCAGTTATTGTATGTGTGTGTGTGTTATACACAGAGTAGTGTGTGTATTATAAACAAGGCAGTGTATATGTTTGTGTGTGTATTATACAGGGCAGTGTGTGTGTGTGGCCTTAACAGGCAGTAATTCTTGTATTTTTGTGTACCTGTGGCAGAGGGGTCACCAGTTATGAGGGGCTTGGTTGTAGGGGATACAGTACAGGGGGGAAGAGCTGGCCGGCACCAGGGGACAGTGGACATTTAGGTGTGAATGGAGAAGCATGCTGGGCATATGGAGGGTCCTATACATCAGAGACGGAGTGTCTTCACTCCTGATCTGATCAGATACCCCATATAAACTCAGGATTAAAGGGCCAATTAGCCTGGGTAGTAATGTCCAAGACCAAGGGGGGTGATTAAGGGGGGTGACATCACTGATGGACAAACCTCCCCACATGGTCAGGGTAGGGGGGGTGGAGAATGGGTGGACTGGGTTGGGTATAAATGTGCTATGCATCAATAACGGAGTTGCCAGTTTAACCCTACATAAACAAGGTGTATGGATTATTCTGAGGAAATACAGTATAATCAATTCTAATCACTGGAACTATTACTACGGACACTGCCTGGTCTATACTCTTTACCACTGAGAGTACCACTGCTAAGCTTGGGTTTGGGGTGCACATGGTCCTCTTCGTCCCTGAGTCGTGACAACAAGCTCACAACCAGTATTCATCCAATGAGTGCCACCAGGAACCAGCATTCACTCACTGTGTATGAGTATGAAGCCATCTTGTATGTTTGTTTAGTCATTCAGTCATGTCCGACTCTTTGTACCTCTGTGGACCTCAGCAACCCAGGCACATCTTGTGTCTGGTTGTGCTTATCCATAAGGTCTTCTTGGAAAAGGTACTGGAGTCGGTTACCAGTTTCTTCTCCAGTGGGCCCCGATTAGTCTGACCTCTCTGCTATGACCTGCCCATCTTTGGTGTCCCTAAATTGTATAGCTCACAGATCTATTGACATACACAAGCCCCTTCACCACAACAAGGTAGTGATCCAGAAGGGGCATCTTCTATTACACACCTGTATAAAGCATTCACTCACTTTCGGAAATTTGGAGTGCACACCAGAGGCCATCATTTACTTACTAAGTAAAAGGATCTCTTGGCGTACACACCTGTAGTCAGCATCAACTCACTGAGTGGGAAGCATTCTTACTCTTAGCCAGCTTTTATTCACTGAGTAATATATTGTCTTGGAGCAAGCATAAGGAGATAGCACTTACACAATGAGTGAGGAGACCTCTTGGACAATGCACCGGGGCCTAGCATCCACAATCAGTCAAGCAAGAGCCATATTACAGTTCATATTTAGTCATGCACACCATAAATAAACTTATGAACACTCAATTCAAATGTCTAAAATACATGAGTTCAAAGTCTCTATATCATTGGTTCCCACACCTTGTCTCAAGACCCACCAGACAGGCCATCATTTAGGTGAAGCAATGTGTGAATATACATGTGAAGCAATTTGAAACCCCACCGCCTGTTGAACACTAGCTGCCCTCCCCCATTTGTTTACACAGTGTTTCACCTAAATCATGGCCTGTCTTGTGGGTCTTGAAGAGGGGTTTGTGAACCAGTGCTCTATATCAAGGTTAATATTGAATAATAGTACCTTGGATCACATTACCCAGCCACCCCATATGTGCATTATCTCTTTATGTTACACAATGTTAATATTAAAAAATTAATCCTACACATCAGATCACATTGTCCCTCATTGTGTGATGCAATATCTGTTTATGTAAATCTTACAAAGTGTAAATAATATTATTATATCATATAATCCCTGACTATCACATCAGATCACACTTATTTAAATCAGTCTTATATATTACTAGCCACTTGCCCATCAAAAATGACAGCATAATATTTGCAAGCCTCACAATGCTGTTATTTGCTGCACAATGCAAGGCCTTTTGCCCCCCCTCTCCCTTCTGCGCCCATTGAGGGCCTCTCGCTACGCCCATGTGCAAACCTGCAACTTTGCAGGCCTCTCCCCCCTCCTGCACCCATGGCGTGCCTCTCCCCCCACTTCCTTCTGCGCCCATTGCGGGCCTCGCAATGAGCGTCTTCGGCACTCATTGCAGCCCTCTCTCCCCCCACTACCTTCTGCGCCCATTTTAGGCCTCCACCCATCCCTTCTGTGCCCATTGTGAGCCTAGCAATTAGCGCATTTGCCGCTCATTGCGGGCCTCTCCACCCTCTCCCTTCTGCGCTCATTGCAGCCCTCTCCACCCTCTCCCTTCTGCGATCATTGCAGCCCTCTCCCTTACTCTACCTTCTGCGCCCATTGTGGGCCTCGCACTATGCACATGCGCAAACCCGCAACTTTAGTGCTCATTGCGAGCCTCTCCCCCTCTCCCTTCTGCGCCCATTGTGGGCCTTAGACGCTCATTGCGGGGCTCTCACCCCTCTCCCTTCTGCGCTTATTGTGGGCCTTAGGCTCTCATTGTGGGCCTCTACCCCCTCTCCCATCTGCGTCCATTGAGGCCCTCTCCCTTCTCTACCTTCTGCGCCTATTGCTGGCCCTGCACTTTGCTCATGGGCAAACCCGCAACTTCGAGGGCCTCTCCCCCCTCCTGCGCCCATTGCGGCCCTCACAAAAAAAAAACTTCTTCGTTCATTGTGTGCCTCTCCCCCCTCTCCCTTCTGCTCCCATTGTGGCCCCCCCTTCCCTTCTGCACCCATTGTGGGCCTCACAATGAGCACTTTTGCTGCTCATTGCCGGCCTCTCCCCCCTCTCCCTTCTGCGCTCATTGCGACCCTCTCCCCCGCTCTACCTTCTGCGCCCATTGCAGGCCTTCTACTATGCACATGCGCAAAACTTTGGCTCTCATTGCCGGCCTCTCCCCCCCTCTCCCTTCTGCGCCCATTGTGGGCCTTAGGCGCTCAGTGTGGGCCTCTCCCCCCTCTCCCTTCTGCGACCATTGTGGGCTTCTCACCCCTCTCCCTTCTGCGCCCATTGCGGGCCTCTCCCCCCTCTCCCTTCTGCGTCCATTGCAGGCCTCCCCCTCCCTTCTGCGCCCATTTCGGGAGTGCCCCTCCCTTCTGCGCCGATTGGACTCCCCCCCTCTCCTTTCTGCGCTCATTGGGGCCCTCTTCCCCGCTCTACCTTCTGCGCCCATTGTGGGTCTTGCACTATGCATAAGCGGAAACACCCCCTCTCCCTTGTGCGCCCATTGCAGGCCTCTCCCCCCTTCTCCCTTTTGCGCTCATTGCGGCCCGCTCCCCCTCTACCTTCTGCGCCTATTGCTGGCCCTGCGCTTTGCACATATGCACATACGCAACTATGCAGGCCTGTCCCCGCCCTTTTGCGCCTGTTGCGGGCCTCACAAGGAGCGCCTTCGTAGTTCATTGCGGGCATCTCCCCCCTTCTCCCTTCTGCGCCTATTGTGTGCCTAGCAATGAGCGCCTTCGGAGCTCATTGCGGGCCTCTCCCCCTCCTCTCCCTTCTGCCACCATTGTAGGCCTCTCCCCATTCTACCTTCTGCGCTCATTGCGGGCCTCGCTCTATGCGCATGCACAAACCCACAACTTTGCGGGCCTCTCCCCCATCCTGCGCCCATTGCGGGCCTTCGTCGTTCATTGCGGGCATCTACCCCCTCTCCCTTCTGCACCCATTGTGGGCATCTCCCTCCATCTACCTTCTGTGCCCATTGTGGTCCTCACACAAACCCGCAACTTTGCAGCCCTCTTCCATCCTCTCCCTTCTGAGCCCATTGTGCAATCATTGCGACCCTCTCCCGCCCTATCCCTTCTCCGTCCATGGTGGGCCTCCCCCTCTCCCTTCTGCGCCCATTGTGTGCCTCGCAATGAGCGCCTTTGTCGCTTATTGCGGGTCCCCCTCCTTTCTGCCCTCCTGGCCGCCTCTCCCCCCTTCTACCTTCTGCGCCCACTATGGACCTTGCTCTTTGCGCATGCGCAAACCCCAACTTTGCGGTCCTCTCCTTCCTCCTGTGCCCATTGCGGGTCTCTCCCCCCCCCCCTTTCCTTTCTTGGAACATAACCAGTATTTTTGTTTTCATGTGACTTTTCACTGAAGTCATAGTCAGAGCCTCCAGGGGTAATTAGTCATTACTGGCAAAGATCTGATATTTGGCAACAAAATTCACTATTTGGTTGATTGATGGCATGGGTGTAGGAGCCCAATAAATCTGGAGGAATATTTCCTGTAATGTATGTTTATATAGACAAATTAAGGGTCAAAGCTTTCATGGGAAAGACATGTTGCTCCAAAGAGCTACAGTCTCTAGTGGCCAAATCTGGTAATGCATGGTTAAGTTTAATTTTGCTATTTTTTGTCCCCCCTTTTCTTTTAATCTGGGAAGGATTCCCTCTCCAAGTTCCTATGCCCCTGGTGGGTGGATCAAAAATGTTTATTGACAGGTAAAACATGCATGCTCCATTGAATTAATACTGGAAAATTTACCAGAAGATCAGATTATATTGTTTCTCACTGTTTCTGTAATATCTGCTTATGTGCCTATTATACACTATTAAAGGCATATGGACGTTTCCCTGTTTTTACATATACTGCTTATATCAGAAACAGTTTATTGGACAAAATAGTATCAAGTTAACTGAATCTAACACCTAGGCAAATTATTTTTCAAGTAGATAACAAACTTCATTAAATTATATCAGACACACACATTACATTGAGTCATTCTATACACATACAGATTTATTTTATTTAAAATAACATGTGTTTTCCACACCCCCAGAGCTGCTTACATAGGCACCTGATATCTTCCAATAGAAATACTGCATTTGGGTACAGATTTTAACTCTATACTATCCCTCCAGGAATTAGCAGCACAATGCAGAGAACCAGAGCAGTTGAATCATTCAAATCCTATGAATCTTTGCTGCAGGACTGAATTCCTATACTGCCACCATATTATAGCTGTGTCCAATTGGCAGCAACAAATGATGAAGTGTATTCTTTCTCAAAACCAGCTGCCAGAAAACTAAAGACATTTTGCAAACTCTAGGGTAAGTTTATTTATTTTGGGGGGGGAGGGTTCATGCAAAAAAAGTATTTCCTTACACTACCGATTCTCTTATATCAGATGCATTGGAAATTAAAAAAAATGCCTTTAATACTGAATAATAACCCATGATAACAGATTGCATTGTCACTCGTGTGGGTGACAATATCTGCTTTTCTTAGTGTTACTAAAGGACTATTGAAGTGACCAGATGTGCAATGCATCATGCACATGAAAAAGAATGTTAAAAATTACTAATAATTGACAAAGGTATTGGCATTTTTAATTAGGGTTTGTTTTTTTGCCACACCTGAATCGTCTGTATACACCATGGGCCCTCATTCAATTGCAATTTGGCCAATTGAATAAAGCTCTAAATAAGCATATTAACCACATTTTTTAAAGAAGTTTTTAGTTAGTAAACATCTATCCAAAGGTTTTCACTAACTAAAAACTTCTTTAAAATAAATATGCTATGTGCTTATTTAGAGCCCTATTCAATTGGCCAAATCACAATTGAATGAGGCCCCTAGAGCTGGAGAGTTAGAGGGATTTCCCTTAAGCAAGTAAATGTGAGTTTCCTTTATAAACCCTAGTAACGTTAAGAGTTCACATGATATGTACACAATAAATGGGTGTATTCAGGTTTAAGCTACCATTCAGGTTTGCGCCACCCCCCACCATGCCACACTTGCAGCTACTCTTTCACTTTTCTATATCTCAAATCATAAGTTTATGTGCTTATGTATATATATGTTATGTCAAAAAGCATCAGGTACACTTCTAGACAGAAATACCAATATATATAGTAATTTCTGTGCATATACAAACATGTACGTTTCAATGTACTGCAATGCATCTGCAGGCAGCGTGCTGCCCCCCGAAAATGCGCTGCCCTAGGCCTGGCCCTCATAGGCCTAGGCAGAAACACAATCCTGACACAGTACAGATCTGGGATATGCTCACTTCTATATCTAAGGGATTGATTTTGGTTTTCCTGCCACTGAGGTGATATATGAAGCAGCTACAGATTATTTTAACATTTGTGCCTCCTGTCACATGTATTAGTATGCACTGTGATACTACACTTGGCTCAGCAGAAAGGTCCTGCTGGTATCAAATGTAAGGTGACCTACTGACTGGACTTTATCTGGGCAGGTTCAAACAGTTCTGAGGCCCTCATTCAATTGCAATTGGGCAAATTGAATAGGGCTCTAAATAAGCACATAACATATATTTTTTAAAGAAGTTTTTAGTTAGTAAGCATAGATCCAAAAACAAGGATTTCCCAAACTAAAAACTTTTTCAAAAAAAAATATGCTATGTGCTTATTTAGAGCCCTATTCAATTGGTCAAATTGCAATTGAATGAGACCCTAAGTGTCTATCTAATGGAGGAAACCCTCCTGTTCTAACATTAACAGGGTAGGCCCGACACTCTCTCACTATTAGACTGATGAAATGGAGCGAAACAGGGAATCTGCCATTTACTTGTCAATGTAATAAAAGGCAAATATGCAATCAGGTTACACTCCTATTCTTAGATATAGACCTAACTTTGTAGTTGTTTCTCAAAGTAGTTGTTTCTCAAAGGCTTAAATTTACCTACTCAATGGCTCTGTGACTATGTATGTATGTGTGTATATATATATATATATGTATATGTATATGTATGTATATATATATATATATATATATATATATATATATATATATATATATATATATCTTTAATTAAGGAGGTTAAAATGAGAAAAGCACCGTGAACGAAATAGTAAAAAGCAAGAAGTAGGGTTTGCTATATAACGATAAACTAATCAAGAAAAACCAATGGAGTTAACTGGTAGGCACGAAAAATTGCGTGCTTCAATAGTTCCATTATTCTGATAGAAGCTTCTCATGCAAAAGATATACCAATCATACCAAATTAAATAGACACAGTTAACAAATCCTATTAAGCAGATACTGCTAATCATTGGGTTTGTGTTGTGTATAACTTTGTGAAACACTGTTGATTTAAAAAAACAGAAAAAAACAGGGGTAACTAGCAGTAATAGTCAGAATATGTAAGTAACTGAGAAGGCATAGAAAAAAATATATATATCCAATAGGCAATAAGTAGGCTGTAAATAAACAAAACTTATGCTAGGCCTATAGTGCAAATGGACATCTGCTAGTCCAATTAAATATCTCTAAAGCAACACTTGCAAGTCAGTTGAGCTAGACAGTTTGCCAAAAAATAATTAAGCCTTCTTATAGTTGTCCTGCATAGTTCACCCCCGTGAGGCCGAATGGTCCCGTTTCGCCCATACCCTGGGCTTACTCATGGCAACTGTCTGGCTCAACTGAATTGCAAGTATTTTTTTGTGCCTACTAGTATTTTGTGGCTAGTAGTTAATTCCATTGGTTGTTCTTGATTTTGCATTCTCTAGCTTATATTTATATAGCAAACCCTGCTTCTTGCTTTTAACTATTTAGCTCACAGCGCTTTTTTAATTTTAATCCCTTAAAGTATTTTTTCTATATAATTTGGTGTTAGGCACCAGGGGCCTCATTCAATTGCGATTTGGCCAATTGAATAGGGCTCTAAATAAGCACATAGCATATTTTTTTTAAACAAGTTTTTAGTTAGTAAAAACTTTACTTTTGGATAGATGTTTACTAACTAAAAACTTATTTAAAAAAAAATATGTTATGTGCTTATTTAGAGCCCTATTCAATTGGCCAAATTGCAATTGAATGAGGGCCCAGGGATTTTATAAAAAGGCTAAACACAAATTTATATATATATATATATATATATATATATATATATATATATATATATATATATATATATATACAGAATATACAGCCCTTTCCCTCTTCACCATCGCAAAATCTGACAGCTGCAGTTCTGCCTCGGGCCAACAGATGGCGCTGCCGATTTTAGCATATAAGGCGCGCCGACAGAAGAGGCCTTGAGCTATGACAGTGCTGCAGAAGAAATGCGCAGGCAAAGATTGATAGATCTGAATATACTTATATACAGTGTACAGAAATGTAAAAAAAATATATATATATAAAACATAAATAATATAGTAATATAAAAATAATAGACTACACTGCACGGGCAGTAGATCTGCCTGTGTACCTGTTTAATTCTCCTCTAAGCACTTTAGAATGTCCTTCGATTAGAAGTAGATCTCAAACCAGTTATCTATATTAAGGTTGAGTCTGACCATGTTTTTATACAGTAACAGAATCATACTCTCTTACTCTCTCGTTGGTCTATGCCCATTATCATGTAAGATATTATTTCATAAACCTTTGCAGCTGCTGCCTAGCATTGAGTAATCAAGTTTCATCTCTGATATCCTGTATTAGTTCAATATATCTTTTAAGTAATATGTTAATGTTTCTACCCAAATGCAGGTCCGTTCTTATAGTTGAGGCGCCCATAGTTAAACATTTCTTGTGGTGCCCCTTAATCCTAAATACACACATATGTAGTTAAAGCTTTTTATACTGGACGAGACACACTAAATAAGAGCTTGGGCAAATTACATATTCATAAAATTTGTAATATAGATGATAGTATGTTTATCAACATATATACATTCAAATATTATATCTGCATGCAATGGAAATATTTTTTTATTATTGCAATTTTGACCTGTCTTATATATGAATATAGATGTACATACAAAACACACATTTCTCTATGTAGCTAAATATCTATCTATATCTCTATTATTGAATAAACAAGGAGCATGTGGCAGATATTGTATACTGTAGCATTTGATTTTGATTTAGACAGTTCTTGCGAAAAGTAAAATTCCCCCCAAAAATTCTAAAATAAAAGACTGTGACTGTATAAGTGTTAATGTATACAATAATAAGAAAAAAGGAACAAATATTATAAATCATTTAGAGAATATTAAAATATTTAATTTTTCTCTATTTTAGTTAGAATGCTCTGTTACTCAATTCAGAGTCTAATTACCGGAGCTACTATGTTGTTTGTACTGGCAGAGATGGAGAGAAGTAGTACTAATATTTTCTAATTGATCTATGGACTCTCTAACATTCTAGTTCTGCACAAGTCTGCTCCCAGACTCATGTCTGTGACCCTGCCCAGAAGACTGACTGACCTTAGAATGCTATGGTAGTGAATTTTGGGCTGTGGTTCTTGAACCTCTACCTTAAATCACTACTATAAAGAAAGACTACATCTCCCAGTATGTTGTGGTAAATACAGAAAGAGCAGGTTCATACACTGGTAGCACACGCCAGCCAATCCAAGAGAGGTTTCGCTAGGCATGTTTTTGTAATACAAGGGCAACATAGGGTTAATCATATTCATATAATATTGGAAATGTATTAATGAAAAAACAACGTTGATTAAAAGAATTTAAAAGAGGAATAAAAACACTATGAATAATAATTCCTTCAATGGCTATTGTAACAACTATTACCACTCTATCATATATAATTCATAGAGTGTAGTTACAAAAGCAGATGGTTTGTCAGAGTATATAGAAGGGCATTTGCTCACTAACTTATGAGCTATAAAGAAAAGTCCCAGAAATATTTGTATATATGATACTTCTAGAAATTACTAGCAAATAGTATAGATCACCTATTAACAGTCTTATATAGGTGGTCAGGTACACAGAGCATAAAGAGTGCTCAACCTCATGAGGGGAGTTATAATGGAGTCTGATATAAGGTAAATGGTAAAGTCAGTATATATAGCAAAACTGCTTTTCCATATGTGTATATGTACACACAAGACTGACACTTAAGCTCTTAAAAGATCTCTATCCCCTCCTAACTGAGTCCCCATGGGTACTTCTCTATCAATGGCATAAGCTATAGTAGCAAGAAAAACATGTAAGCCCTTAAAATGCCTCTGAACTATCTTATTCAAAGTATTTGCGCCTCCATAAACTCAGAGGTTCGCGCTTCCTAGTTACGGCGTGCGTGATGACGTCCCGCTACGCTCGCCTACTTCCTAACATGTTTCTACGTATCAAACGTCTTTGTCAAAGGATTCAAAGGACATGTTTTTGTAATACAATAATTTCGGCTCTCTTAAAATGAATACTGAAGTGTCATATTTATAGTATGATCTTATGACTTGACAATGGACAACATGTTGTTTTACTAATAAAATAAATAAATACAGCCATTATTTCAATATTGTTTTTGTTCCTAACAGGATTAGACACCTGAGAGTACCGTAATTGGAGGAACCATGAATACAAAATAATGATCTCTGTTAATTGTTTAAGATATGCACTTGACAACAGAACTAAATAGAAGGGTATGATCCAATAAAATAACACTCCCCCCAAACTACAGGCAGGCTAGCTGTGCAAGCAGGAATTTCCATTACCGCTAAATTTATGTTTTTCATCAAAAATATTTGTATGCTCATAGCTGCTAATGCTACTAGTTTGTTACATAGTTCACAATCATGTGAAGTTTTTTTTTAAAGTACAATGGACTTTAAGGCTGTGAGGGGGATCTTGCTTATTTTCTCCAACTTAATATTGATTACATGATTTTGAAATTATATTACAAATGTTTTAATTTATATTGATTACTCTGTTTATTTAACATCTCTCTTGTTCACTTCCTTTTTCTTTGACTAAGTGCCTCAGAGTGTGAAACGCGTCAGAGGAATTGGTCCCATGTCGCTTAGTGCTCTATTTCTTGGAAGATGTTTTATGAAGAACTGAAATAAACACTATGATTTATAGATTTTATCCTGTGTGACAATGTGTTAACCGGTCTTCTGGCATGGAACAGGGAAGCAGTATATTTTGTGGATATTGCAGCTGATTGGACTGTAGGAGATTACCTTGTTCCAGGTCTACATTATACTGCCTATTTGGGTTGGATAATTAGGTGAGTACAACTAGGGAAAGAACCCCAGTTAATTATTTTCTACTTTCTTCGGTATACATCCACTGTAGTCAGATATGTTAATTAAGAACTAATTAAAGAGTAAAATTCAAATTAAGAGTAAAATGTTTTTAGAATGTAAAAAAATAATACATTCTTTTAATTGTTACCTTTTTTATATGAAATTTTGCTCAAGTATAACTACCATTTTCTATGCTATTGATCTTTTTGTCTGTCTATCTATCTGTTCTATCTCTCACCTCTATCCCTCTTTTCTATCTCACATGTTTCTTTCTCTCCTTAACAACACACTTATATCTCCGCTCTAGATTCCTAATACTCCCCCAACCGCCCTCCACACACTGCTAACGACCCTCTTCTTTCTTCCTCTCTTGTCACCTATCCTTACTCCCACCTTCAGGATTTTTCTTGAACTGCACCCTCTTCTATTATCATTGTTACTGATCTCTATCCCAGTTTCTCACATTTATCCATCTCTCCCATCCTCCAAATCTCTCCCTTGCCTTCTTTTTATCCCTCATTTCACCATTTGCACACTCCTTTGCTTTTCACTTTTAAATTCTCTCCCTTTTCTCTTTTACTCCCCTCCTATTTCTCTGTCTATTTCTAATCTCTCACGCTCCCCTCATATGCTTCACATCCACTCTTGCATCTCTCTTAACCATCATGCCTCTCTTTCCTTCAGCTCTCACTTCTCTTCCTCCCCTTCCCTCTAACTTCTTTCTCCCTCTTGTTCTCTTCTCTCCCACTCACTGCTCTCTCAACCACTTTGTCACCTCATTCTTCTCACTCCTTTCTTCCTTTTCTATATCCCCAGCCTCTCAACTACCTAATTGCTCATTTGTTGCACCCAAAGGCCCATAATCCACTCCCACATTGCTCATACAATGTGGTTTCTCCCCCTCAGCCCCATTCTCACTTCCTCCAATTTCTAAAATGTTTTGGCCTTCACTGTCATGTCCCTCCTTGCTCACATACTTTGGTTTCACCACTTTAGCCCCTATTCTTCAATTACCCTGTTTCTCACATCCCTTAGTCTGCAATCGAGTTATGGGCCTGGAATTGAATGTGGCCCATAATAATTTTTTCCCCTTCAGCCCACATTCGTATTCCCTCAATTGCTCACGTACTTTGTTTTCTTACCCACATTCCCACTGCACTCAGCCTTCCCCTGACTTCTCACATACTTTGGTTTGTACCTCCATTCACATACTTTGGTGCCCCCCACACCGTTCTTAGCTCCCCCATAGCTCACATACATTGATTTCTTCCTGACCCCATTCTCGGCTCTCCTATTGGTCCCCCCTCCGGACCCTATTTGCATCTCCCTCATAGCTCACATACTTTGGTCCCCTCATACCCCATTTTCAGCTCCCTCATTGCTCACATACTTTGGGGTATGGGGAGACCATTCTCAGCTCCCTAGTTGCTCACATACTTTGGTCCCCCCATACCCCATTCTCCTCCTTCATAGCTTACATACTTTAGTCTCCCCTGCCACACTCCAATCTCAGCTCTGGGATTGCTCACATGTTTTAGCACCCTCCCAACCCCATTCTCAACTCCCTCATTGTTCACATTCTTTGGTCCCTCTCGCACCCCATTTCCAGCTCCCTCATTGCTCGCATATTTTGGTCTCCACCCCATTCTCAACTCCCTCATTGCTCACATTCTTTCGAACCTCCCACATCCCCTTCTCAGCTCCCCCCTTGTTCACATACTTTGGTACCCCCCCCAACACACACACACCACTCTCAGCTCCATCCTTGCTCACATACTCTCCCCCCCCCCACACCCCATTCTCAGCTCCCCCATTGCTTACATACTTTGGTCTCCCCCTCCCCCCACCACCCCATTCTCAGTGCCCTCATTGCTCACGTTATTTGGATATATCCTCCTTCCATTCCATTTTCAGCTCCCCCGTTGCTCAGTTACTCCCCCCCCCCCCACACCCCATTCTCAGCTCCCCCATTGCTTACATACTTTGGTCTCCCACCCGCCCACCCCATTCTCGGCTCCCCCATTGCTCACTTACTCCCCCACCCCCCACACACACACCCCACTATCAGCTCCCCCATTGCTCACATACTTTGGTCTCTCCCCCGGGGTTACCATCTCCGTCTGTCTTTGCCTCCTCTTCTGTTTTCTGATCTTCAGAGTTCAGATTTTGCTGTTTTTTCCTTCTCACACATTTCACAATAACCAGAATCAGAATCACAACAGCCAGAAACCCTCCTACTGATGCTCCCACAAGAACCGCAACTGTGGAGTCTCTTTCTGGGGGAACTGAAAGGAAACAGGATACACTGTGTTAGTGTTACAGGAGAGGGGTTCCCTAAGTCTGTCAGGGTCAAACATACAGCAGAGGGGTTCCCTATGTCCGTCAGTGTCAAACATACAGAAGAGGGGTTTCCTCAGTCTGTCAGTGTCACACACCTACATACACACACAAGAGGGGCTTCCTTGGTCTGTCAGTGTCATACACACAGGAGAGGGGCTCCCCAGTATGCCAGTGTCCCCCACACACAGGAGAGGGGCTCCCCAGTCTGTTAGTGTCCCCCATACACCATATAGGGGCTCTTTCAGTCTGTCAGTGTCACTCACCCTCTGTTAAGACCTTCAGTCGGATTTTCCCTGTACCCTTGAATCTGTCGGGAGGATTCAGGACAATGCAGTTATATTCCCCCCTGTCTTCCAGCTGAACCTCTTTGATGAGCACTGACAGGTCATTCTTGTTCAAACTCCCCACAAACTCCACTCGATTTTGAAAATTTTCTGAATGCAGAATAACGATCTTCTTATCAAACTTTACGAGCTGGAGAGAATAAATTAGAAGTTGTGGGACTGGGAATAAGTGTGAATAGGTGTGTGAAAGGAGGTGAGAGTGTGTGAGATGCCATTTTTTTTACACTCAAAGTATTATGGGAGAGGTAGAAGGATCATGATAGTGTGAGTGGGGATTTGAGTGAAAATTGGAGATTTAGTGGGATTAAGCAAAAGTGTTTGAGAGGGACTTGAGGGATAGTGACCCCTGGAAGAAAAAAATGGCAAATGGGGGCATGACCACAGCAGGGAGGGGAACAAGGAGGAAGGAGTGAGGTGGAGCTGGGAGATATTATAATGAGGTGCCTCAGCCTCCTGCCTCACTTCCCTTCAAGAGCTGCTCCCCTGTATAGCATCAATCAACACAAATCATATCATGGCAACTTCCTCTGTTGGTTCTCTCAAGGATCTAATGGAGCTCAATTGCTCCCAAGCCCTTTCTAGAAGCCTTGAGTGGGTCTAACTATGACTGCTGTGACTCTTCTCAGAGGATGCTCCTCCACCCCCTCAGCACAACCCCTCCCGATGCACTACACAATGTCTTCACCCTTCACGGAGTCTGAGCCCATCTTTCCGCACCAGGTCCCTTGTCACGATCCCCTTTACCACCAGCCCCTTTGGACTCATATGACCAGCCCAGAATGGATTAAGATTTTTAAAACAGGCCAATACTCTGGCCACATAATGACTTGAGGAAGCTAACAATATCTGGAATCTTATTTATGTGGTTGTGGGATGGGGAAATTGTACCTTGTCTGACCCACCCGCATAGGGAGTAGTTGTTTTATACTTATTTAATATGTTTCATGTTGATTCCCCATTTGTTTACCTCATGATGTTAGATGCGGTTTCTACATGCATCACAGTTTATATTTAAACTGAAAGTTCCACTTCTTGTCAGTTTACCTCCAGACATGATAAAGTGAGGTATCAGAAATCATTGTCTCTGACTGGATGTATATGCATATGGAACAAGATATCTAGAAGATACAGTTGTGCTTAAAAGTTTGTATACCCTAGCAAAAATTGTGATGTTTTGGCATTTATATTGAAATTATGACTGATCATGCAAAACAAATGTCTTTTAGTGATCATATGAATCCATTTATTATCACATAGTTGTTTGGCTCCTTTTTCCTGATCAAAAGTTTACATACCCTTGAATGTATGGCCTTGTTACAGACACACAAGGTGACACACACAGGTTAAAATGGCAATTAGAGGTTAATTTCCCACACCTGTGGCTTTTTAAATTGCAATTAGTGTCTGTGTATAAATAGTCAATGGGTTTGGTAGGTCTCACATGGATGCACTGAGTAGGCTAGATACTGCGCCATGGGGAGCAGAAAAGAACTGTTGAGACCTTCGTAACAAAGTAGTGGAACTTCATAAAGATGGAAAAGGATATAAAGAGATATCCAAAGCTTTGAAAATGCAAGTCAGTACTGTTCAATCACTTATTAAGAAGTGTAAAATTCGGGGATCTCTCAATAACAAGCCAAGCTCAGGTAGACCAAGAAAGATTTTAGCCACAACTACCAGAAGGATTGTTCGGAATACAAAGAAAAACCCACAGGTAACCTCAGGAGAAATACATGCTGCTCTGAAAAAAGACGGCATGGTTGTTTCAAGGGGCACAATACGACGATACTTGAACAAAAATGAGCTACATGGTGGAGTTGCCAGAAAGAAGCCTTTACTGTGCCAATGCACGGTTACAATATGCCCAACAACACCTTGACACGCCTCACAGCTTCTGGTACACTGTAATTTGGAGTGACAAGACCAAAATAGAGCTTCATGGTCACAACCTATCTATTTATTTATTTTTTAATAATATTAGAGTCGCTGTATAATTTGCCATTTTTATTCTTATTTTTCGCTTCTGAACATATTTTATTCTATTTAATTTTTTTTACAAACATTGAATAAATTGAATATTTATATCAAAACCATGTACTATATAATATTTTGATTAAAGACACCTATTACTCCAAAGGCGATATATTAAACCCGGCCAAAATATTTATATTCCGGTACTTCTATGTATTGATAGTGTTGTAACATTCCCCATGCTCTGAAAAGTACACATATACATTCCCCTAATACCCGCACTCTATTGGAAGAATATGAGATAAGACGTTCATGGAGGAAAGAAGTACCAACCTACAAGCCAACAAGTGTTGGGACGTCTAGAATATACCTCATAGACTGAGGTTAGAAAAGGTGAGAGCTTTACCTACTGATCTCTGAACACGGGTTTGGGATTACAATATATTGGTTATTTTGCACTAGGAAATGGTGCGCTATCTCTCCCCACACCTCTTCTCTTTGTTGCATACCATACAGACACACCAGTGAACTGTGTTACAAGAGAAGCAGCACACCTAGCTATAACCATCACATTGGACTTGAGAATACACCAACTTAATTCAGAGACAAATGAGAGCAATTGATAAGTAATCTCCTAAGAACTAGATCACCTGAGGAGCGCTACAGATTATTACAGGGTCATAAAACCCTGTACTTTTTTTTATCTCTGTTATAACCTACAGTTGGATATGAATCCCATAATAAATAAAAGAAATGTGTTTGCCTGCTTACTCATGTTTTCTTTAAAAATGGTACATATATTACCAATTCGCCAAGGGTATGCAAACTTTTAAGCACAACTGTATATATGTCAAAATCCTCAGAGAAGACAATAGCTGCCCTGGTTCTATACAACTCGTGAAGTGGATGTTAGGATGTTATGATTGCATGCAGAAAAAAATATTTGAAAATGGTTGTCCTCTTCTTTCCAGACCCGACTTTCTGGTGGGTGTTCAACCCTCTGGCTCTCACTCTCTGTCTTGACATCTGATTGCCACTTCTTCCCTATTGCTACCTGCTTCTCCTTTTATTTATACATTCTTTTGACCTCTTCACTTATGTGTACCAGATAGCTAAAGCCCATAAAACTTATGGGGGTTACCTTGGTGCAGTATGGCAAGGAATTTTGCCAGAACTTGTGATTTATCTCTGATATGTTTTGGGATGACAAAGACATGGATGTGTGGCTTTATATCATGACTCCCATGAGAGCCTCCTCCTAGTCCTTTCAAGATCGACTGGCAGACATGGTATTTCGTCGACCGCCAAAATCAATGCTTTGCTTTTAATGAAAGTCAGTGCAAGTGGTAGTAAATGTCATTTTATGCATACCTGCCCCAATTGTTCAACCCCCGTCCTGTTTTAAAATGCTTTAAAAAGAAGTCAGGAGCATTTGAATCTGACCTGGCCTCTTTAAAAAAAGGAGAAGCTAGACTTTGACCACAGCTAAACAGGTATTCTAAAATGCCTGGTAAAGCTGGTTCTGCTCATCTTTTACGTTGCGGTTTTGATGAAAGAAACAAAATCCCCCCCCATTTGCAGTCTGCCAGTTAATGTCCATACGTTATCTTTAACAAGTTGGAAAATCAAGTAGTGCTAGGTTGCATGATGGGGTCGTACTCAGGGCCGCCCATTCCTAATTTAGTCTTTTCCCCATCTCCTTTTCTACATAGTTAGATTTATGCCTGACCTATTGGCAGTTAATTTTAATAATTTTGAAGTGTTTTTATTTCTCTCTGGCCTTTTTTGGAGCATTTCGAATTGGCAAATTGCTTAGCCCTAGTAAGTTCTTCCCTGGAGGTATTACTTGCGGTCATGTGACTGACGAGGGTCCTCATTTTGGTATATTAATTCCCAAATCCATAACAGATCAGAAGGTCAGAGGCCATAATGGGCTGTTGCTAACTCTAAATCATCAGGAATGTGAAGTTCAGCTGACTACATTGGCATCATTTGTTGAGTATCATTCTTTGATGTTATGGACCATTTTGGCCCACCTGCTTATTTGTTTTTACTTGTTGGGAGAAATACAGGATGATGGGCAAAACATTCTTGTGAGTTTGCCCTCGGTTAGCATAGAAGAGTGACAGAGTGTGAAAGAGAGAACTGGGAAGGAGAGGCAGTTAGAGTGTGATTAGGAATGTGAGAGCAAGAAAGGCTGTAATTGTAAGTAAGAGAGGGAATGTGAGGGAAAATACAAGAAATATAAAAGAAAATGACACTGGGATTATAAATGAGATGACGTGAGTGATAGAGTTATAGTAAATGTTAGCATGATGGGAGAGAGCATGAGAACAATTTTGCGAGATGGCATGTGGGAGAATGTGAGTGCCTGAAACCGTGTGTGAGTGATCAAGGTCATGTGAGAAAATTAGAGTATGACTGGAACATAGAGGGAGTGATTGAGCAAATTTCTGAAAATGGTGTAATAGTGGAAGTAAAGAAAAGAAGAGAGTGGGATTAAGGGGATAATACTTGGAGTGACAGGAGTGTGATAAAAAGGAATGATTAAAGGAGGAATAGTGAGGGGTGAGTAAAGGAGTGACATTATAAGAGTGTGTAAAATGGAGGATGTGGAAATAGGTAGGTATAGTGAGAGTAAAGAAGTCATAGTGAGTCAGTAAAGGAGTGTGTGCATGAGGAAAAAGTGGGAGTAAAGAATTCTTAATTGGAGTAACTAAAGGAGGGAGAGTGCAGGAGAAAAAAGTAAGGAGGGAGTGTGAGTAAAAGAGCAATAGTGGGAGTGAATAAAGGTTAAGAGTAGAGGGGAAGAAAATATGATGTTAGTGTAAGCAATGATAGTAGAAGCGAGGAATGAGTGGGTGAGTAAAATATGGAGTGAGTGTGACACTGAGTGTATATGTAGTGTGAGGACTGGTGTACACATGCAGATCCCTCACCATCTCTTCCGTGCAGTTTTCACAGCTCTGATACGTCCAGTTCATGGAGAAAAGCTTGCTGTCTATCTTGTAGCAGGATGTGAAGGTGCAGGGCAGCTTGACGTCTGTGCCATTCAGGACATCTATAGTGTAGGGCACTGTGACTTCCATCCCTGGAACGCCAGCTGGGCACAAGAGGGCATTACTGGCACCAGCACATCCTATGTGCAGTGTAGTGTGTGTATAACTTGATGTCACAACTCCCTGGACAGTGGGACATTGTGTGCATGTAGGTGCTGTTATGGGTTATTGGCTGAAATGTATTTGCTGAAATTGATGTATTGTTTGTGAGAGATACATTTCCATGTTTCTGCTGACTCCATCTTGACTGTCCTTCTTACTCTGGATTGCAGATGTCCTTACTACAAGAATTATTAAAACCCCTTGTCACGTGGGGGCGGATGGGGGGGTTAAAGAGGATAGTGTACCCTTTAATTATGTGTGGTGTGGAAAAATAAAGTTGTGCTCACATAAACACTGTGTGTAATTCCTCGTGAGGGAAAAGCTGATTATAATTTGGGGAGCTATCCTTGCTGACTCTGATGCTGATACCCCAGTAACAATCTGTAACTTGTGCTGTCCTGCCATGTAGTAGCATTGGTGGAACTTGTCCTAGCACTGATCCCTATCCTGTTAGCAGGGATACAAATGGGCCTCCAACCTACTGGGTAGAATCTGTTGACTCTTTCAAGTCCCACCAAGCAGTTGGTTGTGACACTCGGAAATTAGTGTTTTGTGTAACTTGCAGAGCAGTGTGTGTTGCTTGCAGAGAAGTGTGTGTTGCTTGCAGAGAAGTGTGTGTAACTTCCAGAGCAGTGTTTGCAAGTTCCAGAGCAGTGTATGGCATGCAGAGCAGTGTGAGTCTGTGTTTGTATGTAATTTGCAGAGCAGAGTGTGTGCAACTTGCAGAGCAATGTATGCATTTATTGCATGTGTATTGTGTAGAACAGTTTGTGCGTGTCTATACTGTAGGGCATGGAGGCGGCCCCAGGCTTCCTGTGGCTCGCGCAGAGTGCCCCTTGACCTGGGGGAGCCTGAGGGGCTCCTATTGGGGTCCTGGTCACATGGCCGGCCGCGGGGTGGAGCGGAGCTGCAACAGCAGCGGCTAGACGGGTCTGCTATGCCTTTAATGAAGGCATATGCCTTTGGACTCCAAACTGAAGTTTTTTAGACCCGCCTGCGGGGGAGAGCAGACATTGGCCAAGTGTGGTAAGCATAAAGAGGGTGGTAGAACCAGCGAGTTGGTTGCAAAAGGGCAGGACTCCAGTGCAGCTTCCGTCAATGCTGCCGTGGCTCAAAAGCGACTGTAAAGTGAAAGGAAAGCCCACAGCAGCAACACTGCTGACAGAGGGTTTCTGGGACTGTTTTAAGGTCCCATGTGAGACCACTGGAGTTGTCTTGGAACCCCGGAACTAAGATCAGTGGCTGACTTCCCAGACACGGTGCAGACGAAATTGGGGGAAAAAAAGTACAGCTGGGCAGGATGTCCTCTGTGGCACCTTAGAATCTCACCTCTTGGGGTAGTCTGGATTAATGAGTAATTAGCCTTCCTGGAGCTGTTCCCGATAGTGGTGGCAATTCATATTTGGCGACATGGCTTGACAGACAGGCAGATCGTCTTCTACACAGACAAGATGTTCGTGGTCCATGCCATAAATACCACCATGGTGTCCCCCATATCAGTAATTTGACCTGATTCGGCACTTGGTGTTGTGTTGCCTACGACTCAACATATGTTACAGAGCAAAATATGTACCCGGGTACTCGAATGGGATTGCTGACTTCTTTTCTTGTTCCCAGTGGGATCACTTCAGGTCTTTGGCTCCGATGGCAAAGAAGGTTGGAGATGACATTCCTCAGCACCTGTGGGAGCTTGGAGTGGTGAGATAGCTTTGTTGGTTAGGAGATCACTAGCGCCGACCAAGTGAAACGCATACAAAAAAGTTTGGGGCAAGTGGTACAAGCTGGTGGCGTTGCAGGAAGGGGCTGAGACGGAGGAGAGAACGGAGGGTATTTTGTTGTGGTACCTGACCAGATGCAAGAGCGTCTGAGAGTCCGCGGCATCGGTGAGGCATCAGGTAGTGGCCCTAGCTTTCATATTTAAGTTTGCCAGGCTAAGGGACCTGACTAAGGAGTTTGAACATACCTTGCACGACGCGCCTGACCACAGAGGTGAACACAGTCAAGAGAAGAGGCGCCCTATTACATTTTCTCTGCTGTTAAGAGTATTGGCGGTACTGGGCGGTACTGCGAATCCGTGCTTTTCCATACAGCCGTTTCATTGGCCTTCTCCTGAGCATTCCGGATTTGGGAGCTAGTGGTGGCAAGCAAGCATGGATTGGGAGGTTTACAGCTGGTGGATGTCTGTCTTCAAGGTGACAGTGTAAAGGTGTAGTTACGGAGGCCTAAGATGGATCAGGATGGGAAAGGGACGGAGGTCAGTCTGCGAAGGGTGGGAACAGACTGTTGACCCGTTGAATGTGTGAAGATCTACTTACAGCGGCGCCCGGGAGTTCCAGGCCAGCTCATAGTGCATAAGAATGGTCTGGTGCTCTCCCATTTCCAATTTTCCAGAGTGTTGTGGTTTGGCTTACGGCGTTTGGGTTTTAACCAGGCAGAGTTCGGCACCCACTTGTTTAGGATTGGTCACAGAGGCGGCTCTCCTACGTCTGCAAGAGGAAGTAATTAAGTCCAGACGTACTTTGACTTATGTGCGACCAACGGCCGAAGGTTCACTTTGGCCCAGTGGATGGTAACATTGTCATTTCAGGCCAGAAGAAACCGCTGTGGATTGTCGGGCACTCGTATGTGCACTGGGCTCACCGGTTCGCCCCAGGTACAATCAAGGATCTGCAGCTGGGCATTCCGGATGGGGTCATGCAGGTACGGTGGCTCGAAAGTCCGAGGCTTACGGTGGGCGCAGGTAAGGAGTCTGCTGGACTCACGCCTGCCATTGAGGTCAACCCAGCATGCTTCCGATTCTTGCTGGGGGCAACGATTTAGGGACTGTCCTGATGAAAAAGATGGGATATGAAATAGGATCTGTTGAGTTGGGTGGACAAGTTTGGTGGTGTGTTCATTATCTGGTCAGAAATGTTAAAGAAGAGGGTGTGGAGGAGTACTAGGAACCCAGTTAACTTGGATAAGGCTTGTCAAAAAATTAACAAGTTGATGGCTAGTTTTATTAGTAAGCAGGGATTTGTGTCTCTTAGGCACAGAGAATTTCATGACAAGGATGCTGAATTGTTTTTTTCTGCCAGATGTGGTTCACCTTACTGATATAGGTTTAGAGGTTATCATGCTTGAGTTCAGAGAGGGAATACAGCCGGCCCTAGCTGCAAAGGATGGGGGGGGGGGGGCTATGGATCACAGCCGCGTGAGGTATCTGTAGCGGGTGGGGGAGGCACCATCCCAGGAAGTTCAGAAGGGGGTCCTTACCCCCTTACCTCAGGAGCATGGAAAAGGACAGGATTGGCCCTGGGCACGTGCTCAGGGCCTGAGGTCACTACCACTGTAGTATAAATTCAGCTGTGGCCTGTTTGTACTCCCAACCTGGTGTCTAGTGTCATTATATATAAGTTAAGTTGTAATTTAGAGGGTAGTGTAATGGGTTAATTAGGCACCTATAGGATCTTGCAGGGTCAAGTCTGTATGAGTTCTATGCAGCATTTTCATTACTCGGTGTAGGGCTGTGTTTTTCAGTATATAGATATATTGGGTATCATTATACTGCACACCATGCTTAGCAATGTACTCAGTAACATTATATAGTATAGTGTGCTTATGAGTGTATACATACTCAGTATCATAACACAGTGCAGCATGCTCATTCAAATTGTATAGGTACTTAATATTAAATAGTATACAGTTTAGCACACTCATCAGTGTATAGACACTTAGGGCCATATTCAATTGAGGTTTCGGGTGATCCAGTAGCCCGTAAGTGAGGTCGCAAGTTAATTTGCTATTCAATTGGCGTCTTTTTGCGGGCTCCAAACAGGTTATGAGACTTGAAAATATTGCCATGGTTAAACCCGTAACTTAAAGCCTCCAGAAGCCTTTGATCTTTCACTTTCGCATGGCTAAAATCAATATTCAATTGCTCAATTTCCCCAAGCCTACAAATGTTTTCACAACTGTAAATGGCAAAAGGAGGAGAAAAACCATACAAGTGCTCGAGAGGACCCGCAAGGGGGTTAAACACCTATTCATAGCACTATAAATGCAAATAAACAATCACTACTGCGCTGTAAATAACAGGGAAAACGATGACAGACCTTAGAACTAATTGCACAACAGTCTCAAGCTCACAAATCGTCAGGTAATTACATTTATTTTTATGTTTCATTTTGGGGTTAAATCTATCTCGGGTATCAATGAGTTAATACATATCAGGCCACCCACATTGACTAGAACAGTATTGGCATTCATTTTCATAATTCTGTATTTTGAGGGTTTGCAAGTCTGATCGCATATCAGAACCCCCAACCTAATTGATTGACATGTAACCTCCATGTTTTACTGCCGTAATAATGAGTCTCATTTTCTATTGGCTGATTCAAAATGGGAGGTTACGGGCTTGCCTAATTGATCATGTCCCCGCTCTCAACTGCTCTGAACCAGTGCGCGGTTTACACTTTCAGCTTTGGGACAGTAACTAGCGGGCTTGAGCAATTGAATAGCATCGCAATCCGAGAGGAACGGGAGCTTTGAATTGAATATGGCCCTATGTGTTATCATATAGTGTAGTGTGCTCATTATCATTATAGAATGCAGTACAATTACTCTCAATGTATACATACTCAGTATCCCTATACAGTGCAGTGGGGTAACTCTCATATACATACTCAGTGTCACTATACAGTGCGGCATGGTTACTCTCCATATATACATACTCAGTATCACTATACAATGCAGTGGGCTTGTTGTCAGTGTATACATACTCAGTATCATTATGCAGTGCAATATGGTAACTCTCGGTGTATAAATAGTCAATACCACTATACAGTGCGGCATGATTACTTTCCATATATACATACTCAGTAACACTATATAATGCATCGGACTTGCTGTCCGTGTATACATACTCAGTATCACTATACACACTCCCCCTCCCTCTTGCTGCACTGCAGTTTATTCCTGGCTGTGCAGCACTTTTTCAGTCACATTGCAGGGGCCGCAGCACAGACTGGCAGGAAAGGGTTACAGTTGAGCGAGGAGTATCGAGTGGCAGGGAAGGGGTTAATGGAAACCACTTCTGTAAAGGGGAAAATCTGACGCCTTATTGGCCCCTTCATATAACCACATCACCCCACATAACATCTCCTTATAATGCCTTATATTGCACCTTATGACCCTTTCATAACACCCCTCCCCATAACCACAATGATTGCCACATACAATCTAATATAATATATATAAATATATAATGTCTCATATTGCCCTCATATAACTTCCTTATAATGACTCCTATCACCATATACAATCCCAATCCTCTTATAGCTACATATACAGTTGTAACCCCATCTCTTTTTTGCATATAGCACATCCCTACTTCACTTATTTTGCTCTATATAACCCTCATTATAACTACCTCTAATACCTATATATAACCCCTTCCTACAACTAATGGTATTATAAAGGCATATAAGCCTTTGTATAACCTGACCAGTTACTACCTACTGGTCCATAGAACATCCTAATTACTCCTCCTATTGATTCATATACACCTTTGTAAAACCTGACCAGTTACTACCTACCACTTGACCTACTGGTCAATAGAACAATAGAACGTCCTTATTACTCCTCCTATTGATCCATATAAGCCTTTGTATATCCCATCCAGTTACTACCTACTGGTCCATAGAACATCATTATTACTCCTCCTATTGATCCTCCTATTGCACCATATAAGGCTTTGTATAACCCAACCAGTTACTATCTACTGGTCCATAGAACATCCTTATTACTCCTCCTATTGATCCATATACGCCTTTGTATAACCTGACCAGTTACTATCTACTGGTCCATAGAACATCCTTATTACTCCTCCTATTGATCCATATAAGCCTTTGTATATCCCATCCAGTTACTACCTACTGATCCATAGAACATTATTATTACTCCTCCTATTGATCCTCCTATTGCACCATATAAGGCTTTGTATAACCCAACCAGTTACTATCTACTGGTCCATAGAACATCCTTATTACTCCTCCTATTGATCCATATACGCCTTTGTATAACCTGACCAGTTACTACCTACTGGTCCATAGAACATCCTTATTAATCCTCCTATTGATCCATATAAGCCTTTGTATATCCCAACCAGTTAATACCTACTGGTCCATAGAACATCCTTATTACTCCTCCTATTGATCCATATATGCCTTTGTATACCCCAATCAGTTACTACCTACTGGTCCATAGAACATTCTTATTACTTCTCCTATTGATCCATATAAGCCTTTGTATAACCTGACCACTTACTACCTACCACTTAATCTACTGGTCAATAGAACAATAGAACATCCTTATTACTCCTCCTATTGATCCATATACACCTTCGTATAACCTGACCAATTACTACCTACTGGTCCATAGAACATCCTTATTACTCCTCCTATTGATCCATAAACACCTTTGTAAAACCTGACCACTTACTACCTACCACTTAATCTACTGGTCAATAGAACAATAGAACATCCTTATTACTCCTCCTATTGATCCATATACACCTTCGTATAACCTGACCAATTACTATCTACTGGTCCATAGAACATCCTTATTATTCCTCCTATTGATACATATAAGCCTTTGTATATCCCATCCAGTTACTACCTACTGATCCATAGAACATCCTTATTATTCCTCCTATTGATCCTCCTATTGCACCATATACGCCTTTGTATAACCCAACCAGTTACTATCTACTGGTACATAGAACATCCTTATTACTCCTCCTATTGATCCATATACGCCTTTGTATAACCTGACCACTTACTACCTACTGGTCCATAGAACATCCTTATTACTCCTCCTATTGATCCATATATGCCTTTGTATACCCCAATCAGTTAATACCTACTGGTCCATAGAACATCCTTATTACTCCTCCTATTGATCCATATATGCCTTTGTATACCCCAATCAGTTACTACCTACTGGTCCATAGAACATTCTTATTACTCCTCCTATTGATCCATATAAGCCTTTGTATAACCTGACCACTTACTACCTACCACTTAATCTACTGGTCAATAGAACAATAGAACATCCTTATTACTCCTCCTATTGATCCATATACACCTTCGTATAACCTGACCAATTACTACCTACTGGTCCATAGAACATCCTTATTACTCCTCCTATTGATCCATAAACACCTTTGTAAAACCTGACCACTTACTACCTACCACTTAATCTACTGGTCAATAGAACAATAGAACATCCTTATTACTCCTCCTATTGATCCATATACACCTTCGTATAACCTGACCAATTACTATCTACTGGTCCATAGAACATCCTTATTATTCCTCCTATTGATCCATATAAGCCTTTGTATATCCCATCCAGTTACTACCTACTGATCCATAGAACATCCTTATTATTCCTCCTATTGATCCATATACACCTTCGTATAACCTGACCAGTTACTATTTACTGGTCCATAGAACATCCTTATTATTCCTCCTATTGATCCTCCTATTGCACCATATACGCCTTTGTATAACCCAACCAGTTACTATCTACTGGTACATAGATCATCCTTATTACTCCTCCAATTGATCCATATACGCCTTTGTATATCCCAATCAGTTACTACCTAGGTCCATAGAACATCCTTATTACTCCTCCTATTGATCCATATACGCCTTTGTATAACCTAAGCAGTTACTACCTACTGGTCCATAGAACATCCTTATTACTCCTCCTATTGATCCTCCCATTGCACCATATTAGGCTTTGTATAACCCAACCAGTTACTACCTACTGGTCCATAGAACATCCTTATTACTCCTATTGCTCCATATAAGGCTTTGTATAACCCAACCAGTTACACCTACTGGTCCATAGAACATCCTTATTACTCCTATTGCTCCATATAAGGCTTTGTATAACCCAAGCAGTTATTACCTACTGGTCCATATGACATTCTTATTACTCCTCCTATTGCTCCATATAAGCTTTTTTTTTTATAACTCCTCCCATTGCCCCATATCACCTGTCCTTATAA
Source organism: Discoglossus pictus (assembly GCA_027410445.1). Classification (NCBI taxonomy): domain Eukaryota; kingdom Metazoa; phylum Chordata; class Amphibia; order Anura; family Alytidae; genus Discoglossus; species Discoglossus pictus. The sequence goes on along the minus strand of CM050169.1, from coordinate 129,287,256 downwards.
ACCCCTCCTATTGCACAACGTTACTCCTCTCTATAGCTTTCCCTTTATCTCTCTATAACTCTTCATACAGGTCAATATATCACCATATAACTCCTCCTATTTCTCCATATAACCTTTGCTTATAACTCCTCCTTTTGCGCCGCTATCCCTATAACTCCTCCCATTGCACCATGCTACTCCTTACTATAACTCTAACTTCATCTCCATATAACCCTCTCTCCATTTAACGAGGTCAGTGATTTAATTGCTTCCTCTCCTGGGTTTATTGCAGGATATATTGGCCCATTTATGTGATGCTGTATCTGTGTCAGGTGTGATTCTCTATGGGCTCCATATGACCCAATTAATACGGGGTGGGGGGATAAGGTGCCATTTTGGGGGTTATGCTCTGTAACCCTTTTGGGCATCCAGCTGTGCATGCAGGACCTGCCATATAACTTACCCAGGAGGGCGAGTGCCAGGGCTAGTAGGCTTGGCAGTGCTGGTGTACCCATGGCCTGGGGGGCTCGGATGCCGTCCCGGTGTTTGCCTATATTTATAGATTGGAATCCCCCCTCGCTGGTGCAGCTGGGCTAACGGTAAACCCAATATGGCTGGAACTGTGAGTGCAGCAGCATGGGAGGGGGAGTGAGATTGTGATTTTATGGTTGGTGGATCTCATGAAAACATGCGGGAGGGCAAGAAAAATTCCTGATAATCCTCAAGGGATGCAGAGCTCTGAGATGCTGCGGGGTGGGATATCAGAGCATCATTACTACTTAGTATACCAGGAGATTGCAAGCTCTTCAGGAAAGGAACCGCTCTGGTCATATAATTAAAATATACTAGAAAATATACAGTGGAAAATAAAATAATACCAGCTTTAATGTATTATCTTTTATATGTAATTATGCTACCATCTGAGTTGATGCTGACCTGCTTTCTGACGTTGGATGAGACTTTGGAAGTATCTCCACACTGCAAATGTGACATCTGCAACTGCCAGAGCTTTCAGTAGCAATAATGGGATGCTCTTTAGAGGGACACACCTTCATAGAAAGTAACATATTCCGCTAACATAAGAAAATGGAAGGCTACCATAAAGAAGACTTTGGCATAAAAGATAAAAATACAAAGGTTGTGTTTAATTTTAATTTAAAAAAACATGTCACCCACTATCAAGTTTAGTTCTTCAAAACACTGTATAGAAAAAAAGTTGACCTGAAGTCAAATGTTTCACCTGGCAACACGTTTTTGCTGTGGTGGTCTGTCAATGACTGTTTATACTCCTACCATATATGATTGTTCTTAAAACCATTTATACTTGACTCTCGGCCAAAACTTACACACTCTTCTTGTGACCTTATGAGGGTGGAGACAGACATTCAGCTGCAGGTAAATAATCCATCTTTGAAAACTGCTGTTTGGTGTTGTTGTTCAGTTGTGTCTGACCCTTGGTGACCATATGGACCGCAGCACCAGGAACATCTGTCTGTGTTTCTGGTTATGCTTATCCATATGGTTTTCTTGGCAAAGACACTCGAGCTGGTTGCCAGCTCCTTTTCCAGTGGACTGCAATTTGTCTGACCTCTCTGTTATGACCAGCCCATCTTTTGTGACCCTATGTTTTAGCTCACAGCTTCATTGAGGTACACAATCCTCTTCACCATGACATGGTAGTGGTCCAGAAGGGGGGCAGCATTGCTATTACATATTATTAAATAATAATTTCATTAGAGATCAATGGATAAATAGAATAACTAGCTCCTTTCGCTAGGGCATTACTGTCAGTGGGGAGCTAGTGAATGGAGGGACTCCGCTCAAAAACATTTGTGGCTCCCCTCAGCATGCAAAGGGAGGGGAGAGATAGAGGCAGAGGAGATAGAGGTAGAGAGAGAAAAGGGATGGAGATGGGGAGAAAATGAAGAAGAGCGAAAGGGGAGATAAGAAGGTAGAGAGGAGGGGGAGAAAAACATGAGAGAGGGGAGGAGGGAATTGAAAGAGATAGGGAGAGAGAAGGGATGTAGAGTGGTAGAGTGGTAGAGACAGGTATGGTGATGTGGGGGAAGTTGGAAAGAGATGAGTGAGAGAAAAAAGGGATCAAGAGAGAGGGAAGACAGAGAGAGAGAAGAAAAAGGGGGGAAGGGGGAGGGTGAGAAAAATGGGTAAACGAGAGGTGAGAGATGAGTGGGGAAAAAGCAGAATGGGAGCTAGAAAATGGGGAAAAAATGGGGAAAGCAGAGTGGAAAAAATAGGTGTGAGGGGGATTGAGAGAGAAGAGGGAAAGAGCATAGTGGGAGAAAATGGGGGATAGTAGGAAGCAGAGGCGGAGCTACCACTTCTGAGGGGCCCCCGCGTGGTCCCGGGGGTCTCTTGTGGCTGCCTGGGTATCGTGTGCCCTCCCTGGAGTCCCTATGGCCCCTAGGGCCTTCGGTGGCCCCTTATGGTGGAGCTCTGCCACTGGGAGGAACATAGGGAGAAATAGAGATAAAAGGGAAAGAAGAAAGGAAATGAGGGAGAAAAGAGAGGAGAAGGAAGATGAGGGATATAAAGGAGGGGTGATAAAGGTAGAAAGCAAGGTAGCGAGAAGATGGTGATAAAAGGGGAGAATGGATAAGAAGAATAGGAACAATTAAGTGTATATGGAGGAGGGAAATAGAGAAAAAAGGGAGGGAGAGATGATGGATGAATAAGGGAATAGAGAAGATGAGAGTTAGAGGATGTGGGAGATAAATAGAAAAAGGGGAGAGAGAAGAATGGGGGGCAAGAGGAAGCGGGGGGTAGAAAAAAGAAGAGAGAAGGGAAGAAGAGAGGGAGATACAGGTGAAAGGGGGAGATAGAGGAGGGGAGAGTGAAGAGGGGCAGAAATGAAGGGGAGAAAATACAAGTTAATAGAACATTATATGACATATAAAAAGGATTAAAATGAATATTAAATATAGATTACACAATAAATTCTACATGAACTTGTAAACCTTGTTTAGCTGCTTGTCTCCACCCCTTATGAAGGTATCGAGTGGAGGGAGCAACTTGTAAGGCAGTCCTAAAGCTACAAGAAATCAGGAGCACAATACAAAAAAAAATTTAACTTAATCTTGCATTACCAGATTGGGCCACTATGTCTTTCCCATGAAAGCTTTGACTCATAATTTACAATTTATACATATTTATATATACATAATAAATTGTCATTGAGAATTTAAACAAATAAATTAAAAGAAAAAGTTTTTAAAGAGCACTACAGCAATGGGAAGAGCAGGGCTTTGTGCACCGGTGGTAGATCCGCTTCTGCTTCCTGCCCTGGGTATATTCTTTAGGTAGAATTAGAGAAATGACTGTAGAGCAATTGTTTGATAGAAGAATGACTTGAGTTTTCCTACAAATATTGTCCTTTTGTGCTTCTTGTTGTTCATTCGTGCCCGACTCTCCGTGATTGCAGTACACCTGATACATTTGTCAGTCACTGCCTCTCTGAGTCATCAAGTTCATGTTCATTGCTTCAGTGACCTCACCTATCCATTGTCGTCCCCTTCATCTTGTGCCTTCAATCTTTTCCCAGCATCAGAGTCTTCTCTAGGCAATCCTGCCTTCTCATGATATGACCAAAATATTTGAGCTTCAGCTTCATGATCATACCTTTCAGTGAACAGTTTGTCTTGATTTCCTGAAGTACTAAATTATTGGATCTTCTTGCAGTCCAAGGGACTTTGAGTAGTTTTCTCCAACACACAAATTCAAAGTCGTCAATTCTACAGCTCAGCCTTCTTTATGGTCCAGCTCTCACATCTGTATGTTACTACTGGGAATACCAGAGTTCTCACCGTGCAGAGCTTTGTTTATAGTTTATTGTCTTTACTTTTTACAAGCTTGTCCAAGCTTGCCATAGTTTTCCTCCCCAGAAGCAAACATCTTTTAATTTCACAACTATAGTCACCATATGAAGAGATCTTGGATCCTAGGAAAATAAAATCTGTCACTACCTCCACTTCTTCCCCATCTATTTACCAGAAAATTCTCTGGTTGTGCTTGTTCATAAAGTTATCTTAGCAATGTTACTGGAGTGGGTTGCCAATTCCTTCTCCAGTGGACTGCTATTTGTGTGACCTCTCTGCCATGACCTGCCTATCTTGGCTGACCCTACATGGTTTAGCTCAAGCCCCTTCACCACAACAAGGTAGAGGTCCAGACCTTTACTGAAACAATACTTTAAAGTTAGTTTTAAAAAACTGGAAGCCGGAACAGCAAATTATAATAAAAAAGAGAGAGTAGAACATGGTGAAGTATTTAAAGACAATGTTTATTTAAAAATCTAAAAATATACTCCCTTAAAATGTTCCACAGCTCACATAAAACTTTGCAAGAAGCGATATCCTCTCTAGCAGTACACTGATAACAACAAATAATATTTTAAAAAAAGATATTGCACATAATCTTATAAGTGGAAAAGAAAAGACAATCAAATGACATTCTCCCTACCCCTGGAATAATACATTGTGTATAGATATAAAAAAAATATGGGGGAAAAAAAGTATCATACAGTGTCCTATAGTTCTTTAATGGACTTTCAATTGGTTTAGACATAATAAATGCAATTTAAAAAAAAGTATAGCAATAACAAGTAATATAAATATGAGGCACTGCTTTACATACTCTGTCTGCTATAGACCCTCTTCTGGTACAAAAATAGTTAGCATGCAGTTAGCACATTCTCCATCTCTAGCCGCCCCTATAGATATATTAAATATCACATATATAGTTGTGAGCATACGAGCCGTTGCTCATGCTTGCGGGCTCACGCAGCGAGCCTGCGGCCCTCGCGAAGTGGAGGTCGCAGTTGCTGGCAAGGAGCTCCGAAGGCTCTCCTTGCAAGCAACTGCGACCCTTGCAAAATTTACGTTGTAAGGCAAACAACATACGAGACACGTTGCGACCCATTACGACCTCTCAAAAATCGTCCGCAACACGCGCACATCAAAACATGAAAAATACAACAAATACACACAACAAATACATAAAAACCGTACTTACAGGAAGAGGGAGCATCCAGAACCTCGAAAACTAAAGTTACACCTCAATTTAAGTCAAATTAAAAGAGTTTAGACACTAAAAAATTCTCTAAGCGAGAGAAAAAATGGCCGCCGAAAAAAACAAAAACGAGGCTACAGCAGTCTAAAGACGCAAAACACCACCAAACACCTACGTATTTCCCGAAAACCACCTACGAGATTAGAAAACAAGGACGCAACCCACGCAACCCCAAAAACATTACAAACACAACAAATACAAACAACAAACACATAAAAAGGTTACTCACAGCAAGGGGGGGGCACCGAGGACCTCTGCAAGTGAAGTTACACCTCCATTTAACCACAAATTTCGGAGTTTAGAGACCCGAAAATCACCTAAGCAAGAGAAAAAATGGCCGCCGAACTAAACGAAAATGAGGCTAAAGGCTACAGCTACGGATATTCCGAAAAAGCCCACCAAACCGCTACGGATATTCCGAAAAACTCGCACGACATAGAAAACGAACGACGCTACATCAGCCACATTATATACACCAAATACCCTTAGCTCACTTACAATTTCATTGCCATAATTTTTCAACGGGCAATTTGCTAGTCACATATATAGTTCTTAGCAGTCGGACTTGCCAAAATCCGTTGGTAATGCAACGGGGAAACTGCGGGCTCTTGAAGCGAGCCCACAGCAACTGCAGCCCTCGCAAAGCCAAAGGCGCTCCTGGCGCTGGTGGAGATGAGCACCATAGACACTCATCCCTACAAGCCCGTACGACTTAGGTAGGGAGCCCTGAAGGCGCTCACTGCGCTGGTGGAGATGAGCACCGTAGGCTATCATCCCTACGACCCTGTAGCACTTAGGCAGGGAGCGCCGAAGGCACTCACTGCACTGGTGCGACACCCATAACACTTTGAAAAAAATCGCATAAAAAAGAAAATACGGCCCGTAATCCTTACAAAAGGGAACCACGATATGAACTTAACGGCCGAACTGCGCACACCGAAAAACACACAAAATACAAAAACAAATTAAAAAAGCATCACACACGGCAAGGGGGGACACCCAGGACGTCTGGAAGTGAGGTTACACCTCAATTTAAATCCAATTTCATGAGTTTAGGCACTCGAAAATCCCCTATGTGAGAGAAAAAATGGCCGCCGAAAAAAACTAAAACGAGGCTACAGGACCCCTAAACCCGCAAAACACTGCCAGGCACATACAACTTTTACACAACCCCTTACAAGCTACAAAATACACTATTAGGAAGGACGCAAAATCATCCACACCCAGGAATAACCCGCGTATCACATACACAATCGCCGCCATTTTACAACACTAACTTACAGAATGCGGAACTACACAGCTACACAAACGGTTTCCCCTCGCGCACGCCTCCCATTTACACTGCACACATTGCTGACACTTACACCTCAGCTCAACAACACTGAAAATCTACATTGTATGCTGCAGGAACATCAAAACAGATTGTTAGCTCTTCAGCATATTGGTTGCTGCATATATTCATTACAAATAGGTAAAGTATATTAATTTATGAGTTCAGTAATTAATTAATTATAATTACAAAAATACATATACCGAAAAAATTACAAAACACCACAACACAAACTCCTTTACAAGGAGCGCCAAGGGTGCTCAGAGGAGCAAAGCTACACCAGGGGAGAGCCTCGCAATGAGCGCCAAAAGCCGATAAGCATGGACCTTGCAATCAGCGTGAAAGGGGCTCTGACAACCAAAAATACACCAACCCAGAGGCTCGCAATGAGCACCGAAGGCGCTGCACGAGACTTGCAATGAGCGCCGAAGGTACTCACACAACCAAAACACTTTCTTTGTGTGCCAAACAGCATTCCCTGACTTACAATTCTATTGACGCCATTTTTTGACGGGCAAGTCGCTAGTACAACACAATAATTTGAAGATTATAACGCTGAAAAAAATGGGGATATATAATACTACAGATATTTACTCTGGTGGTACCTTGTTAGACCTAGTCAAGATTCAGATGAAATTCGGGACAAAGAAAATGTCCTGGCTGAAATTTAGATCTCTGGCTGAATCCCTGAAACAATCGATTTACAGTAGTTATAATATGGGACAAAAATATAAAATGGAAGAATTTCTGATTAAAGCGGATGACACACATTTCCTTTCAAAGACTAGAAAAATACTTTGTACCCCTTTTGTCAAATCTAGAAATATAGAAGAGTAGGAATCAGATTTAAAATTAACATTTGATCATTTAACATAGTCTAACGCATTTGGCTTGACTAAAAGTTCAGCCATTAAGGCACCATATATGGAATTCTTTTTTAAGACGGTACAGAGATGGTATCTCACACCACTAATTATGAATAACTATGAAGCAAAACACTCCCCACTATGCTGGAAGCGTTGTGGGAAGGTGGGGACAGCTTTACATGTATGGTGGGAGTGTGAATGAGTGAAGGAAATGTGGAAGTATTGCTGTACGCAGTTCTCTATAGTGACGGGAGAAAAGATTCCATGTACCCCCCAAGTTGTACTATTCCATTTAGAAAAGGATGTATTAATACCTTAAGTAAACATTTTATTTCTTATATTTTGCTAATAGTGAAACCTCTATTGGTTAAGTACTGGAATCAACCGACATTACCATCATGGGGTGAAATTGAAAGTATAATTAGCTTTAATAGAGATCTGATGCAATATAGTCATCTAAATAAAGTAATCAATAAGCAGTTGGCATCCAAATGGCATCTATGGAACCAATTTTTGAAACCCAAGAAATAAGTTTTGGCTACATATTAATAGTTCAGAATCTCCCATTGCACAGGCTGTATGTATGTATGAAATGTTATATATATATATATCTTGTTATCTTTTTGTAAACAAATATTTATAGGGGTGTATACAACACAATAATGACAGGAAGTGACAGTCACAGGATTTTGACTCCACATGGGGTCTAATATCCTGGCATCCTGTCTGGCACCTGTGAACAATAGGCCAACCTCCAAATACACATAATGCTGTCTCCATGTCTAGTGGTCCAGACCTCAAATAGAGTACATTCACTTTATCTGGCAAACAGTGGGACAAAACAGATTACAATACAATGGAGATGTCTATGCACATAGTCCAGTGGCTTGATCCAAGCAGTCTGAAGCTGATGAACCGGAACCCATTCCCTGGCTGCACACCAACCCCTCCACAACCTTAGACAGTGACCCCTCTGCAACTTCTCATGATCAGTGGTCACATCGTATTCAAAGTGGTCCATGTCTTAGAGGGTTACTATTTCAGTACCTGGCCTGCCCTTCCAAGCCTTGTCCACTAGGTTCTCCGAGGTCTCTCCATGGGGTGGAGGGGGACTGTCAGAAACCCCAGTGCTCATACCACTCTTTGGCACTTACCTTGTCTTCTTTGGCATAGCATCTCAGGGTGCACCTACCTCTTTACTATGCACACCTTATTAGACTTCATATTTCTTTTCACTTATAGAATATCGTAATGCTTATGTTGTACATGTGCAATTTGGTCTTTCACATCCATACGCCAATAGTGTATTTGCCGTTTCCACCCTGACATGTGTGTTATTTTGGCCTATGTGACATACACAATATATATGCATTCTTTAAAGTAGGTTTGCATTATAGCAGTGTATATTTGGCACCAACATACATAGCGAGTGCTCATTTGCTCTGCACTTTGGCTGCATCTTGGAGTATTACTTTCTGGTATTGGATATTTTGTGTTTCTCATGTATTCTCATCTCTGTATTCCATGACTCTTGGACTGTTTTCTGGTTATTGTCTTGTGTCTGCCATGACCCACTGACTGTCTATTAAGACTCTCTTTTCCCTTATCTGTACTCTTGCTTTTGTATCTCCTTACTACTGGGTTCACCCCACCACTTGGCCTGACAGAGAGAGTATCTTTTCAGGTATATTTAAACACCCAACTTTCAAGTTCAATTATCAAACACGCCACTAAAGATTTTTTAATTACAACATATTGTAATTATAATTATTTATGTATTTATTTTTCATTTTTCTAATAACTGGAATCTGAGCTGTTCCCTGTTAATTGATTTTTTTAATTGCCTGAGAGTATTGTTTTCCCATTGTTCTCCATATGCAATAAAAGGTTTATTAAATGCCAACTGATTCTCACATATATATATATATATATATATATATATATATATATATATATTGTGAGCATAAAGGTGGAATAGTGGTTGATGGGAGATACATCAGACCTGATTTGCTAGACAGCAACCAGAGGATTTCTCAGTTAAATGCCCCAGGGAGAGATGTTACAGTTTGCAATATGCATAGCTGATGCTCTGCAAAACATGGTATGGGTCCCTGGGGCGGAGTATTTGGAGAGCAGGGGGGGCCAATGCTCCAACAGCACTAGTTGCTGTATAACAGACCACAGCTTGGATCTGGTTTTTAAGAGTTAGCTAATTGGCACTCACCTGTAGCTACTCAATTAGCAGACAGGCCTTTAAAAGAAGAGAGCAGCCTGCTCCAAAGAGGAGAGGAAAAGACAGCTAGGAGAGGCTGCGCTTATTGCAAAGACATTGCTTTTGTTTGTTTTGTTATTATTTAAAGTACCTGCTTGCAAACTGAATAAAAAAGGAAAATTGAGCTGAAGGTGTCCTGGACTTTGTATACCCTAGAAGGCTGTGGTTACTGCAAGATCGGTGACAATCCTACCTGTAAAAGAAGTGGTTTGTCACATATGGTGGAGAATGCGGGCACCCACGTAAGCCTGAGGGTAGAAGTCATTTAAAGCTCAACATGGAGGATGTTATCAAGGCTCTGATCCAATCCTCCTCTGTGCAACAGGAGACTAACAGGAGAGCTGCAGAAAACAGTGCAGCCCTGCAGCAACTGGTGCTGGCCCAGGCAGAGTGTGCTAAAGTCCTGGCCAAAACACAAATGGAGGGCACTGAGTCCTTGGTGAAACAGCTTGTTGTGACACAAGCGGAGATGTTTAAAGTAGCCCGTGAGGAGCAGCAAAAAGTCACCCAGGGACTACAACAGGTAATCCAAGCGATCTCTGGAAAACTGAATGGAGACCCTGATGGAAGATACCAGGGGCCAAAGGTGATTCGGGCGAGCCACTATCTTCAGAAAATGACCGCATCAGATGATGTTGAGGCGTACCTTCTGGCATTTGAGCGCACTGCTGAGAGGGACGGATGGCCGGCTGGTGAGTGGGCAAGCATACTGGCACCGTTCCTAAGTGGAGAGCCGCAGAAGGCATATTATGACCTAGAACCAGCCAATGCAAGTATCTACAGCAAATTGAAAGCTGAAATCTTGGCACGACTGGGTGTAACCTCTGCAGTACGTGCCCAAAGGTTCCACTCGTGGTCATATTCTTCAGACAAAGCCGCACGTTCCCAAATGTTTGACCTCATACACCTTGCACGGAAATGGTTACAACCTGAAATCCATTCAGCTAGCCACATTGTGGAAACCTTAGTAATGGACCGGTTTTTGCGTGGTTTACCAGCTTCCCTGCGTCGCTGGGTCAGCCAAAGTGACCCCCATACAGCTGACCAACTGATTGCCTTGGTGGAAAGATATGCGGCTGCAGGAGAACTGCTATGTCCTACTTCACAGGAAAACCCTCGCAATCCTAAGCCCCAAGATTCTGCAAGACCGGGTAAGACTGTTCAAGGTTTAAGGGGGGCATCCAGGTCTAATAGGCCTGGGAAAGGAACTAATTGGTGGTCAGACTGTACTGTCAAATGTTTCAAGTGCAAAGAGGATGGTCATATGGCCAAAGACTGTCCATTTAAGGATGAACCTATGGAATGCAATATGGGCAAAAGTGAGGGAACACGTTCATTTTTGCTCAGTTGTTATGGTATTGTTAACAATGACTATGATAATAACGCTCATAAATGCTGTGTAACTGTGAATGGAAAAATGTCTAAAGCATTACTTGATTCAGGTAGTATGGTTACGTTGGTAGCAGAGTCTATAATACCTTGTGTAAAACCTGATCATGGACAGAAAATAGGCATTATCTGTGTTCATGGTGATAAAAAGGAATACCCCACTGCGGAAGTAAATATTGGAACCCAGTATGGGAATTTAAAGTACCGAGTGGGTGTAGTACCTAGATTAGCCCATGAGGTAGTGATCGGTAGAGACTTTCCTCATTTTCTAAAATTATGGGCAGCTTTACAAAAGACAGACCAAAATTTATCAGAAATGAGTCAGTCTGTCGAGGATAATGTGTTCCCTTTTTCCGATATTGACTTGGGTTTTGACCACTGTGACGGAAAAATAAGGAAAAAGAAAAAATACGGCCCTAAACCAGTATTAATAGGAGATAACCCAGCTCAAACTAGTGAGGAGCCTACTAATAATGCAGACAAGGATAAGGACTTAATTGATATTGGAATTAGTCCAGGTAACTTTAAAAGCGCTCAGTGGGAAGATCCCACTTTAGTGACAGCTAGAAATGATATTAAAGTTGTAAACGGGGTTGTTAATCAGCCAGGAGGAGCACTGCCGTTCCCCTATTTTGAAGTACAAAATGACCTAATTTACTGTGTAGAAAAAAAGGATTCAGACATCATTAGGCAGCTGTTGGTTCCTCAGACTTACCAGAATATAGTGCTAAAGTTGGCTCACAGCCACATATTAGGGGGACACTTGGGAGTCCGAAAAACTAGAGAGAGAGTCCTTAGACGGTTTTACTGGCCTGGAGTGTTTGCTGCTATTACAAACTATTGCTCCTCATGTCCTGAGTGCCAGTACAGGGCTCCTTTCAAGACTTTTCGTAGTCCACTTGTACCCTTACCCATAATTGACGTGCCTTTTGAAAGGATCGCTATGGACTTAGTGGGGCCACTGGTAAAGTCCGCTAGGGGACACCAATATATATTAGTCATCTTGGACTATGCAACTCGCTATCCTGAGGCCATTCCCTTGCGTAATACCTCTGCAAAGCTAATAGCTAAGGAACTTATGTTGATGTTCAGTAGGGTGGGTATCCCTAAAGAAATACTGACAGACCAGGGGACCCCGTTCATGTCCAGAGTCACAAAAGAGTTGTGCAGGCTCTTGCAGGTTAAACATCTTAAGACCTCAGTATATCACCCACAGACTGATGGTTTAGTAGAGAGGTTCAACAAAACCCTTAAGAGTATGCTACGCAAGGTAATTGATGCAGATGGAAGAAATTGGGATTTTTTATTGCCATATCTACTGTTTTCCATTAGGGAAGTTCCACAGGCCTCCACGGGCTTCTCTCCTTTTGAATTATTATATGGAAGACATCCCAGGGGAATATTGGATATTGCTAAGGAGACCTGGGAACAGGAGACTACTCCTCACAGGAGTGTAATTGAGCATATAGCTCAAATGCAGGATAGAATGGCCACCATCATGCCTATTGTCAGGGAACACATGCTGGAAGTCCAGCAGGCTCAGAAAAACAGCTATAACCGTAATGCTAGAGTCAGAGTGTTCCAACCTGGAGACAGGGTATTGGTTCTGGTCCCTACTGTGGAGAATAAGTTCCTTGCGACTTGGCATGGACCCTATGAAATAATAGAGAAAGTGAGTGATGTCAATTATAAAGTCAGACAACCAGGAAGAAGAAAGCCTGAACAGTTGTATCATATAAATCTGGTAAAGCCATGGAAGGACAGGGAGGTCCTGGTTGCTTTAAAACCTTCAGAACCTCCTATAGTAGAGCCAGATGTGAACGTATCTAAGACTCTGTCTGTCCATCAAAAGCAAGAGGTCAGAGATTTCATCAGAAGAAATAGGGATGTTTTCTCGATAGTTCCAGGAAAGACTAAAGTGATTAAACATGACATAATAACCGAACCAGGGAAAAGAGTTAACCTCAAACCCTATAGAATTCCTGAGGCCCGGAGGGAGGTTATAAACTTAGAGGTTGAGAGCATGTTAAAACTTGGAGTCATTGAAGAATCCCAGAGTAACTGGAGTAGTCCTATTGTATTGGTGCCAAAACCTGATGGCACATGGAGGTTCTGCAATGACTACCGCAAGTTAAACGCCCTCTCAAAATTTGATGCTTACCCAATGCCAAGAGTTGATGAGGTAATAGAAAGACTGGGCAAAGCTCGTTATCTAACAACCTTGGATTTAACAAAGGGTTACTGGCAGGTCCCGCTCACTGAAAGAGCCAAAGAAAAGACAGCCTTTTCAACACCCAGTGGCCTGTTTCAGTACACTGTATTGCCATTTGGGTTACATGGGGCACCTGCCACATTCCAACGAATAATGGACAGAATTCTTAAACCTCATGTTCGTTACGCTGCAGCATACTTGGATGATGTCGTCATCCACAGTGCAGACTGGGAATCCCACCTCCCTAAAGTTCAAGCGGTACTTGATGCTATCCGCTCAGCAGGCTTAACTGCCAATCCTTCCAAGTGTACGATTGGTTTAGAGGAAGCTAAGTACTTAGGTTATTCTATTGGGAGGGGTTTGGTTAAACCACAGGAAGCCAAAGTAGAAGCCATACAAAAATGGCCACAGCCCCTTACAAAGAAACAAGTAAAGGCATTTTTGGGTTTAATTGGATATTATAGGCGGTTCATTCCAGATTTTGCTACCATTGCTGCACCCCTGACAGACCTTATTAAAGCAAAATCCCCAGTCATAGTTAAATGGTGCCCTGAGGCAGAAAAGGCTTTTAAGAGTCTGAAGGAAGCTATCTGTAGCCATCCTGTCTTAGTGACCCCAGATTTTTCCAGGGATTTTATAGTTCAGACAGATGCTTCTGATGTGGGCTTGGGGGCTGTTCTTTCACAGGAATACCAGGGTGAAGAACACCCTGTTTTCTTTTTGAGCAGAAAGTTAAACCCACATGAGAAGAACTACTCTATTGTTGAAAAAGAGTGTCTTGCTATTAAGTGGGCATTAGACTCTCTTAAATACTACCTACTAGGCAGAAGGTTTCGATTGATAACGGACCATGCTCCTCTGACGTGGATGTATCAGAACAGGGAAAGTAACTCCAGAGTAACCAGATGGTTTTTGAGTTTGCAATCTTTTAATTTCACTGTGGAACACAGGGCTGGTCTGCAACAAGGTAATGCTGATGGGCTTTCGAGGGTACACTCCCTGATTTCCATGGTCGCTCAAACCCTTGGGTATGAGCTGGGGGGGAGGATATGTGAGCATAAAGGTGGAATAGTGGTTGATGGGAGATACATCAGACCTGATTTGCTAGACAGCAACCAGAGGATTTCTCAGTTAAATGCCCCAGGGAGAGATGTTACAGTTTGCAATATGCATAGCTGATGCTCTGCAAAACATGGTATGGGTCCCTGGGGCGGAGTATTTGGAGAGCAGGGGGGGCCAATGCTCCAACAGCACTAGTTGCTGTATAACAGACCACAGCTTGGATCTGGTTTTTAAGAGTTAGCTAATTGGCACTCACCTGTAGCTACTCAATTAGCAGACAGGCCTTTAAAAGAAGAGAGCAGCCTGCTCCAAAGAGGAGAGGAAAAGACAGCTAGGAGAGGCTGCGCTTATTGCAAAGACATTGCTTTTGTTTGTTTTGTTATTATTTAAAGTACCTGCTTGCAAACTGAATAAAAAAGGAAAATTGAGCTGAAGGTGTCCTGGACTTTGTATACCCTAGAAGGCTGTGGTTACTGCAAGATCGGTGACAATCCTACCTGTAAAAGAAGTGGTTTGTCACAATATATATATATATACTAGCGACTTGCCCGTCAAAAATGACGAGGCAATAAAATTGCAAGGCAGGTAATGCTGTTTGCCACAGACATGAATTTTTTTGGTGGACTGACATCCTTCGGCGCTCATTGTGAGCCTCTTGGTTGTTGTAAATTTTTTTATCAGAGGCACTTTTGCTGTCATTGTAAGGTCCGCTCTGATCTCCTTTTTGCGCTTATTGCAAGCCTGTCCCCTTGTGTAGTTTGTATGCTATGAGCAGCGTTGGCACTCGTGAGGCTCTCGGTGAATAGCTTTTTTTTTTATTGCAATGGTGTTTTTCTTTTGTGTATATGTATTTTTGTATGCTAATTAAATAAGTAATAAATTAATAAATTAATATACTTTACCTATTTGTAAGTAAAACATGCAGGAAGCATTGTGCTGAAGAGCTGACAATCTGTTTTGATGTTCCTGCAGCATACATTGTAGGTTTGCACTGTTGTGGAGCTGAGGTGCAAGTGTCAACAATGTGTGCAGTGTGTAGTGTAAATAGGCTGCGTGTGCGAGGGGAAACCGTTAGTGTAGCTGTGTATTTCCGCATTCTGTTAGTGTTGTAAAATGGCGGCGAATGTGTATGTGGTACGCAGGTGTGAATGATTTTGCGTCCTTGCTAAAAGTGTATGTTGGACCTCGTACGGCTTTTTGGAAAAGCTGTATGTGCTTGGTGGTGTTTTGCGGCTTTAGGGTTGTGTAGCCTCGTTTTCGTTTTTTCGGCGTCCATTTTTTCTCTCGCTTAGGGGATTTTCGTGTCTCTAAACTTGGTAAATTGGACTTAAATTGAGGTGTAACTTGACTTGCAAAGGTCCTAAGTGCCCCCCCCCCCTCTTGCTGTGGGTAAGCATGTTATGTCATTTTTGTGTGTATTTATTCATTTTTTTAATGTTTTCAGCTGCGCACAGTTCGGCCGCTAAAGTCCCGCCGCTGTGGGTGTTTGTAACCGCTTGTGAGGTGCAGTAGAGCCTCCACCTCCGCAAATGCGGCCCCTCGCTTCGCGACGACGACATATCTTAGTTTGAAAACTATTATATGTGATATATATGCATATCACCTTCCAACACTTGTAGTCCAATTGTCCCTCCACTCCTGGATCTGGATATAGTTACAGCTTGTGAGGTCATTGAGATGCATTAAGTCTATTGGGTCCAATCATGTCTAATCTTTTTTGTGTGTGCATTTGAGATAATGAACCCAATTCCTTAAGAGATAATCCATAATTAATGGCAATTCTCGCTTATTGATAAAAGATAAAAATCGTTGAGCCTAATTCATTTGCAAGCCCGCATCTTGCGGGATCTAGGCCATATGTCTGCAGGTGTGCTGCGGGTTTAAAATTACGGGCCCAAAGCCGACTCCGTAAACTGTGCACTCGTTCGTAGCAGTTCAGGGCGGGAATATGGCCAATTAAGCAAGCCCGTAACCTCAAAAGTCGCAAACCATAAAAATACAAAATTATAAAAATGAATGCCAATACTGTTCTAGTCCATGTGGGTGGCTTGATATGTATTAACTCAATGATACCCGAGAACGATTTAGCCCCGAAATGAAACACAAAAATAAATTTCATTTACTGCCGATTTGCGAGCTTGAGACTGTTGTGCAGTTAATTCTAATGTCTATCATCACTTTCCCCATCATTTACAGCTATGAACAGGTGTTTAATCCCCTTGCGGGTCCTCTCTAGCACTCCTGGATTTTCACTTCATTTGCCATTTACGGGTGTGAAAACATTTGCAGGCTTGGAAATTGGAGCAATTGAATAGCGATTTGCGATTTTAGCAATCGTAACTCTTACGGAATTGAAAGATCAAAGGCTTGGGGAGGCTGCAAGTTCCGGGTTTAACCATTGCAAAGTTTTCAAGCCCGTAACCCGTTTGGAGCCCGCAAAAAAACGCCAATTGAATAGAAAAATAACTTGAGGCTTCGGTAACTTGCGATAGCTCAATTGAATCGGGCTCAATGTGTTTGTGGGTGGATGCAAAAGGCTGACTGACCGCTCAGAATTACAAACTTCAGTGTTAGTCTACAGTAGGAAAATTCAATTTTAATAGCATTAACTCTTTAATATAAATAAAAAGAAGAAAGTTTATAGTGTATGCAGAACAATCTCCATCTACATGCAGTTGAGTTATAAAACAATTACAAAATATCATTAATATATATATATTTTATATGGTTCTTTAAATAAATAAATGATAAAGGGCAAATTATATTTAAAAAAGAAAGAAACTTTTATGGGCAGCTATTCTTTACTGAAAGATTATGCTTTCTTTTACTGGGCTACTTCTAGCAGCTACTGTCTCAGAAGGGTGTATCGTTTTCCACTGATGAGCTTCCCATTAACCTTAATGAAAGCACTGGCAATTTATAGCATCTCCATTTTTACTATGCTGATGGAAACTTCCTACATTTAACATCTCCTCCCACTTGAGGAAGTAGATCAGTAGAAACTAAAACCTTAGAAAAGATAATAAATGAAAGACTCTGTTCTTTTTTAGACAGTCTAAAAACAATTTGCCTGTTTTCAAATCCAGCTCTTCAGGAGAGAACATTTTAGATATACAGTATGGCATTATCTTTAGATATATTGATACCGTAGTACAATCTGTTTTTCTGGTGGTGGGACATAAGTCATAACCTGCACAGTTTAACATTGATTAACATTTAATGACTACATATATCACATCTGAAGGTTTTTAAGAATTTATCCTGGGTTTTAGATCTTAGAGTTCAACTTCTCTGTGACACAGGTGGATGAGGGCTATCCCTCCACTACTTTTTTTTAGAGCTGCTTAACATCTAAATTGCTATACAACATTACCCTGGAGTGCCACACATGGTCCTGGATTTCAGTATGTCCCTGATGGGCACAGGTGAGGCCTTCAATGCATCAGGCAATCTGATTGACTCGTCTATGCACTGCAAGGATATCTAGTAATCCAGGACTATGCGTGGTACTCCAAGACTAACATACCCTACCCTTGCTACAACCATGTATTTCCACTTGGCATATATGATGGACCTTTGATTATGGTGACACTCCAACATTACCCATACCACATCATTACCTACCATACCCAGTGTGTGACCAAACAGTTGACAGTTACTGAGATTGAGAGTCTTGATCATTATGTCCAACTGATACTTGAGATCAGGTCACAAAAGGTACACACTTTGGTTTCCAAAACAATAGTTGTAGCACAATGATTGTATGAGGAATAATCTGACTGCAGACGCACTCCTCTGTATTATCTGGGCACCATTAACAGTTAAACCTAGTGCCCAAGCCGGGGCACCAGCATGCTCTCTTATAAGGGACATTCACAGCTCTGTCAGGGGAGGGTCTTCTGGAACAAGGGGAGGCTACAGTATGATTTAGCCCAGCCACCATCAGCATTACCCCATCTTCAAATTGTGAAGTATTGGTAACCATGGACCATCCTCACCGGATACTGTCTGACTCAATCATTCAGTTGCCAAGAGGTATCACAGACAGTTGATTTGGGGCATATGTAAAGTTCAATTCTAAAGGCCAGATCATCACTAGCCACAGCACACTGGTTGAACCGGGTCCTGATGGTCCCAGCAGTAGAACCTAACTATGGAGCCTGCTAGTCGATGGAACAATAGACCATCTAGCTTCGATGTGAAGCCAGATAGTGGATGGAATAGGAGAGGTATATGATCTATGGGGTTGTATTACAGAAGGCCAGGGAATCTGAGCACTTTGTATAACTGAGATTTCCGTCATAGAAAAAAATTATGTTCTGAAATACTATTTAATACTAAACATTCTGCAAATATGGGATGTCCATCTCATACTACTTGCTTCATGCACTACAATCCCCTGGTGTGTATCTTGTTTCACTTACTCTCCTTTCATCAAAGTGCTGATCTTACAGATTTGCTGATCAGTTGACGTGAATGTATTGATTTTTTGATGGCCTGGTATGTTACAGGAAGATCATGTTTTAAGATGATCAAGCAGTGACCTCCTAACTTGAATATTCAGAGCTTCCTCATTCCTGGATAATTTATGTGGACAATCTGTCTAGCCAATACAAGTACATGTTAAGAGCTTTTCTTTCAGTGAGTGTTATGAAGTTATAACAAAGTAGGGAGAATATGACTGGGTGTAGAACATGGAGTGTGGTAGGGTCCAGAATGGGAGAGTGTGTAGGGTGGGAGCAAGAGAGGGACACAGAAAAGGTTTAGAATAGGACAAGCAGTGGAGGGAGAGAACTGAGAAATGTAAATTATAGCGTGGAACAGAGTAATGGTTAGAGAAATATTCAGTGTGGGAAGAATAAGGGTCAGAGTTGGTTCCTGAGCATAGGTCCCATTGGGTGGTACTGTTAATTTTAACATAGGACCCTGGGGTTGTAGTGTGAGGTTCTAAGAAGGTCCCCGAATTTAGAAAAGTTACGTTTAATGTAGGGCCCAGAGATAGGCTGAGAAAGTCTTAGGGAAGAACTCTGAGTTTAGTGGAGCAGGGCTTACAGTAGAGCCCAGAATAGAAGATTAAAGGGCCACTTTAGCGTTCTTCTGACATATTCTGTAGCGATGTACATAAGATAAGTTCCAGGCAAAGGTAAATACAAATCAACACATAGAAAAGCAAGGAGGGCCCTGTCTTTAAACCTCAAATCCAGTGTCCATGGTGCATTCCCAAAGCACATTGCAGAATTGAAACTCGCAGACTTACAACATAAAGGTATTGTGTGTGTTAAAGGAGGGAGAGAGAGTGATGAGTGTGTTAGGGTGGAAGGTGATACGCTTTTTTAAAGAGATGTGTTTTTAGTGAGGTTTTTTAATATTTTGAGGCAGGAGGATAATCTGGTGGAGCGAGGCAAGGAGTTCCAGAGAATAGGGGCAGCATGAGAAAAGTCCTGAAGGTGAGAGTGGGAGGAGGTGACAAGAGTTGTAGAAAGAAGAAGGTCATAAATGCATCTTATAAAGTGATCTCTAATGAATAGTTAGGTAGTGCCTGATAAGAAAAAAAATAAATGTTTCCTGCGCATTTAAACAATGATTTATTACTTTTTCATCATGCCACCAGACAGTAAGAGCTTCTTATTTCTCCACCACTGTTAGCAGGCCATGTTATATTACTGTCTGCTACTAATGTGTGCTTTATAGAGTGGTCTCAAAAGAGGCAATACATCATTCAGAGGGTAAAGAGATCTGGAGCTTATATAACATGGGGCATGATTTTTAAAAAACATAACTGTTTAAATGCCAAATAAAAGTTTAATCAATGTTTTTTTTCTTATCAAGCCGTCCTAATTATTTTTTAGAAACCCATTTATAAGGCTGCTAACGTGCTCCTTTAATGATTATAAGTAGTGCCAGGAGAGAAGAGAGTATGGCAGGGTTTTAGATTAGGACCCTGAATGTGGAAGAGTCAAGTTCAGTGAAGCTGAGTAAGGGTAAGAGCAGTACCCTGAGAATAAACAAAAAGCTAACATTTAGTGCACAAGATTGCAGTAAGTCTTACGGCCCCATTAAATTTGAAGCCCGTAGCAGCAAGAGCACACACGCAAATGCTGTGAGTTTAAAAACCTGCAGCGTTACAGAGCTATTAACTTGAACCATGCTGTAAACCCTATCCGTGCATGCAAGCTGTTAATCTTCGGGTTGAGACGTGATCGGCAGTAACTATCCAAACCCATAACCACGTAGTTTGACGTAGGCCTAACAGCCAATAGAAAGTCATCTTTGACTGTGCTGTAGCTGAGCAAGTGAACACACAGCTCTAGGCGTTGGTGGGTTTTTGAGCATTGGAGAGAGAGAGAGAAAGAAGGAGCTTTGTAGGTTTTTGATATTTTGACCTTTAATATATATTAACCCTTAATTTACAAAACACATAATTACTGATATCACATAATTCACACACATAGATTAATACGTACACATAGCTAAACATAGCGGTAGGCCACAGCACATCTACATCCCCCCATAATCCCACCTACCCCCCACCCCCCATACAATTACTATACTACACATAATACTTACATCTCTTGTTTTACCACATACACATATATATTATTTTTATTTATCCTTATTTTCATTTCATAAATCATAGGAGGGAAGAGGAGGGGAGGAGGAAAGTGAGGAGATAGAGGAAAGGTGGAGAGAGAGGGGACACCAGAGGAGGAGAGCGAGGAGAGCTAGAGGTATGGAGAGAGGGAGAACCAGGTCAGGGAGGTTAGGTGGAGGAGAGCGGCGGGGGGCGGCGGGGGGGGGGGGGGGGGTTAGGGATGTGCCCCCAGATGTAGGCACACAAGGTGTAGGGGCAGAGGGTCAGGGGCCTGATCATAGGGGGAGGTAGTGGGGATGAGGGGCTGGCCCCAGGGAGAGGACAGGGAAGCCAGGGACCCCAGGTACAGTTGGCAGGGCAAGAGGCTGTGGCAAAAGTACAGGGCCCCCAATAATAGCCCAGAGGAGATGGACGTCCTCAGGGAAATCCATGCCCGCTATTGCGCTATTGGATCATACATGGTGTGAGCGTTGTGAGGGCTAGCCAGAAGGCAGAGGCCTGGAGTCAAATTGCTTCAGCTGTTGCGGCAATAGGGGTCGCTAAAAGGGACGTAAGGTCTGTTAAACATAGATATGAGGACAGCCGGCTGAAGGTGAAGATGGCAGAGGAGGCACGAGCTTCACATGCAACCGGTGGTGGGCCGCTAGCCAACATCACATATTGTAGATGAGAGCAGACCCCGAGGGAGTTGATTGAGCCAGCGGCGGGGGTGGGCCTACCAGGACAGGTGGACACGGGTGTGCCAAGAACCATGCAGAGTAAGTATTATATCACACCACACACATTGGTGACTGGGGGGGCGGGGGTGGGTGGTGGAATGGGGTGGACAAATACCCCACAGATATCATGATGTTTATATGTATGTATAAATAAGCTTTTACCCTGGCTTGTGTATACAATGAGCTGTATCTCCCTAGATTTATTCTGGCTCCTACACCCTTTTCCACACGCATAGATAACTGACATACTATAGCACTGTAAGCCCTATGGTTATAACTAAAGATATATGGGGCATCAATAACCATGTAAATCCTGGTAGCAAACATATCATTTTCATAATTTGTATCAATGAAATGTCTGGCCAATACCTGCATTTCAAACTGATTCTGAGTACAATTTTCTATTATATCAAGATTGATTTGACATTAAAAAGAGACATTTCTAGGTGTGCGCACTGCAGCATATGTGGATACAAACTCTATAGGACTGCATGTGCGCGTCATATTCTGTCCTAACCTGGACCATGTCTCAGCTGCATATTAACAACCATTTCAGGGAATATGTCACAGATTGGTCAGTCTCACACACTGCACAGCAGATCCAGCAGAGTGGCCTTTGATTGGCCACAGCCTCTTGCCCTTCCAGGATCCACCCACACCACACCCATGATATTAATGCACAGTCTTGTCCATTCTTGATTGAGCTCTGTGTATGAAATAAAGCTTTGTTATACCGTTCTCACTGTGTCCGTGTGTCTTTAATGGTTGTGGTTATGGGACATCCACATACATCCCATTTGTGTCACATTCCTATATCTGTGAACTAATGAGCCCTAGTTACTATGCAATAGATAATGCATATAATAATAATAATAATAATAATAATAATAAGATGATCATATATCATCATATATGATAATAAAGGATTAATACACATGACAGGTCCAATTTGTGATAGTGTGGAGTATCGATATTCCCCTGAAGGCCTGATTGGAATATGACAGGTGATATTGTGAATTGATTGATAGCAATGCACTTAATGGGAGGTGAGCCAATAATAATGGGGAAACATCTTGGCGCATGCCACCAGCAATGGTGTGGGACTTTCCAGGATGGGCGTAGCAGAGATGGAGGTGAGTTGGATGTTACTTCACGTGCCTTTCACAGCCTCCATGTGTGTTTGCGACCCTTCCTGATGGGTTAGAGTAGATTAGTGTGGTGTGTTTTCCCCGCTTCCCCTTCAGCCTTGGTGCCTTGTGGCGGTGAAGGGGCTTGTGTACCTGATTTAAGCTGTGAGCTATACCATGTATGGCCAGTGTAGGTGGGCATATCATAGCAGAGAGGTCAGACAAATCCCAGTACACTAGAGAAGAAACTGGGAACCCAATCCACTATATTTCACATGCAAACCTTGTGGAACAGCACAGGCAGAGACCTTGCTAAATGTGCGGCAGTCCATAGGGTCATAAAGAGTCAGACACGACTGAAGGATTGAACTTCAAATAATCAAATGTTCCCATGGTACTTGATATATGTGATGTGGCAGTGTAGTTTGGCCACTATTTGTTTTCCCAATGTAGATGTGATGAGTGAGATGTATTTGTAATCATATACAGTGCCTTGCCAAAGTATTCACCCCCTTGACTTTTTACCTATTTTGTTACATTACAGCTTTAAGTTCAATGTTTTGTTAATCTGAATTGTATGTGATGGATCAGAACACAATAGTCTAAGGTGGTGAAGTGAAATGAGAAAAATATATACATAAAACTAATTTGTAGAAATAGAAAACAGAAAATTGGCATGTGCGTATGTATTCACCTCCTTTGTTATGAAGACCACAAAAAGCTCTGGTGCAACCAATTACCTTCAGAAGTCACATAATTTGTGAAATGATGTCCACCTGTGTGCAATCTATCTGTCACATGATCTGTCATTACATATTCACACCTTTTTTGAAAGGTCCCAGAGGCTGCAACGCCTAAGCAAGAGGCACCGCTAACCAAACACTGACATGAAGACCAAGGAACTCTCCAACCAATTAAGGGACAATGTTGTTGAGAAGTACAAGTCAGGGTTAGGTTATAAAAAATATCCAAATCTTTGATGATCCCCAAATGGAAAGGACATGGCACAACAGCAAACCTGATAAGAGACGGCCGCCCACCAATACTCACGGACCGGGCAAGGAGGGCATTAATCAGAGAGGCAGCACAGAGACCTAAGGTAACCCTGGAGGAGCTGCAGAGTTCCACAGCTGGGACTGGAGTATCTGTACATAGGAAGACAATAAGCTGTACGCTCCATAGAGTTGGGCTTTATGGCAGAGTGGCCAGAAGAAAGCCATTACTTTCAGCAAAAAACAAAATGGCACATTTTGAGTTTGCGAAAAGGCATGTGGGAGACTCCCAAAATTTATGGAGGAAGATGCTCTGGACTTATGAGACTGAAATTGAACTTTTCGGCCATCAAAGAAAACGCTATGTCTGGTGCAAACCCAACACATCACATCACCCAAAGAACACCATCCCCATTATTCAGCAGCCGGGACTGGGAAACTGGACAGAGTTGAGGGAAAGATGGATGGTGGTAAATACAGGGATATTCTTGAGCAAAACCTGTACCACTCTGTGCGTGATTTGAGGCTAGGACGGAGATTCACCTTCCAGCAGGACAATGACCCCAAACACACTGCTAAAGCAACACTTGAGTGGTTTAAGGGAAACATGTACATGTGTTGGAATGGCCTAGTCAAAGCCCAGACCTCAATCCGATAGACAATCTGTGGTCAGACTTAAAAATTGCTGTTCACAAGCGCAAACCACCCAACTTGAAGGAGCTGGAGCGGTTTTGCAAGGAGGAATGGGCAAAAATCCCAATGGTAAGATGTGGCAAGCTCATGGAGACTTATCCAAAGAGACTTGGAGCTGTGATTGCAGCAAAAGGTGGCTCTATAAAGTATTAACTTTAGGGTGGTGAATATTTATGCACATTGACTTGTTCTGTTATTTAGTCCTATTTGTTGTTTGCTTCAAAATAATAAAAAAACAACATCTTCAAATTTGTGGGCATGTTCTGTAAATTAAATGATGCAAATCCTCAAAAAATCCATGTTCATTCCAGGTTGTAAGGCAACAAACCACGAAAAATGCCAAGGGGGGTGAATACTTTTGCAAGGCACTGTATATATTCCAGGGTCCACATTAGAGGCTCGGTGAGTGAGAAATGGTTAATATGGCATCAGTTTCATGTTTTTGTCTTGCTATTTAATCAGGTAGTGTATCTTTAATTGCTTTGTGCATATTGCAGCATGGCTTTTCATATTGGCATATGCATGACCATTCCAACATATGATGAAATAAAATATTTTTTAATGCCTATTTATTATTGTGCAAGTAATTGTAATGCCTTTCCATCCGTTCCCCATATTTTGAAGTCCACTGGTGTGTTTATATTGTCTTTTACAGTGTTGAGAAATTGTCTGTAAACCCTTTGCGGATCCTATTTGGAGGCCGTAATGTTTTTGCCTCTATTTGCGGGTTACGGCCTTGAACGCCACGGTATCTTTGGAAACTTGTTGCAATTTAATAGCGAGATTGGAACGTAACAGTTATGGGCTTGACAGAACAAAGGATTTGCGGCAACAGAGTTCAGATTTCGACATCCTGTAGGGTTTACTCGCCCTTAACCCGCAAGTCGTTTGCGGGTAGCTTTGAGAGGCCAATTTAATAGCAGCAAGTCTTGCAGGCTCCATTACGGGCTACAGTTTTACACATTGGGGTAAATTATAGGGCTGTTAGAGTAGGATGCAGAGTGTAGAAGATTGTGATTTCGAGGGAAGCAGAATAAGTCTTAGAGTAACACCCTACGTCTAGAAGAGTAAAGTTTCTTGTAGTCCTCCGTGGCGAGAATTTTAGGACTTGTAATATGGATGTGAAAGTATTGTGTTAGGGGCATTAAAAATTAACACTTCCCGAAGCAAATAGTGATTATAAAACCATTTTATTCAAAAGAAGATCTATGATTAAGCAGGTGATAGCATTGAGCTGGCCAGCACCTTATAGTTATACAACTCACACCTTCGTGTGCTCTCTGTCTTATCCAATCAATTACTGACACTCATCAAGATCTGGAATCCAATCCAGCCCCTGGCCCTGAGCTCCAGCACTAAAATCCAATCTCATTTTATGTCTGTTCTAGAAGCCATCCGCAACTAATCCCTTGCATTGGTAACACAAGGAACTTCCCTGAAAGCCTTCAAGAAACCTGCTCATCAGTGACATCCGGTCTGAATGTCAGTCACTGTATTGTAAAGGCCCCATGTTGTGTCTATCTGACCTCTAATAACAAAGATGGCAGACTAAGTCCAAGGAGGGGGGAGATCCATTGATGTGACAGAGCCCTCAGGAGACTGTAAAGTGCAGCAAATTGGAGCCAGCGCATCAAGATAATCAATTAAGGAAATGAGACATCACTTATATCCAGCATTAACACGTGGAAGACTAAAAACATGCAGAGATGGAGCCGAGAGATGGAAAGTGAGAGTGCCCAGCAAGGAGGGAGAGAGTAATCTGTGCAAACCGGGACGGAGCAGAGAGAACACAGGAGGAGAGGGGAAAAGAGACTGCAAAAAGAGAGAGAATCCAAAAGAAAGAGAGCAAAAGAAAGTGCGCAAGAGAGAGACAGCAAACGAGAAAGTGCAAAGGAGAGTGCATGGGCAAACGAGAGTGAGAGAGACAGATTACAAAAGAAAGTGAGCACTAGAGTGCGCGAAAGGGAAAGAGAGTGTAAACATGCAAACAGTTAGTGCGGAGAGAGTAAAACACTGTGCACTCAGGACTTTTTTAATCAAGTTTATTTGGTGTAATTATATACTGACCCTGTCCTGACCAATAAGGTGCAGCACAGTACTGATGTATACAACACATTATACATACCACAGATATACAACTATACACGTTTAAACAGGAACAGACACTAAAATCGAAAACTTGCTATAATGCATTTAAGGGGACCATGTAGTCCCGTATTTACAATAAAATGTTTTGAACAAATAGACTTGACTGTAGAAAAATAAAAAGCTTTAAATATATTAACAATTATATGCAACTCCAATAAGACCATCTCTATGTGAGTTTTGAAGGCTTCTTCAAAAAGCCAACTATCACTGTTATAAAAGGGCAGAGATGTCCACTGTGTAAAAATAGATTTTTAAAGGACCACTGCAGTTTATTAATTTGTCATCTATGTACATAACTAACATTATTCACATCTGTGTAAGTCATGGACATAAACAATTTTTGGGAAAATATGAATTTGTTTGAGTAAGGGAATCCATTTTGTGTTTGTTACATCACTCCCTCACAGCTAACTCATGGGTGTGTGTGTGTTTTTCAGTGGAGAGAGGGGTGGGGAAGAAGAGAACAGAGAGCCATTGTAACAATAACTGGATAAGATTTACTGACACACAACATGGATTCCCTCTCACTGCTCAGAAACAGGCCCCTTGCATCATTCACTGCAACGATAGCTCTCCAGAAAGGTAATCATCCCTCCTCACACACACAACTTCACCAAAGTATCATGGATCTCTCCAGTGCCCTGCAGAGGCATTAACATTTATTTTATTTTCTAGATGTATACCTTGTTTTCTCCCTAATTATCAGCCTTATTAAATTGAGATTCAGTAAATTTAAAAGGGCTCTATTTAAGCACAAAGCATATTTTTTTACAGAAGTTGTTAGTTAGTGAGGGCCTTGCTTTTGGATAGAAGTTCACTAACTAAAAACTCCTTTAAAGAAAATATGCTGTGTGCTTAATTAGAGCCCTTTTAAATTTACTGAAACAATTTAATAAGGCTGTATGCTCTGAGTCAGACTTCAAGGTGTACAAACAACTGTTTTTTTTCTTTCTTTGTGTGGTGGTCAATTAAGGATGGTCTTAGTGGCCATGGTTCTCTACTTCACAAGAATGAGAACAGGAAATCTAATAGACAGTAACTGAAGCTGCCCCACAGCACATTACAGCAAAAGGACTGGATAAAAATATATACAAATGGTAAATATCTTTTAGTTTTCCAGAAAAATTAAGCAACCTAATGTGCAAAAATTAAAAATGGCACCATTTAAATAAATAAGGCAAAGTATGACTTTTCTTGCGTACACGTTTTAAATGCACTATTTTGAAGAACTACACTTAAAAAAAATACAGCAGCCTATAATTTATTATATTTTATAAGCACTTACAGTGCCTTGCAAAAGTATTCACCCCCTTGACATTTAACTATTTTGTTACATTACAGCCTTAAGTTCAATGTTTTTTTTAATCTGAATTTTATGTGATTGATCAGAACACAATAGTCTAGTTGGTGAAGTGAAATGAGAAAGATATATACATAAAACTATTTATTAGAAATAGAAAACAGAAAATTGGCATGTGCGTATGTATTCAGCCCCTTTGTTATGATGCCCATAAAAAGCTCAAAAAAAAAAACATAAAAAGACCAATTACCTTCAGAAGTCACATAATTAGTGAAATGATGTCCACCTGTGTGAAATCTGTCACATGATCTGTCATTACATATACACACCGTTTTTGAAAGGCCCCAGAGGCTGCAACACCTAAGCAAGAGCCACCACTTACCAAACACTGCCATGAAGACCAATGAACTCTCCAAACAAGTAAGGGACAATGTTGCTGAGAAGTGCAAGTCAGGGTTAGGTTATAAAAAAATATCCAAATCTTTGATGATCCCCAGGAGCACCATCAAATCTATCATAACCAAATGGAAAGAACATGGCACAACAGCAAACCTGCCAAGAGACGGCCACCCACCAAACCTCACGGCCCCTCAAGGAGGGCATTAATCAGAGAGGAAGCACAGAGACCTAAGGTAACCCTGGAGGTGCTGCAGAGATCCACAGCAGAGAACTGAGTATCTGGATATAGGTGGCTCTACAAAGTATTGACTTTAGGGGGGGGTGAATAGTTATGCAAATTTACTTTTTCTGTTATTTTGTCCTATTTGTTGTCTGCTTCACAATAAAAAAAAAAAACATCTTCAAAGTTGTGGGCATGTTCTGTAAATTAAATGATGCAAATCCTCAAACAATCCATGTTAATTCCAGGTTGTGAGGCAACAAAACACAAAAAATGCCAAGGGGGGTGAATACTTTTGCACGGCACTGTATGCTGTGGTGGAATCTACCATTTTAGCTTCAGCAGATCGACTTCCTGATTTGGGAGGAGACGGCACAAGAAGTGTATTTGGGATGTGGCAGTTGTATCTGCCAGTGCTCTCAGTAGGACTAAACAGAAGTACATTCATTTACATAGACAAACCTACCTGAAAAAGTAACAGGTAGCAGCAGGGAAAGAATGCAAAATTGAGACACACAATAAGGAATTGCTTATAAAAGTTGCAAAAATATAAAATGTTATTTTTATTTAATTTTTTTAACAGCTTTCTAAAACACATAAATTATTAAAAAATAAAAATAAACTAACCACAGTGGCCCTTTAACTTCTTGAGAAGTTTGTGCACATTATCAAGTCAAGTTATTCAAAAGAGCATACCATAAGCATATCACTTCATAAGCATATCAATTTGTAAAAAAAAAAAATCACCCTTTTCATAACATGGTAGCAAATCCTTAATATACCCTGTTAAATATGGTTTACTGCATATAAAAATAAGATTTCTGTACAATTTAAATAAGGACTAATATGCCTGCCTTCATGTGGATACCTTTAAAGGACGTGGAAGCCATCAAAACGGCTGTGCATCATCAGGTAGAGGTGTAAAAACCATGAGGGAAAGTTGGTTATTTTTTAGTTATTGCATGTATAACCCCTAAGATATTCCCATAAGTACCTGTACAGATACTTATGTTCAGGGTATGACTGTCAGATGATTATATTTTAGTTTCATTGAATATGTATCATACAGAGACACAGTGCAGTGATTAGAATTTAAAGTCATGTGTTCAAATCACAGGGTGTCTCTAGGCAAAAACAATTGTTCTACATTAATCTTTTAAGAAGGTTAATTATTTTTATCCTCCATAATTTATTTGTCATATACATTTTACATTTAGCTTATTTTAAAGATTAACAGTTTTTCACCTTCTGGGACTGCCCCCTCTCTTTTCTCTCATGTAGTGTGCCATGTTTCACAACTATGATCCAAGGCCATGCCCAGAGGGAGGGGCTTCACAAGATCAATGTAATGCTGCAGCATGTCACTGTCTGCTCTTGTTATCATCACTACACCATGAGCATGAAGCCCCCTCCCCACCATGACAGAGAGGGGGCAGTCCCAAAAGGTAAACATTTTTATTCTATTGGCTAGAAGTAAGAGAAGTGTAAACTTTATATCCAATTACACTCAGGAGGATACAATTAATTAATTAATTATCCTAGTATAAACAATTATATAAACAAGACAAAAAAGTTGTCTACGGAGTCCCTTCAAATAATTATTTAAAGTAAATAAATCAAAACATTAAAGGCATTACAGCACTACGTGTGTCTCATACCACTTTACAGGGCATGTATGTGTTTTATCCTGTAACGTATGTGTAACAAATGTAGGAATTATTAATAAAAAATGGTGAACTGACAAGATTTGTTCTAATCACTATACTATTCTTCTACATAATTAGCAGAGTGAAAAAAGTGAAAAAAAAAAAAAATATATATATATATATATATATATATCTATATATATATCTATATATATATATATATATATATATATATAAAAAGAATTTATTTGCCCTAAACAGTGTCACTGACCAGTACAGCTCACTATCCAGGTAAGGTTGCAGGCCATTTGAAACTACCAGATCATATATATTGATTAACTTAGCAACAATTTTTGCTCACATACTTTCCAAACTCTATCTCACGGCGCACAGCATATCTGATAAACTCATTGTCCCCTTAATACATTACCTTAACTTATACCTTCAGAGACACAATATACATAATTTAAAGAAATACTGCTACAAGGTGGAGGAGAGGGTTATAGATCATATCATTCAGAGAAAGTCTTAGCCTCTCAGTCATTTCAATGGATAAGATAAATGTAACCCTTTTTGGGAGTGTACAGATGCTGCCTTGAGCTGTTCCCAAAAAAGCCACCAAAATTTAACCTCAAACACAAAGCAAGATCAGTATCAAGATCGTGTGCGCTTATCAGGAAAATAAACACAATTCTTCCTTCGTCACCTACAAAGTAACTATACACTGCATTACAATAAAGGGTAAAATATAACACACAGGATTATTTTTAGAAACAGCTAAATCAATAAATCGTTCTTCAGACGGCTGAGAGTATGAGATGGGCCTGTGTGCGTGCGTGTGTGGTATGTGCAAGAAACCAGCCATGAGCAGAAGAGGGGTGTCATTAAGATTGTTGGTTTGCCCCAGATTTAGGGGAAAAGGTGCATATTAGTACCAAGCTGGTAGATTTAATTTTTAGATACCCCACCTATGAGGGTCAGTTGCAGATGAGTAAGCACGGCATGTAGTGTTGGATATATGCAGATGAGTAGGGGGTGGATACAGACAGCAGTGCAAATATGGCAGCTCATCTTCCATCATTGCGTCCGTGCCTTCATGTCCTGGGGTCTCCTCCATACTCAGAGTCAGAAATCTAAACAAAGAGACAGTAAATTCTTGTCATACCATTAACTCCTCAGGACAGGATAGTCCATCTGCTGGTGGTAGTAATGCAATTCAATGGTTATAGGATCACTGTAATGTCCTAGCAAATGGCCTAGTATTAATTATGTATAGATCATTAATAAAATTCATATTTATTGATTTATAAAACCAAAATTCAGTGTTTGCAAGTTTATGGGTTTTAAGAACAAACTCCCCCACCCTAATAACAATCTGATTAGATAAGAGGCCAAACAATGATTCATAGGTTGTCCCCTCAGCGGGAGCTTGTTGACAAGGGAAGCCACTTTAGAACAATCTACAGTCAATAGAGAGAATTCTGTTGATATACTCTTGTGTCTGAAAATGTAGCAGCCTCCTGCAAAACAAAACCGCCTTCCCCACTTATAATGGGGGCAGACTGGCAGCAAGTGAGTCTGGTCTTTGAAAGCAAGTTTAAGGCTGAATATTATTTTGTTAAATCTTTGAATAATTATTTTAATAATGCATAATGACCAATTAAAGCATTTAGTTCCTATAGTTATAGCATCACACTCCTTCCACCTTTCCTTTATGAATACTTTTACCAGACGTTAAGACTGATAGATCATCCTGAGCCAGTTCCTGACTACACTCCCCCCACCACCGCCTCCCCTCTCCCTACACTCCCCCCACCACCGCCGCCCCTCTCCCTACACTCCCCCCACCACCGCCTCCCCTCTCCCTACACTCCCACCACCACCGCCTCCCCTCTCCCTACACTCCCACCACCACCGCCTCCCCTCTCCCTACACTCCCACCACCACCGCCTCTCCTCTCCCTACACTCCCACCACCACCGCCTCTCCTCTCCCTACACACCCCCCACCATCTCTCCTCTCCCTACACACCCCCCACCATCTCTCCTCTCCCTACACCCCCCCCCACCATCTCTCCTCTCCCTACACCCCCCCCACCATCTCTCCTCTCCCTACACCCCCCCCCACCATCTCTCCTCTCCCTACACCCCCCCCACCATCTCTCCTCTCCCTACACCCCCCCCCCACCATCTCTCCTCTCCCTACACCCCCCCCCCACCATCTCTCCTCTCCCTACACCCCCCCCACCATCTCTCCTCTCCCTACACCCCCCCCACCATCTCTCCTCTCCCTACACCCCCCCCCACCATCTCTCCTCTCCCTACACCCCCCCCACCATCTCTCCTCTCCCTACACCCCCCCCACCATCTCTCCTCTCCCTACACCCCCCCCACCATCTCTCCTCTCCCTACACCCCCCCACCATCTCTCCTCTCCCTACACCCCCCCCCACCATCTCTCCTCTCCCTACACCCCCCCACCATCTCTCCTCTCCCTACACCCCCCCCACCATCTCTCCTCTCCCTACACCCCCCCCCACCATCTCTCCTCTCCCTACACCCCCCCCCACCATCTCTCCTCTCCCTACACCCCCCCCCCACCATCTCTCCTCTCCCTACACACACCCCCACCATCTCTCCTCTCCCTACACACACCCCCACCATCTCTCCTCTCCCTACACACACCCCCACCATCTCTCCTCTCCCTACACACACCCCCACCATCTCTCCTCTCCCTACACACACCCCCACCATCTCTCCTCTCCCTACACACACCCCCACCATCTCTCCTCTCCCTACACCCCCCATCATCTCTCCTCTCCCTACACCCCCCCACCATCTCTCCTCTCCCTACACCCCCCACCATCTCTCCTCTCCCTACACCCCCCCACCATCTCTCCTCTCCCTACACACACCCCCCACCATCTCTCCCTACACCCCCCCACCATCTCTCCTCTCCCTACACCCCCCCCATTACCTCTCCTCTCCCTACACCCCCCCACCACCTCCCCTCTCCCTACACACACCCCCCACCACCTCTCCTCTCCCTACACACCCCCGCCTTTCCCTCCTGTATATTTTTAGAAGACGCCAGTTAAAAGGCTGATAGATCCTTCTGAGCCAGCTCCTGACTCTCTGATGATAATGCAGAATCAGCACCGCTGATGTGGCTGTTATTACAAACCCTTCTACTTTGAACAAGAAGCAGTGATCCGGGGAAAGTGGGAGGCAGATCCCCATGACACTTATTTATACACTAGTAATAATCAACAATATAGTACTCATACTATACAGACATGCATACTCACAATTTACACACATGCATGCACTGTATACACCCTATATAGACATGTACACACCCTATACACAATATGCAGCCATGAACACTATATAATCATGCACATCAGAACCTGCAAAACAACCACAACTGAAACTTACATCTTGGCACCGTCTGCAGAATGGACTCATCTGATCCGAGGAGGACCCACAGAGGTGGTGGGTGTTGGAGCCGTGATTATCACACACACATCTGGAAGAGAAAAACAGGGGCAGATTACTAAAGGAGGGAGAACAATGTGGGGCAGAAAGAGAGGATCATCGGGAAAAGAGCAAAAAGGGGAGGATCACCGGGAAAAGAGCAAAAAGGGGAGGATCATCGGACAAAGAGCAAAAGGGGAGGATCACCGGACAAAGAGCAAAAAGGGGAGGATCACCGGGAAAAGAGCAAAAAGGGGAGGATCATAGGGAAAAGAGCAAAAGGGGAGGATCATAAGGAAAAGAGCAAAAAGGGGAGGATCATAGGGAAAAGAGCAAAAGGGGAGGATCATCGGACAAAGAGCAGCGGGGAGGATCATCGGACAAAGAGCAAAAAGGGGGGATCATCGGGAAAAGAGCAAAAGGGGAGGATCATCGGACAAAGAGCAGCAGGGAGGATCACCGGGAAAAGAGCAAAAGGGGAGGATCATCAGGAAAAGAGCAAAAGGGGAGGATGACCGAGAAAAGAGCAGCAGGGAGGATCATCGGCAAGAGAGCAAAAAGGGGAGGATCATCGGGAAAAGAGCAAAAGGGGAGGATCATCGGGAAAAGAGCAAAAGGGGAGGATCATCAGGAAAAGAGCAGTGGGGAGGATCATCGGGAAAAGAGCAAAAAGGGGAGGATCACCGGGAAAAGAGCAAAAAGGGGAGGATCATCGGGAAAAGATCAAAAAGGGGAGGATCATCGGGAAAAGAGCAAAAAGGGGAGGATCATCGGGAAAAGAGCAAAAAGGGGAGGATCATCGGGAAAAGAGCAGCAGGGAGGATCATCGGGAAGAGAGCAAAAGGGGAGGATCATCGGGAAAAGAGCAAAAGGGGAGGATCATCGGGAAAAGAGCAGTGGGGAGGATCATCGGGAAAAGAGCAAAAAGGGGAGGATCATCAGGAAAAGAGCAGCAGGGAGGATCACCGGGAAAAGAGCAAAAGGGGAGGATCATCAGGAAAAGAGCAAAAAGGGGAGGATCACCGGGAAAAGAGCAAAAAAGGGAGGATCATCAGGAAAAGAGCAAAAAGGGGAGGATCATCGGGAAAAGAGCAGTGGGGAGGATCATCGGGAAAAGAGCAAAAGGGGAGGATCATCGGGAAAAGAGCAGTGGGGAGGATCATCGGGAAAAGAGCAAAAAGGGGAGGATCATCGGGAAAAGAGCAAAAAGGGGAGGATCATCAGGAAAAGAGCAGCAGGGAGGATCACCGGGAAAAGAGCAAAAGGGGAGGATCATCAGGAAAAGAGCAAAAAGGGGAGGATCATCAGGAAAAGAGCAAAAAAGGGAGGATCATCAGGAAAAGAGCAAAAAGGGGAGGATCATCAGGAAAAGAGCAAAAAGGGGAGGATCATCGGACAAAGAGCAAAAGGGGAGGATCATCAGGAAAAGAGCAAAAGGGGAGGATCACCGGGAAAAGAGCAAAAGGGGAGGATCACCGGGAAAAGAGCAAAAAGGGGAGGATCACCGGGAAAAGAGCAAAAAGGGGAGGATCACCGGGAAAAGAGCAAAAAGGGGAGGATCACCGGGAAAAGAGCAAAAAGGGGAGGATCATAGGAAAAAGAGCAAAAAGGGGAGGATCATAGGGAAAAGAGCAAAAGGGGAGGATCATAAGGAAAAGAGCAAAAAGGGGAGGATCATAGGGAAAAGAGCAAAAGGGGAGGATCATCGGACAAAGAGCAGCGGGGAGGATCATCGGACAAAGAGCAAAAAGGGGGGATCATCGGGAAAAGAGCAAAAGGGGAGGATCATCGGACAAAGAGCAGCAGGGAGGATCACCGGGAAAAGAGCAAAAGGGGAGGATCATCAGGAAAAGAGCAAAAAGGGGAGGATCATCAGGAAAAGAGCAAAAGGGGAGGATCATCAGGAAAAGAGCAAAAGGGGAGGATGACCGAGAAAAGAGCAGCAGGGAGGATCATCGGGAAGAGAGCAAAAAGGGGAGGATCATCGGGAAAAGAGCAAAAGGGGAGGATCATCGGGAAAAGAGCAAAAGGGGAGGATCATCAGGAAAAGAGCAGTGGGGAGGATCATCGGGAAAAGAGCAAAAAGGGGAGGATCACCGGGAAAAGAGCAAAAAGGGGAGGATGATCGGGAAAAGATCAAAAAGGGGAGGATCATCGGGAAAAGAGCAGCAGGGAGGATCACCGGGAAAAGAGCAAAAGGGGAGGATCATCAGGAAAAGAGCAAAAAGGGGAGGATCATCAGGAAAAGAGCAAAAAGGGGAGGATCATCAGGAAAAGAGCAAAAGGGGAGGATCATCAGGAAAAGAGCAAAAGGGGAGGATGACCGAGAAAAGAGCAGCAGGGAGGATCATCGGGAAGAGAGCAAAAAGGGGAGGATCATCAGGAAAAGAGCAAAAAGGGGAGGATCATCGGGAAAAGATCAAAAGGGGAGGATCATCGGGAAAAGAGCAAAAGGGGAGGATCACCAGAAAAAGAGCAAAAAGGGGAGGATCATCGGGAAAAGAGCAAAAGGGGAGGATCATCGGGAAAAGAGCAAAAGGGGAGGATCACCAGAAAAAGAGCAAAAAGGGGAGGATCATCGGGAAAAGATCAAAAGGGGAGGATCATCGCGAAAAGAGCAAAAGGGGAGGATCACCCCCTACATAGCGCTACGGAATATGTTGGGCATGACATATAAATAATAATAAGAATAATAAGAATAATTATATATATATATATATATACACATATACATATACACACACACACACACACACGTGTTTTTGTGTCGTTCAGTCGTGTCCAACTCTCCATGTCCTCACTGGAGTGGATTGCCAGTCCCTTCTCCAGTGGGCCACAGCATACAGCTCCTGGTATTCCTAGGTGGTCTTCCATTCAAGTACTGACCAGGCCCAACCCTGCTCGGCTTCAGGGTAGTGTGACCTCTTGGTTCCCTGACTGGAATTTAACCCAGGTTGCAGTGGTGAAAGCA
Source organism: Discoglossus pictus (assembly GCA_027410445.1). Lineage (NCBI taxonomy): Eukaryota > Metazoa > Chordata > Amphibia > Anura > Alytidae > Discoglossus > Discoglossus pictus. The sequence goes on along the minus strand of CM050169.1, from coordinate 129,250,780 downwards.
CTGAATCTTAGCCACTGGACCACCAGGGAATCCTATATACACACACACACACACACAACTAAAATTATATATATACTAGCGACTAGCCATGGCAATACTGTTTGCCACACAATGTAAGGCTTTTGCTCCTCTGAGGACCTTCGGCGCTCATTGCAAGCTTCTTCCCTCGTGTACTTCAAGTTTCCTGCTTTGCAACGATCACCTCATCTCGAAAACAGATATATAAGTACAGTGTAAAATATAAAATGTATATCCTGAAGAGCTAACAATCTATTTGGATTTTCCTGCATCTGAAAATCACCTGAGGAGAAAGTTTCAGCAATGTGGCAAGTGTGCAGTGTAAATAGGCTGCATGCGCGAGGGCAAACTGTTTGTTTAGGAGGGTAAAGCGCCATTTTAGAATCGTTAAGTTAGGATTTGCAAGTTAGGGTTGTAAAATGGTGTCTTTTTTCTATGTGTTACTTGGCTCGTGAGCATTTTCCATCCGTTGTAATGGTATATTTTGTATCTCCTACGTTCCTGGGTAACTCATACATGCCTGGCGGTGATTTGCACGCCTCGGTCTCATTTAGCCTTGTTTTAATTTTTTCCAGCGGACATTATTTTCCTTGCTTAGCCGAGTTTCGAGTGGCGAAACTCGGCAATATTGGCTTAAATTTGCGTGCATCCTCACCGCCAGACGTCCTGGCATTAACCCTGTGCTGTGTGCGAGTGTGTTTTTATTTTATTTATTTTTTTAAATCCTCTTTTTTCGCGTTTTTCTATTTCTGTGGTTGGGCCGTTAAATTTGTATTTTTGCGAGGTCGTTTTTTTTTTGTACCCTGAGATTTCGAGGTTGTTCCTGGCTAACTCGTATGTGCCTGGTGGTGATTTGCGTGCTTCGCTCTCTTTTAGCCTTATTTCATTTTTTTTCGTCTCGCTTAGCCAATTGTCTATTTCCCAAAGAAGCAGAGCATGATCGCCTCCCTTCAGAGACTGGGCCACAGGGCAGTATTCCAACATCATAACGATCCCAAGCACACCTCCAAGATGACCACTGCCTTGCTAAAGAAGCTGAAGGTAAAGGTGATGGACTGGCCAAGCATGTCTCCAGACCTAAACCCTATTGAGAATCTGTGGGGCATCCTCAAACGGAAGGTGGGGGAGTGCAAGGTCTCTAACATCCGCCAGCTCCGTGATGTCATCATGGAGGAGTGGAAGAGGACTCCAGTGGCAACCTGTGAAGCTCTGGTGAACTCCATGCCCATGAGGGTTAAGGCAGTGCTGGAAAATAATGGTGGCCACACAAAATATTTACACTTTGGGCCCAATTTGGACACTTCCACTTAGGGGTGTACTCTTTTGTTGCCAACGGTTTAGACATTAATGGCTGTGTGTTGATTTATTTTGAGGGGACAGCACATTTACACTGTTATACAGGCTGTACACTTACTACTTTACATCGTAGCAGAGTGTCATTTCTTCAGTGTTGTCACATGAAAAATATAATAAAATATTTACAAAAATTTTAGTGTATATATATATATATATATATATATATATATATATATATATATATATATATATATATACACACACACACACTTTTTTTTTAATGTTAATATTATCTATTACTATTAATAATTATAATTAATATAGTAATAATGCTTTTTTTTATATTGGTTGCCACTATTTCTAACATATATGCATTGTTCTATATTTCATTACAGCAGCTTAAGAAAAGATATAGTGCAAATGTGCTAAAACTGTTTATCGATACGTCAGCAATAATATTCTTCAAGCTGTTTACCACCCCTTGTATTGCTGAATTGGATGCACGTGTTTTCTAATATATGGAATGGCGTATAGCCACGTTTGCTATTTGTTAAACACTGCTTTGTGTATAGGGTGGTGTATTATTGCTTTAGCTGATGATGTATTAAAATACACTGCTTGATAATTCTGGAGACACAAAGGGAGGTCTCTAGTGCCACCTGGTGGACACAATGCATATAGAGCTGCTCACAACACTCAATCATGGCACGCCGACTTTTCAGAAAAGCGTGCCATCATAAAGGCGCCGAGAACTGCGCCCTGACGACGCTCGGCGCTCCAGCCTGCATCCCATCTGCCCCATCTCATATTTACTGGACCTGCTTGTTGGAGGCTGTCAAGGCTAAGGTAAGGGGCTGACAGTGTGCCATGTGGGACTGGCATGTGTCACTAGGAGCATATTGTATGTAATGTCACTGTGTGCATGTGTCACTAGAAGCATGTTACATTACATACAAGTGACATTACATACAATATGCTCCTAGTGACACATGCCAGTCCCACATGGCACACTGTCAGCCCCTTACCTTAGCCTTGGCAGCCTCCAACAAGCAGGTCCAGTAAATATGAGATGGGGCAGTTGGGATGCAGGCTGGAGCACGGATTGTCATCAGGGCGCAGTCCTCGGCGCCTTGATGACGGTGCGCTGTTCTCCAGCGCGCGAAAGACGTGCCATCCTCAATCATCTCACTGACACAACACTAAAAGTAAGGCGGTAGGGCGACAAGAAGAACAAGGAACAGAATGAGAAGAGCAAGGGGGATCGAGACCTGTCTTCCACCAGAAGAGCTATGGACAAACACAGACAATTCATGAATACCTGGAATATATATATATATATATATATATATATATATATATATATATATATATACACACACACACACACCTTTGCTGAAAGGTAATTACACCTGCACTTTTTTAATGTAAATACTATGGGCAGCTTATATGGGTACACCGTTTCTTATCTACCATCAAAATCTACATTTGTACACAGTCACATTTTTATTGAACACAAGACCTGAACGAGCAGATATAGCAGACAGAAGTCTCTTGTGCCACCTTGCAGATAGATATATATATATTATGAGACCTGTTCTACTCTTTGTCCCCCCATTCAGTGACCTCAGGGGCCACCACCCAGCCTTACTCACTCTTTGGACTCTTCAATGGGGGATTTCTTCCTTGGATTCTTGCCCCTGGACAAGTCTCTCTTAATCGCTCCCCTCATCCTGATAAGGAGTACCAGTACGACCAGCACTGAGGGGATGAACACCATTATAGAGAGGAGCAGCGTTGTGCTGAACTTGAAGTGGATGCCTGGAGAACAGAGAGCAAGTGAAACAGGAGTAATAAAGTTGGAAATAGATGCACTCAAAACTTAATTCACACTCCAACAACATAATTCCATTCTTGAACCACATTCCACCTGGAAATACATCATCCTCTCTCATCACACCACCTTCATACACTCCCCCGCACTACCATCACCCCACCTTCATACACACCATTCACAACCATCACCCCACTTTCATACTCTCCCCCGCACTACCATCACCCCACCTTCATACACTCCCGCCACTACCATCACCCCACCTTCATACACTCCCCCGAACTACCATCACCCCACCTTCATACACTCCCCCGAACTACCATCACCCCACCTTCATACACTCCCCCGCACTACCATCACCCCACCTTCATACACTCCCCCGCACTACCATCACCCCACCTTCATACACTCCCCTGCACTACCATCACCCCACCTTCATACACTCCCCCGCACTACCATCAACCTAACTTCATACACTCCCCCGCACTACCATCACCCCACCTTCATACACTCCCCTGCACTACCATCACCCTAACTTCCTAACCACCATCCACTACCATCACCCCACCTTCATACACTCCCCCCACTACCATCACCCCACCTTCATACACTCCCCCCACTACCATCACCCCACCTTCATACACTCCCCCGCACTACCATCACCCTAACTTCCTAACCACCATCCACTGCCATCACCCCACCTTCATACACTCCCACCCACTACCATCACCCCACCTTCATACACTCTTCCCACTACCATCACCACACCTTCATACACTCTTCCCACTACCATCACCACACCTTCATACACTCCCCCCCACTACCATCACCACACCTTCATACACTCCCCCCCACTACCATCACCACACCTTCATACACTCCCCCCCCACTACCATCACCCCACCTTCATACACTCCCCCCCACTACCATCACCCCACCTTCATCCACTTCCCCCACTACCATCACACCCCCCTTCATCCACTCCCCCCACTACCATCACCCCACCTTCATCCACTCCCCCCACTACCATCACCCCACCTTCATCCACTCCCCCCACTACCATCACCCCACCTTCATCCACTCCATCCACTACCATCACCCCACTTTCATCCACTCCATCCACTACCATCACCCCACCTTCATCCACTCCATCCACTACCATCACCCCACTTTCATCCACTCCATCCGCTACCATCACCCCACCTCCATCCGCTACCATCACCCCACCTTCATCCACTCCATCCACTACCATCACCCCACCTTCATCCACTCCATCCACTACCATCACCCCACTTTCATCCACTCCATCCACTACCATCACCCCACCTTCATCCACTCCATCCGCTACCATCACCCCACTTTCATCCACTCCATCCGCTACCATCACCCCACCTCCATCCGCTACCATCACCCCACCTCCATCCGCTACCATCACCCCACCTCCATCCGCTACCATCACCCCACCTCCATCCGCTACCATCACCCCACCTCCATCCGCTACCATCACCCCACCTCCATCCGCTACCATCACCCCACCTCCATCCGCTACCATCACCCCACCTCCATCCGCTACCATCACCCCACCTCCATCCGCTACCATCACCCCACCTCCATCCGCTACCATCACCCCACCTCCATCCGCTACCATCACCCCACCTCCATCCGCTACCATCACCCCACCTCCATCCGCTACCATCACCCCACCTCCATCCGCTACCATCACCCCACCTCCATCCGCTACCATCACCCCACCTCCATCCGCTACCATCACCCCACCTCCATCCGCTACCATCACCCCACCTCCATCCGCTACCATCACCCCACCTCCATCCGCTACCATCACCCCACCTACATCCACTACCATCACCCCACCTACATCCACTTCGATCACGCAACCTTCATCCACCTTTGCCTAAGTTTTGCGGGGCTCGCGATGAGCGGCTAAGTGTTACTGGCTTCGGCCTCGTTTTGACCCTTTTTTTTTTCACACAGTTACTTGTTTAAGGCCAACAATTTTTTCCTCGCTTAGCCGATTTTAGATCTGCTAAAAACGGCAATTAAATTTCAAATTAGCTTGCAACCTCACCCACAGGCTTCCTGCCTCGCCCCTGTGCTGTGTGTGAGGTTGTAAGTACATTTTTTTAAGTAATTGGCGTCTTTTAGCGGTCTACCAACGGCTTCCAAGATATGGGGTTGAAAAAAAAATGGCGGATGTTAAATTCGTAACTCATTGTGTGCCTGGCAATGAGCGCCTTTGTTGCTCATTGTCAGCCGTTTTCAAAGTCTTGCGGGCCTCGCAATGAGCGCCAAAGGCCTACGGCACTAATTGCAACAAAGTCGTGTGGGCCTCGTGACCATCAGAAATGCCTGTAATTGGCCACATGCTTTCTAACATCAACTTGGAATTTAATTTATGATGTTTTTTTCATTTTTGTTCACGTGTAATACCAGTGGAATAGTAATTTATAGGAGTTTGCTTTGATGGTAGTACATGTTGAAGATGGTTTTGCCATTCTCTAAATTATAGAGACCACTGTTTTTTGTCAAGTGTTTTATTTAGATCTTCTTCCCATTTATTCATGTTATTATATTTGCTGTATATTGTTATTGAAAAAAATTATTTTACACAGTTTGAAAATTAAATGTGATTGTTGAATGACTGTGTAGGACATCAATACAAATAATCTACATCAGTGGCTCTCAACACTAGGTCCTGGGACCATTGAAGGTCCTTGAGACCTTATCTGTTGCTCCTCAGTTATGAGCATAGTCTAACATTTTACACATACGATCACCATTACAGTTATAGATACATTATAGAGGAATGTAGAAGAACCTGTATTCTATTCAAATTGGTGCCAAGATAGTTGATAATTTGGTAAGTCACATGAAGTATCAGTCAGTCTCCAAACCAAAAAACTTGAGAACCACTTATCTACATAACATTTGTATTTAACTTTTTCTCCATCCTCAACCCAGTAACATACACTCTATCCTTCATAGGTAACCCTGCAATATCCGCTCAATCGTTCGTGGGCAACCCTGCAACATCCACTCCATCTTTTATCCACATACCAGCAACATACTCTACATCCATTAAGTCTTGATCCCCATTCATGACACAACCTGACCCAAGTAAGCTGAAACTGCCATAATTTGACAATCCTCTTCCCCACAATCCATCTCACCTGCCTCATGAGTATGTGTTCAATTCTCACAAGTACAAGAGGTTCTCTCTGCTGTCCAAAACACATCCTCCATACTTCATCCACATTGCGGCAAAAACCACTCCCTCCATCATCCCTAAACCAGTTTCTACCTCCTTCATCCTCAACAGATGTTTCATCCTTCATTCACTCATCACCAACATTAAATCACTATCATTCACCTGCACCCCACCACGATACCCTCCAATCTTTCTCTCCACCCCATACACGGAATCCTCTGCCCCCACCTCTGTGCACGGATATCTTCTTCCCAACTCACCACCCCTTGCACTTCCTTCTTCCCCTCACCATCATTCACCCTATCCTTTCATGCCAGATTTGCCTCCCCACTCTTTACAGAGCCAGCCATAACTTGCCTCTTCATACATACTAGTTTCTCCTTCATCTTCCCAACTATCTATAGCTTTCTGTCTAGGAATATTATGTCCAACTGTCTGAAATGCATAACTTTGCCTGTACCAATGGTATTCCCCTCCAACCCAATCACACTTCTTTCCCACTCCTATGTACACTACTTACAAGTGACTAAAACACTTACTCTTCAAGGTGACAGTCAGCTTGGTCTGTGGGAAGTTCCCATGAACATCGGGTGAGTTCCTAACTGTACAGGTCAGAGTCCCATTGTCTGTGAGTCTCAGGTCCTGCAAAGAGATGGAAGCGTCTCCTCGTGTGACATCACCCTCCCACTTTATTCGATTCTTGAATGGACCCTCCAAACTGGGGTAAGCCATGGACTGGAAGTGAAAGATCTGTGAGGGGGAGAAAATAAACATGTAGTTTTATATATACTTCAGAAGCCAGGAAATGTATGGATAAGGGTAAAAAAAGATCTCTGCTTACACAGAAGTCAGATAGATGTTCTTAAAAGTGACAGTGGGCTCCAAATATGGCACAATTACCATACTTTATCAATTGAATGTTATTTAAAAAAATAATTCCTACAGTAAATGGACATTGAAGATTGGCATTTTGAGCCAGTCAATATTTCTGAACCATTGATATCATAGCCAATAACTAGTGATTAGCCCGGAGGCGTTCGTCCAATGTCTTGAGTGCACAAAAAAGAAGAGCCATGCTTAAACCCAGATGACTGCACTCTTAACAATGGGCCACATGTCTCAGGGGCTAATCTCTAATTAATGGCAATGACCTCATTAAAAAGAGATTGGAATCTTGGTTTGTGGGTGAATCAGAAAGGCTGACTGACAGATCAAAATGCCGAAGTTCAGTGTTGTGTATTGTAGGAAAATGCATTTTGTTAAAAACATTTAATTGCTAAAGTATTGGTTATTACCTATAAAATTATAACATATTCGAAAGCTCCGCAGTGTCACTTTAAAAAGGGTCAAGTGAAAGGTGTTCACATAAAAAAAGACTTTAGGAGTCCCGGCCCCCCACAGGGCGCTCCCCTGCACAGATCTCAGTGTCTCACCTCATTCCTCTCCTCTTGTCACTCACCGTGATAGTGGGACCCCCATCCTCTGGGCGGTAGCTCCAGTCCACAGTGATATGGCTGGAGACGGGATAGTGCGAGGAGAAACTACACCGCAACTTCACATATTCACCAACCACCCCAAAAACAGCAGGGTCGGAGCGGACGTCCACACTGAACACCTCATATACACCTGGGAAGAGATGAGACAGGTCATTAAAGGAGAACTCTAGATCAGGAAAAAAGCCTAGCATCATATATGAGACCAACATCTGCTGTGAAAAGCATAAAAACATGTTTACAGAAAATCTTAGAGTCTGATTCAATAGAGCTTTCGCAAGTTACTGTAGCCTGTAAGTGAGGGCGCAAGTTAATTTGCTATTCAATTGGCGTATTTTTTTCCTAACGGCTAACAGGTTACGGCCTTGAAAAAATTGCGGTAGTTAAACCGGTAACTTACAGCCTACCGAAGCTTTTGATCTTTCACAAGAGTTACAATCGCTAAAATCACAAATCGCTGTTCAGTTGCTCAATTTCCCCAAACCTGCAAATGTTTTCACACCCGTAAATGGCAAAAGAAGGAGAAAATCCTATGAGTGCTGCGATTCGCAAGGGGCTTAAACACCTATTCATAGCACTGTAAATGCAAATAAAATATCAATACTGCACTGTAAATAACGAGGGAGAGGTGATTAGTATATACACAGAACAGGTTCCCAGCAAAGGTGGCAAATACATTTCCACCCATAAAAGAACTAAAAAAAAAAAAAAAGTTTTAGCGACTTAAGCTACAAAAAGTTGTAAGTCATAGGTACATAGACTAGTTTCCTATATTGACAACATGTAAAATATTAATACATTTTTTTTCTGAAAGATGTTAAAATTACTAAAAAGACCTCTGCCGTCCTCAAACAGTAGGGTGTCATTTGTTTATTTAAGGCAGTAGACCTAGAGCCACATTAAATTCCAAGCCCGTATGTGCAACGTGAGATCCCCAATGGCTGCGGGCTCGAAATTTGCAAATCATTTGTTGAAGGTTGGATACGCGGCTGTGAACGTGATCAATTAGTCAAACCCGAAGTTACGGCTTTAGATGGAGCCAATGGAAACGGAGATAGTCATAACTACGTCACTGAAAAATGGAGGTGGGATTTCAAAGTCTTACGGGTTTCAATTACGCGTTACAATCGGACCCACATTCCAGATACGATGCAATATTGATAAAGCCGCAAATAAGCTATTCTATCACATGCAAGTTCCATTATACGTATTAACACATTGATTGCCGGGATCAATGTAACACGGAAATTAAACATGAAATAAAAAGTATTTTTTGGGGGCCGATTTGCGAGCTTGAGAATGTTGTGCTAATAATTCTAAGACCTAACATCACTTTCCCTGTTAATAAAAGTACAATAGTGTGGTGATATTTGCATTTAAAGTGCTATGGATAGGACTTTACCCCCCGTGCGTGTCCTCTCTAGCACTCGTTGGCTTCTTGGCTACATTTGTGGGTTACGGGCTTGAACGCCAGTGAATTTGTTACAATTTAATAGAATTTAATGAATTTGTTACAATTTAAAATAATAATATTTAATATAATTGGTAACGTGACAGTCAGAGGCTTGACAGATCAAAAGGATTTGTGGACATGCAGTTCAAATTTCCATGTCCTGTAGGGTTTTCCGCCTGTAACCCGCATCATCAGCGGGTTGCTTTACGAGGCCAATTTAATTGCCCTAAGTCTTGCGGGCTACATTAAATTACACGTTTTAATGTGGCTCCTAGACTGGTCAGAAAAGAATAATAGGACAGCCTCTTATACAGACCCTCTCCCGCCTCCTGGACAACTGATAGGGGATGGAGGGAAGCAGCTCTCATAGTCTGTGAACACTAACGTTCAAATGTATATTTTAAAAGCTACATCGATTTTCTTTTTTTCAAATACTGATTTTATTGCTAATTATTAAGTAAATAAAACCGTACTGTACAAGGACTGCAGTGTCCCTTTAAAAGACAATAACCCTCATTCCACAGATCTGTCCATCTTCCCAGTAGAGACCTGCCCTTGTCCATGATCCTACTCTCTGCTGGGTGAGTAGGAGTGTCAGTAATTAGCCCTAAACTCCTGACTAATTATAGTGTTGGTCTCTTGCTTGGGCTGCTCTGAACTTTATAATTTGTGGGTGTGTGAAATTAAATATACGGTAGTGCCTTTGTACATTGGACGGTGCCACGTGTGTCTCTAGCTGCAGTGATCTCTCTTTCACTAACTCATTCAGCTGTACCACCTTATTTACTATTTTATTCCACACAGTCCTGGTTCCCCCTCACACCAGAGTCCGCTAGCTCCCTCTTTTATCAAAGGTCCCTAGTTTCCCCTGTGCCACTTGCACCTAGCTCCCCCCTGCGCCACAGGCCCCGATCTCCCCCTGCGCCACAGGCCCCGATCTCCCCCTGCGCCACAGGCCCCGATCTCCCCCTGCGCCACAGGCCCCGATCTCCCCCTGCGCCACAGGCCCCGATCTCCCCCTGCGCCACAGGCCCCGATCTCCCCCTGCGCCACAGGCCCCGATCTCCCCCTGCGCCACAGGCCCCGATCTCCCCCTGCGCCACAGGCCACGATCTCCCCTTGCGCCACAGGCCCCAGAGTGCAGTTTCCAGAGGTCCCTAGCTACTCCTGAGCCACAGTCAGATCCCCCTGTGACACAGACCCCAGAATACACTGTTGCCAGAGGCCACTGCGCGCCCGGAGCTCCCCCTGCTCCACGGCCCCACAGTTGCCAGAGGCCCGAGCTTCCCTTGCGCCAAAGGAATATTTATGGTAATCAGGCTGCCATACTCCCTAGGGTCTTCATAGTCTTGTCCGCTTCATATGGCTTATATGGAGAACAATGCAACCTGAGTGCCAAGGGATAATTCCTGCCAATAATTAAATCAATAGAAAACTTCATCAACTGACTTATTTAAAATGCATTTCTGCTACAAAAAAAAAATTATCATTGAACTTTGCCATGTTGAGCCGTCAGCCAGCCTTTCTTATCCACTCACAAAATGAGGCCAGGAGAAAGAGTGATCCTGGGGGGAGGGGGATGGAGGCCAGGAGAAAGAGTGATCCTGGAGGGAGGGGGATGGAGGCCAGGAGAAAGAGTGATCCTGGAGGGAGGGGGATGGAGGCCAGGAGAAAGAGTGATCCTGGAGGGAGGGGGATGGAGGCCAGGAGAAAGAGTGATCCTGGAGGGAGGGGGATGGAGGCCAGGAGAAAGAGTGATCCTGGAGGGAGGGGGATGGAGGCCAGGAGAAAGAGTGATCCTGGAGGGAGGGGGATGGAGGCCAGGAGAAAGAGTGATCCTGGAGGGAGGGGAATGGAGGGGAATGGAGGCCAGGAGAAAGAGTGATCCTGGAGGGAGGGGGATGGAGGCCAGGAGAAAGAGTGATCCTGGAAGGGGGGCAGGAGAAAGAGTGATCCTGGAGGGAGGGGAATGGAGGCCAGGAGAAAGAGTGATCCTGGAGGGAGGGGAATGGAGGCCAGGAGAAAGAGTGATCCTGGAGGGAGGGGGATGGAGGCCAGGAGAAAGAGTGATCCTGGAGGGAGGGGGATGGAGGCCAGGAGACAGAGTGATCCTGGAAGGGGGGCAGGAGAAAGAGTGAACCTGGAGGGAGGGGGATGGAGGCCAGGAGAAAGAGTGATCCTGGAGGGAGGGGGATGGAGGCCAGGAGAAAGAGTGATCCTGGAGGGAGGGGGATGGAGGCCAGGAGAAAGAGTGATCCTGGAGTAGAAAGAAGGTATTTAAATTATACAAACAAGAGGGGACAGAGACTGCTTTATGGGAGTACAAGGAAATCAACAAGACTTACAAAAAAAAAAATGTTTTAAGTATATTAATGGGAAGAAGGCGAGGAAGGAAGCTATAGGACCATTACAATGTGACACAGGCCGTCTGTAAATTAGTGACCAGGAAAAGGCAGGTGAGCTAAATAGGTTATTTTCTCCGGTATACACAAGGGAGGTACCAGTGGTTGGGACACTGCAACATAATGGGGCTACACTACCTTTGCCAAATAATTGGTTAACGCAGGAAGTAATCCAAAAGGGGATGGAAAAAATAAATGTTAATAAAGCCCCGGATCCTGATGGAATACATTCAAGGGTACTGAGGGAACTGGGTTCTTTAATAGCCAAACCATTATATTTATTTTTTCAAGATTCACTCAACACGGGGTCTCTACCAGAGGTGATACCTATATTTAAAAAGGGAGAAAGAGCAATTCCAGGGAATTATAGACCAGTGAGCCTCACTTCTGTAGTGGGGAAGCTTTTAGAAGGGTTAATAAGGGATAACATAAAAGAATATATCTATTTGAACAGGATTATAAGTAGGAGTCAACATGGATTTATGAGGGATAGGTCATGTCCAACAAATCTAATTAGTTTCTATGAGGAGGTTAGTAGGAACCTGGATTGAGACAACTCCTTGCATGTAGTCTTTTTAGATTTTGCAAAGGCTTTTGATACAGTGCCACATGGGAGACTATTGTGCAAACTAAGAGATACAGGAATTGCAGTAAATATCTGCTCATGGATTGAGAGCTGGCTAAAAGACAGGAAGCAAAGGATTGTTGTAAATAGAACATAATCAGATTGGACTAATGTGGTAAGTGGGGTTCCTCAGGGTTCAGTATTAGGTCCTCTCTTTTTTAACATATTTATTAATGACTTAGAGGTAGGATTGGAGTGTGGGGTCTCCATTTTCGCTGATGACACGAAGTTGTGCAAGGTAATTAAATCAGATAATGATGTGCTTTCCCTCTAAAGGGATTTACATAAAATTGAGGAATGGGCATCTAAATGGCAGATGAGATTTAATACGAATAAATGTAAAGTTATGCATCTGGGAAGGAAAAATAGCCATGCAATTTATAATCTTAATGGAGCAAATCTAGGGGTATCAGATATTGAAAGGGATTTGGGAGTGCTTGTGGACAACCACCTAGGTAACAGTGCTCAAGCCAAGCAGCAGCTGCAAAGTCAAATAAAATATTAGCATGTATTAAGAAGGGTATAGAAGCAAGGGAAGCAAATATAATTCTGCCACTATACAAATCTCTAGTATGCCCTCATTTTGAATATGAAAGAATAATTCTGGGGGGGGGGGGGGGGGGAGCGGGGGGAGAAAGAATAATTCTGGGGGGGGGGGGGAGCGGGGGGAGAAAGAATAATTCTGGGGGGGGGGGGGGGGAGGACGCCAGGAGAAAGAGTGTGTCTGGGGGGAGCAATGAGAAAGAGGGAGCGTGTGTTGGGGGGGGAGAAAGAGGGAGCGTGTGTTGTGGGGGGGAGAAAGAGGGAGCGTGTGTTGGTGGGGGGAGAAAGAGGGAGCGTGTGTTGGTGGGGGGAGAAAGAGGGAGCGTGTGTTGGGGGGGGGAGAAAGAGGGAGCGTGTGTTGGGGGGGGGGAGAAAGAGGGAGCGTGTGTTGGGGGGGGGGAGAAAGAGGGAGCGTGTGGTGGGGGGGGGAGAAAGAGGGAGCGTGTGTTGGGGGGGGGACAAAGAGGGAGCGTGTGTTGGGGGGGGGGAGAAAGAGGGAGCGTGTGTTGGGGGGGGGGAGAAAGAGGGAGCGTGTGTTGGGGGGGGGGGAGAAAGAGGGAGCGTGTGTTGGGGGGGGGGGAGAAAGAGGGAGCGTGTGTTGGGGGGGGGGAGAAAGAGGGAGCGTGTGTTGGGGGGGGAGAAAGAGGGAGCGTGTGTTGGGGGGGGGAGAAAGAGGGAGCGTGTGTTGGGGGGGGGGAGAAAGAGGGAGCGTGTGTTGGGGGGGGGAGAAAGAGGGAGCGTGTGTTGGGGGGGAAGAAAGAGGGAGCGTGTGTTGGGGTGGGACAAAGAGGGAGCGTGTGTTGGGGTGGGACAAAGAGGGAGCGTGTGTTGGGGGGGGGACAAAGAGGGAGCGTGTGTTGGGGGGGGACAAAGAGGGAGCGTGTGTTGGGGGGGGAGAAAGAGGGAGCGTGTGTTGGGGGGGGAGAAAGAGGGAGCGTGTGTTGGGGGGGGAGAAAGAGGGAGCGTGTGTTGGGGGGGGAGAAAGAGGGAGCGTGTGTTGGGGGCGGAGAAAGAGGGAGCGTGTGTTGGGGGCGGAGAAAGAGGGAGCGTGTGTTGGGAGGGGAGAAAGAGGGAGCGTGTGTTGGGAGGGGAGAAAGAGGGAGCGTGTGTTGGGGGGGGGAGAAAGAGGGAGCGTGTGTTGGGGGGGGGAGAAAGAGGGAGCGTGTGTTGGGGGGGGGGAGAAAGAGGGAGCGTGTGTTGGGGGGGGAGAAAGAGGGAGCGTGTGTTGGGGGGGGGAGAAAGAGGGAGCGTGTGTTGGGGGGGGGAGAAAGAGGGAGCGTGTGTTGGGGGGGAGAAAGAGGGAGCGTGTGTTGGGGGGGGAGAAAGAGGGAGCGTGTGTTGGGGGGGGAGAAAGAGGGAGCGTGTGTGGGGGGGGGAGAAAGAGGGAGCGTGTGTTGGGGGGGGAGAAAGAGGAGCGTGTGTTGGGGGGGGAGAAAGAGGGAGCGTGTGTTGGGGGGGAGAAAGAGGGAGCGTGTGTTGGGGGGGAGAAAGAGGGAGCGTGTGTTGGGGGGGGAGAAAGAGGGAGCGTGTGTTGGGGGGGGAGAAAGGGGGAGCGTGTGTTGGGGGGGAGAAAGGGGGAGCGTGTGTTGGGGGGGAGAAAGAGGGAGTGTGTTGTGGGGGGAGAAGGAGAAAGGGGGAGTGTGTTGTGGGGAGAAGGAGAAAGGGGGAGTGTGTTGGGGGGAGAAGGAGAAAGGGGGAGTGTGTTGGGGGGAGAAGGAGAAAGAGGGAGTGTGTTGGGGGGAGAAGAAGAAAGAGGGAGTGTGTTGTGGGGGGAGAAGGAGAAAGGGGGAGTGTGTTGGGGGGAGAAGGAGAAAGAGGGAGTGTGTTGGGGGGAGAAGAAGAAAGAGGGAGTGTGTTGTGGGGGGAGAAGGAGAAAGGGGGAGTGTGTTGGGGGGAGAAGGAGAAAGGGGGAGTGTGTTGGGGGGAGAAGGAGAAAGAGGGAGTGTGTTGGGGGGAGAAGAAGAAAGAGGGAGTGTGTTGGGGGAGAAGAAGAAAGAGGGAGTGTGTTGGGGGAGAAGAAGAAAGAGGAGTGTGTTGGGGGAGAAGAAGAAAGAGGGAGTGTGTTGTGGGGGGAGAAGGAGAAAGAGGGAGTGTGTTGGGGAGGAGAAAGAGGGAGTGTGTTGTGGGGGGAGAAGGAGAAAGAGGGAGTGTGTTGTGGGGGGAGAAGGAGAAAGAGGGAGTGTGTTGTGGGGGGAGAAGGAGGAAAGAGGGAGTGTGTTGTGGGGGGAGAAGGAGAAAGAGGGAGTGTGTTGTGGGGGGAGAAGGAGAAAGAGGGAGTGTGTTGTGGGGGGAGAAGGAGAAAGAGGGAGTGTGTTGTGGGGGGAGAAGGAGAAAGAGGGGAGTGTGTTGTGGGGGGAGAAGGAGAAAGAGGGAGTGTGTTGTGGGGGGAGAAGGAGAAAGAGGGAGTGTGTTGTGGGGGGGAGAAGGAGAAAGAGGGAGTGTGTTGTGGGGGGAGAAGGAGAAAGAGGGAGTGTGTTGTGGGGGGAGAAGGAGAAAGAGGGAGTGTGTTGTGGGGGGAGAAGGAGAAAGAGGGAGTGTGTTGTGGGGGGAGAAGGAGAAAGAGGGAGTGTGTTGTGGGGGGAGAAGGAGAAAGAGGGAGTGTGTTGTGGGGGGAGAAGGAGAAAGAGGGAGTGTGTTGTGGGGGGAGAAGGAGAAAGAGGGAGTGTGTTGTGGGGGGAGAAGGAGAAAGAGGGAGTGTGTTGTGGGGGGAGAAGGAGAAAGAGGGAGTGTGTTGTGGGGAGAAGAAGAAAGAGGGAGTGTGTTGGGGGAGAAGAAGAAAGAGGGAGTGTGTTGTGGGGGGAGAAGGAGAAAGAGGGAGTGTGTTGGGGGAGGAGAAAGAGGGAGTGTGTTGGGGGAGGAGAAAGAGGGAGTGTGTTGTGGGGGGAGAAGGAGAAAGAGGGAGTGTGTTGTGGGGGGAGAAGGAGAAAGAGGGAGTGTGTTGTGGGGGGAGAAGGAGAAAGAGGGAGTGTGTTGTGGGGGGAGAAGGAGAAAGAGGGAGTGTGTTGTGGGGGGAGAAGGAGAAAGAGGGAGTGTGTTGTGGGGGGAGAAGGAGAAAGAGGGAGTGTGTTGTGGGGGGAGAAGGAGAAAGAGGGAGTGTGTTGTGGGGGGAGAAGGAGAAAGAGGGAGTGTGTTGTGGGGGGAGAAGGAGAAAGAGGGAGTGTGTTGTGGGGGGAGAAGGAGAAAGAGGGAGTGTGTTGTGGGGGGAGAAGGAGAAAGAGGGAGTGTGTTGTGGGGGGAGAAGGAGAAAGAGGGAGTGTGTTGGGGGGGAGAAGGAGAAAGAGGGAGTGTGTTGGGGGAGAGAGAAGGAGAAAGAGGGAGTGTGTTGGGGGAGAGAGAAGGAGAAAGAGGGAGTGTGTTGGGGGAGAGAGAAGGAGAAAGAGGGAGTGTGTTGGGGGAGAGAGAAGGAGAAAGAGGGAGTGTGTTGGGGGAGAGAGAAGGAGAAAGAGGGAGTGTGTTGGGGGAGAGAGAAGGAGAAAGAGGGAGTGTGTTGGGGGAGAGAGAAGGAGAAAGAGGGAGTGTGTTGGGGGAGAGAGAAGGAGAAAGAGGGAGTGTGTTGGGGGAGAGAGAAGGAGAAAGAGGGAGTGTGTTGGGGGAGAGAGAAGGAGAAAGAGGGAGTGTGTTGGGGGAGAGAGAAGGAGAAAGAGGGAGTGTGTTGGGGGAGAGAGAAGGAGAAAGAGGGAGTGTGTTGGGGGAGAGAGAAGGAGAAAGAGGGAGTGTGTTGGGGGAGAGAGAAGGAGAAAGAGGGAGTGTGTTGGGGGAGAGAGAAGGAGAAAGAGGGAGTGTGTTGGGGGAGAGAGAAGGAGAAAGAGGGAGTGTGTTGGGGGAGAGAGAAGGAGAAAGAGGGAGTGTGTTGGGGGAGAGAGAAGGAGAAAGAGGGAGTGTGTTGGGGGAGAAGGAGAAAGAGGGAGTGTGTTGGGGGGAGAAGGAGAAAGAGGGAGTCTGTTGTGGGGGGAGAAGGAGAAAGAGGGAGTCTGTTGTGGGGGGAGAAGGAGAAAGAGGGAGTGTGTTGTGGGGGAGAGAAGGAGAAAGAGGGAGTCTGTTGTGGGGGGAGAAGGAGAAAGAGGGAGTCTGTTGTGGGGGGAGAAGGAGAAAGAGGGAGTCTGTTGTGGGGGGAGAAGGAGAAAGAGGGAGTCTGTTGTGGGGGGGAGAAGGAGAAAGAGGGAGTCTGTTGTGGGGGGAGAAGGAGAAAGAGGGAGTCTGTTGTGGGGGGAGAAGGAGAAAGAGGGAGTCTGTTGTGGGGGGAGAAGGAGAAAGAGGGAGTCTGTTGTGGGGGGAGAAGGAGAAAGAGGGAGTCTGTTGTGGGGGGAGAAGGAGAAAGAGGGAGTCTGTTGTGGGGGGAGAAGGAGAAAGAGGGAGTCTGTTGTGGGGGGAGAAGGAGAAAGAGGGAGTCTGTTGTGGGGGGAGAAGGAGAAAGAGGGAGTCTGTTGTGGGGGGAGAAGGAGAAAGAGGGAGTCTGTTGTGGGGGGAGAAGGAGAAAGAGGGAGTCTGTTGTGGGGGGAGAAGGAGAAAGAGGGAGTCTGTTGTGGGGGGAGAAGGAGAAAGAGGGAGTCTGTTGTGGGGGGAGAAGGAGAAAGAGGGAGTCTGTTGTGGGGGGAGAAGGAGAAAGAGGGAGTCTGTTGTGGGGGGAGAAGGAGAAAGAGGGAGTCTGTTGTGGGGGGAGAAGGAGAAAGAGGGAGTCTGTTGTGTGGGGAGAAGGAGAAAGAGGGAGTCTGTTGTGGGGGGAGAAGGAGAAAGAGGGAGTGTGTTGTGGGGGGAGAAGGAGAAAGAGGGAGTGTGTTGTGGGGGGAGAAGGAGAAAGAGGGAGTGTGTTGTGGGGGGAGAAGGAGAAAGAGGGAGTGTGTTGTGGGGGGAGAAGGAGAAAGAGGGAGTCTGTTGTGGGGGGAGAAGGAGAAAGAGGGAGTCTGTTGTGTGGGGAGAAGGAGAAAGAGGGAGTCTGTTGTGGGGGGAGAAGGAGAAAGAGGGAGTGTGTTGTGGGGGGAGAAGGAGAAAGAGGGAGTCTGTTGTGGGGGGAGAAGGAGAAAGAGGGAGTCTGTTGTGGGGGGAGAAGGAGAAAGAGGGAGTCTGTTGTGTGGGGAGAAGGAGAAAGAGGGAGTCTGTTGTGGGGGGAGAAGGAGAAAGAGGGAGTCTGTTGTGGGGGGAGAAGGAGAAAGAGGGAGTGTGTTGTGGGGGGAGAAGGAGAAAGAGGGAGTCTGTTGTGGGGGGAGAAGGAGAAAGAGGGAGTCTGTTGTGGGGGGAGAAGGAGAAAGAGGGAGTCTGTTGTGGGGGGAGAAGGAGAAAGAGGGAGTCTGTTGTGGGGGGGGGGGGGAGAAGTAAGTCAGGGGGAGATAACCATGAAAGAGTGGAACTAGGGTAGAGTTTGGGTCACTCACCGATCAGTAGCAGTAACACCCGGATCGGGTCACACATCCTCATCGTGTACAGCCCCTCAGCCCCTGCTGCTCACTTCTCTGAGCTTTAGCCTCTCTCTGTGTTATGTTTCCTCTCTCTCTCCCCCCTGTTTTCCGCTTTCTCTCTCCAGGTGAGCTCTGTCCCAGGTAGAGGAAGTGACGCGAAGCCACAAGCTGCAGGGAACACCCAGACTGAGTATGACCTGCAGTCACTGCCAGGTTACCCCATCTACATACAGTACCCCCTCCACTATTAGCCCAGCTCTCATTACACTGTCCAACTTCCACTACTAATTGACCTTTGCCCCTGTGTAATGTCCCCACCCCTATTTGTCTCCCCCCATGCAACCCTGCTGTCCCCCTCCCCCTCATGTAACCCTATTCCCCCACACAGAGCCCTGAGTACCCCCCTCACACAGCCTTATCCACCTATGTGTATTACAGACCCCCCAGTAGATCATTCACACTCTGTGTACCCTGGTGTCACACACATGTTCCATTCCAGACATTAACCACTTCACTGCTGTAAACCAGCAGTGCAGAACCTGCCCTACCAGTCCATTAGGATGTGACACTGCACAGTCACCCTGTAATGGCCTCCACCCTAATATTACATATTAAAATGAGGATATAAGCCCAAAGCAGGAGATGGCTCCAGAGGAGTGCATAAGAGACACTCACCTAATGTGACAACACATCCCACACACTGGGATATACACCACCTATATACACACCGCAACCTATGGCACTACATGCTGCCCACAGAGAAGGGTATTCTTTCCTATGGGCTTTTGTACGGCCAAATATTTCCCCTATTTACAAGTATGCATTTACTATGGGCAATCATGCATTTCCTATAGGTAGGTATATGGGCATTTATACGTTATAGGCAGGTATAGTCCTCCTATGGACAGGTAGTGCCATTTATTTCAGTATATGCCAGAGAAATATTGTATAGAAGTATTTCATAACATTGGTAAATAAAGCTGACATGCAGGCGGACAAAATAATATACATAAATATAATATACAGAGATATGCTGATATAATAATCAGATTCAGAATAACATAAATATGTAATACACAGAGATATATCATACAGAGACATTATAGCATAGGTATAAAAACCTCACATATATATAGTTGTGGATCTGCGGGGTTGTTCGGAACGCTTACAATGTTGGTCATGCTTTGTGAGCCTTGTGAAGCGAGGCGAGCCGGCAACTGCGCGGGACTTGAGCTGCGAGCCTCGCAAAATGAGGCAAGCAGTTGAAGCATGCAGGACTTAGGACCAAAACCTGTACATGCACTGTGCGCCTCGCAAAAATCTGACTTTAACGGCCGAACCACGGAATTGGCACAACCTCAAAAAAGCAACAAATATGCATCAAATTCAATTACACACTCGCACACAGCACAGGGGGGGAGTCAGGGAGCCAGTGAGTCAGGTTGCAAGTTAATTTGAGGCTTATTTGTCGTTTTTTCACGATCGAAACTTGTCTAAGCAAGGAAAAAAATGGCTGCCGAAAAACGCAACACAAAGAAAACAAGGCTGAAGGACGTAAAAATGAGCACTAATAAGTAACACTTAACGAAAGCCAGTAACACTTCATACAAGGCACTAACATTTAACCCAACCCAGTAACACAACCAAAGACACTAACACTTAAGCGCAAGGCCTTTAAAATACACAGGAGGAGAGGCTTGCAATGAGCGCCAAAGGCGCTCATTGCGACCCACGCGATGAGCATCGAAAGCGCTCATCGTGGGACTCGCGATGAGCGCCGAAGATGATCATTGCAATGCAGAAAAGTTGTGTCTCGCGATGAGCGCCAAAGGTGCACAGAGAGCCCATAGCCTCACATTGTGTGGCAAACAGCATTACCAGGCTTACAATTTTATTCCCGTCATTTTTGACGGGCAATTTCCTGGTATATAATATTAATACACAGATATAATTACCTAGAAATCTAATAAGACGCAGAAACATTATAGCACACAATAGCAAGCAGATATATAATATCAGGGACATAATGGACCACAGACTTTAATTAGATAGAGACATAATAACACAGATAGACCTAATGACGTAGAGACGTGAGAGCATGCAGTTATAACATACAGACACATAGCAGTACAGTTCTAATTACATACACAAGTATAATTTTATAGACATTATAGCACACAAAATGATAATATGCAAATAGAAAACATGTAGATATACTGATTATATATATAGATATATATATATATATATATATATATATATACAGTAAATAAATAGTACATCTGTGTTCACATTTGAATGTCTTAAGCAAGTTAAAAAAAACCTGCTTCCAGCTCAGAACTCAGAGAAAAACTTATGCCCGCTGCATTACACAGCTTTAATGCAAAGCCAAGGCTGGATTTTACACAAGCGGAGTATCCTATCCATATACAGCTGTTTCAAGCTTACTGGCTTATCATCAGCATGGAGCGAGTTTTCAGCTTGTGTTGTGGACCTTATGAGTAGACAAACATTTAATATTTGGTGAGCAAAAGAGCGATAGAAGCCCTCCACCGTACAGTAAATAAATAGTACCCACACACAAAAATGCCTCGCTCATTAATCCATGGCCATTTTCAAACATGGCTTCCTTTAAGCTCATGCCGGCAAATATATACACCACATCACTTATGGTGCGCAAAAGAGTGATAGATACCCTCCACTGTGCAGATTAAATAAATAGTAGCTTTGTGATCATATTTAAACATCAAAAAATAAGTTAAAAACTTATTTCCTGCTCAGAATTTCCAGAAATAGTTATTGCAGTGCACTCTGGGAAACTGGACAAGGACATGCAAATGAGTCCACAATGCATTTTTACTATCTAATCCAAACCCATGTGTATGATAATGCGAAATGGAATGATGAAAATATATTTTGGAGCTGAGCTGGAGAGGTTCCAGGCTTAGTGACCAGTGACCTCACGGCCTGACTCAGACCAGGACATTAATGCAGGAAGTATTCAGTGAATTAGTGGGAACTCGTTAAATACACAGAGCGTGAGCATACCTATCTCACTTGTTGAACGAAGTGAGGAGGTTCACACCCGACCAATAAATGATTCAGGAAGTGGGTGGAGAACTGAGAGTTAAATTTAATTTGCCTATCGGATCATATATACCAAAGGGTGTCAGAAAAGCATTGGATATGTGAAATCTGCCCCACAGGATAACATAGAAACTGCATGGCTCTCCTACAATTCAGCCTTAAAGGGATGTGGAAGGTTCCATGATTTTACTAGATATATAATAAACCTGTGTATCTATTTACTTTTATGTACTTTATTTATTATAATTATTACATTTTTTTAATGCACAGCATATGTACAGGGATTAAGTATGAAGACAAAATGAAAATACAATGTTAAACACATGCCAAAAAGTAGGGGGGGCCTGTTTTGAGTTTAAAATCTTATTTACATGGTGTTTTTTTCAAAACACCATACAAGATTGAAAACTCACAAACTTACAATCTGAAGGGATTGTTAAAACACACGGGGAAGTAATAAAAGGAAGAAACAAGAGCTTGGCAAGTAATTGACAAGAGAGTAGAGGGTTAATTAGTGATTACGTTTGTGGGTGTATCATCTGTGAAATATGGAGGTGATAGTGCTAAACCTGCACTATGAATTAACCAAAATCGTGGGTGGGAGGGCATGTTACGTGAGTTCAGAGGCAGAAGAGTGGTGGCGTGTGAGGATCTAGCTCTAGAGAAAAAGAAAACATGGTAAATGGCATGGGTGTAGGAACTCTGGTGGACAACCCCCACCACCACCCCATATTTCAATTGGCTCCTACACCCATGGCAAATGGAACTGGCAAAATGGCAGTTGGAGATGAGATTGTGTTGGGTGGATGGGATGAGGCCCAGTGGTATATGCAGAGCCTCTTGCAGAAGTGACTGCTTTAGTCCTGATGGTAGATAGAACTTGAGGACTGGTAGGCATATTCTCAGGGATGGGCACTGATCCTGGGACTGGATGTCGAGAAGTGCTTAAACACTCTGGGCCTCATTCAATTGTGATTTGGCCAATTGAATAGGCCTCTAAATAAGCACATAACATTTTTTTTTTCAAGAAGTTTTTAGTTAGTAAGAATCTATCCAAAAGCAAGGTTTTCACTAACTAAAAACTTATTTAAAAAAAAAATGCTATGTGCTTATTTAGGGCCCTATTCAATTGGCCAAATCGCAATTGAATGAGGGCCTCTGTTTTTACTGCTTAAGATCAAATATGTAGACCCTCAATGGATCTGCCCTCTGCAGTGTATGTAGACTACGAGGCTAGATCTGCAGTGTAGAGTCCCAGCCTATCAGGGACATGTCAGCAGCATGTTGCTGAGAGTTGATCACGGGTGGTTACTATGAGACGCACCACAGCAAAGTCTGTGTCTTTTTGAGCTGCAGAGGGCTGACCCATACATCGACTATTTGTTTGATTTTAGGCA
Organism: Discoglossus pictus; assembly: GCA_027410445.1. Taxonomy (NCBI): domain Eukaryota; kingdom Metazoa; phylum Chordata; class Amphibia; order Anura; family Alytidae; genus Discoglossus; species Discoglossus pictus. The sequence goes on along the minus strand of CM050169.1, from coordinate 129,228,016 downwards.
GTAAAAACAGAGCTTATAAGCACTACTTAGTATATAATATACCTGTGTATCTATTTACTTTTATTGAGTAAAATCCAAAAAACATCCATATCCCTTTAAGTAGGTTTTGCCCGCTCTCTCCATTTGGAGACTCCGGCACAGTACAAACAGAAAAAAACATCAATTTGATGGGTAATAAATTCCAAAAAAATTTAGTCTGCCAATTCTGTTTACCTAAATACTTCAGCTTAATTAAGCCTCAGGATAGCCTTATGCTTATCCCAGGCAGACTTAAGTTCCTGAATTGTGTTCCACCCTACCACTTCTACTGAAAGGCAGTTCCAGTTAGCTACTACCCTTTGTGTAAAGTAGTACTTTCTCATAGTACATCTACATCTTCTATAGTAAGCAGCTCGGGTAATTGCATATTTCTAGCATATTAGTGCAGTGGACATGGTTTTGAGATGTTCTGGGGCAATATATAAATCCTTTTATGAAATACAAAATAATTGTTATTGCAATGAATAGTGAATCTTTTTTGCTTGGTGCAGCATATTAGAGATATCTCTGGTAATATATCCCCTATCTATGAGCATATGTTTGTCATCAAGTTGGAGGCTTGGATTAACTCATCACTTATTATGCCATACATAACTCACTAAACGAATCATTAAAGGGACATAACAAAGGTCAAAGTTTTGGTGGAATCGTGAAGCACCAATAAATATATGGATATTTGCAATTGGAACTTAAAATACCATTTAATAATACTCACATGCTCATCCACCATTCAAGAGGAAAGCTGCCTTGGAAGTTGAGGTATAATAGATGGGGGAAGTCTTTATAAGACAAGAATGGAGATGACCGTAACTAAAAATAATTGCATATAAGAGGTTGCAAGTTAAATTATGTTATCATTTATTTTAAGACTAGCGACTTGCCCGTCAAAAAATGACGGCAATAAAATTGTAAGGCAGGTAATGCTGTTTGCCACAGAGAGTAAGTGTTTTGGTGGTCTGAGATCCTTGTGCGATCATCGCGTGGCTCGCAATGAGTGCCTTCGGTGGGCATTGCGAGCCTCTGGGTTGGTGTATTTGTTGTTATGATAGGCGCTTTTGCGCTTATTGTAAGGTCCACAGTGATCTGGTTTTGTCGCTTATTGCAAGGCTCTCCCCTGGTGTAGTTTGTGTCCTATGAGCACCGTTGGCGCTCCTTGTGGGTGGCGCGGTGAAGGTGTTTGTTTGCGATAGTGTGGTGTTAATTTGTTTTTGTTTTGTGTATATATTTTTTTATGCAAATAAATTAATGAAATCATAAATTAATATACTTTACCTGTTTGTAATTAATATATGCAGCAAGGAATGTGCTGAAGAGCTAACAATCTGTTTTGATGTTCCTGCAGCATACAATGTAGATTTGCAGTGTTGTTGAGCTGAGGTGTAAGTGTCAGCAATGTGTGCAGTGTGTAGTGTAAATAGGCTGCATGCGCAAGGGGAAGCCGTTAGTGCAGCTGGGTACTTCTGTATTCTGTAAGTTAGTGTTGTAAAATGGCGGCGAATGTGTATGTGGTAGGCGGGTTTGTATGATTTAGCATCCTTGCTAATGGTGTATGTTGTAGGTTATACAGGTTTTTTGAAAAGCCGTATGTGGTTTGTGGTATTTTGGGGTCGTGTAGCCTCGTTTTCATTTTTTTTCCGTCTGCCATTTTTTCTGTCGCTTAGGGGATTTTCGAGTGTCTAAACTTTGTAAATTTGACAGAATTCAAAGTTTAAGCAGTGTTGCAGAGGTCCTGGGTGTCCCCCATTGCTGTGGGTAAGGTTTTTATTTTATTTTTGTCTGTTTTTTTAATGTTTGCTGCTGTGTGCAGGTTGTCCGTTAAGGCCGTGTTTTTGCGAGTCCATAATGGATTTTTTCTGTGTCCAAGTTCGTAATTTTTTTTTTTTCTGAATCCTGTGGCTCACATTTTTGTGTGTAAGTCTGTAGTTAGTCATTGGGTGTTTATTGTTTTTTGTCAAAGTCCCGCTTGTGTGGTCGTTTGTGAGGCGCCTTAGAGTCTCCACCTCCGCAAATGCGGCCCCTTGCTTTGCGAGGGTCCACATTTGCGGGCTGCAATGAGCCGACGTGGGAGCCTCCACATCTGCAAATGCTATAGAGCTATACAGCATCCCTTTAAAAGTGATTAAACTTGACCATTACTGTGGCCATTTAAGAGAAAAAAAAAAAAAGGAATTTTATCTGAAAGTCATTATAAATAAAGAATCAGAAATTAACATTGCTATAAAAAAATGCACTTGTGGGGTCCAAACGGTGTAATAATTGACTAAACACTTTTTTTAGGGGATAAAAATCCTGCGTATACACTAAATATCTTATCAACGAATAGGCCACACAAGGCCTATGTCTCTATGTAGGGATCCTCCTAACTAAAGGACTATCAAAGTCCAAATTAAACTAAATATATTCCCTCAGTAAATTATGACTACCACATGCGATCCACCCATTTCAAAGTGACCATTCATACTATTTTAACTTAAACATTGCAATCATATTCCCATTCTATGGGGGTATCTACCCTGTCAGTAAATACCTAGCACTTAATGAAAAGTTGCTAATATTGTAGCTGACTATTACATAGCCTTTAACTGGCTTGGCCCTAAGCCGGTTTAGGAACAATATTGAATTATTCAGTACTCCTAACAACCGTTTCGCCGCTATTGTCAAAGTATCGGTCTATAAAGAAAATAACTTAAATTTGAAACTTGGCTGATTTCTTAGGCTAATTTTTTACTTTATTTTATAATTATATATATATATATATATATATATATATATATATATATATATACATACATACATACATACATACATACATATATGCACATATGGGGGGGGGGCATGCCCTGTTAAGGATAGACTCTGTTTTTCCAAAATCTTACATCAGAGCACTGAAGACCAGGAGCACAAATTCATGCGTATATCAGTGTTTTATCAGGACTTTTATAGAAGTCATTAATAAATATGTTAAAAAGGAGAGGACCTAATACTGAACCCTGAGGAACCTCATTTACCACATTAGTCCATAGTTTTAAACAACTATAAAATGAAAATGGTGAAAATAGCTTCAAACCAAAAAATGTCTGTACACATTTCTACTTGATTTAAAAGCTCTACATGATGGTGCAGTACAATTTTAATAACTTCACAAAAGTAGACCTTTAAGATGGAATTCTGCAAAAAATAAATAAAAAAATGAAAGCACACACCCGGCTATCTCTTTTTTACTTTTTTATTTTGGATAATATAAAACATTTTGTTTTTTCCCAGCACCACAATGTACAGCACCTTTTCTCCCATGAAGAGTTTACAATCTCTACTATATATACATATAGACTCTTTAGGGGGGTACATCTTGCTAGGACTCTTTGTTTTCCCAAATTTAAAAATATTTACATAATTATTAAGCCTGTAAACACACTGGGTCAACAGGGGGCAGCAGAAATATCAATGTTGCACCATTTGCACCTTTATATAGACAATGTCACCAGCAGCAACATGTACACAATGGGCAGCAGGAATAAGGAGGAATAGGACTGTAACATTATATACTTAAAAAGTATTTTGTTTTTGTTCATCCAGCATGGGACACTGATCCAGTCAGGTAAGCATGGGACATCGATCCAGCCTGGTACAAACTTAAAGGGACATAACAGAGGTCAAAGTTTTGGTGGAATGGTGAAGCACCAATAAATATATGGATATTTGCAATTGGAACTTAAAATACCATTTAATAATGGAAAAAAAACCCTGTTTTTATTTTAATACATTTTGGGTGTCCTACGCTAAAGAGATGTTTCAGACTGGCCATTATCAGTACCTAATTACCACATGATTGATGAATGACTCTTTGGGTTAATGGACCACTGCAGTTCAAGAAAAAAGGCACTTGTTTGTCAAGTATGTACCAAACTAACAGTATTAGCAGATGTGTAACCCATGGGCATAAAGCATTTTTTGGCAAAATCAAAACATTTTAATGCTCTATTTAAGAGTAGAGGAATCCATTTTGTGTTTGTTACATAATTTCCTGAGAGCTAGACAGTATGTTTTGTAGTTTTAAGTGGAGGAAGGGGTAAGGAGGAGGGAACAGGCAGAAACCCAGCACTTTTGGTTAAAAACTGGATAAGCATTACATTGACAACACACCCCTTTCCCCCTGACTGGCCCCGAAGCAGGGACCTTGCATCATTCACTGCAACCCCAGCTCTCCAGAAATGTATATTCCTCTATCATACACACATAACTTCCACCAATGTATCATGGATCCCTCCAGGGTCCTGCAAAGGCATTACATAATTTTTTTTAAAATTAGAAATCAGCTATATTACTTTATCGTACAAATTATCTTCTTAGACTGTTTTCTAACATATATATTTTTTTCATTGTGCAGTGTTCCTTTAATGTCTTCCAATTGCATATATCTTCCAAGGTGTCAATCTCTATTGACACCTCAGAAGCCATTAGTCCAGTAAAAAAAGGAGTTTAGATACTGATAACAATACCGAACTGACGTGATCTCTTGAGCTGACTGACAGCCAAAATGTAGTAAATTCAAAGATATGTTTCTATTACTAAGTGGCACCTTTTTAATAGCTTTCAATTGTAGATATTTATGTTTTTATTGGTACTTTAATACCTTATAATAATTGGGACCTCTGCTCAGTCCCTTCTGTGCAAAATATGCTATTTGATAGATCACAGAGGTATTGCAGCCAACCCATTCTGTGACAATGAGAGGTCTGAGGGCAGTGGGGCAGTTCCTGGGGCAGTGTGTCCTCTGGGGCATTCTTTCCTCTCAGTCTGCTTTGTACACAACCAAGGATCCTGGGCTTCTGGGGATCATCAGGAACCTGAAAAATAACGACAAGTGGTAAAGAGTCACCTACAAACACATGAAGCCCAACATAAACCCTTAACCCCCAGTATTAGCCACATGAGCATCCTGTGTATACAGCACAGCCAATTCATTTTTACAATCACTCCCTGTGTGTCAAACTAAGCACTGGCAGGGAAAGAGTTAAAAGTTCCCATTGTAAGATTTCTGTTTTCCGATTGTTTTAACATTCATGGACAAAACATAGTTCTTTTAAATGAAAAACAGAAAATCTCAGAATCATGCAACCGGTTAAAGAAAGTTGCCATTAGAAGAATGAATATTTATTAATATGCTATTTTATACATATACACCAGTGACAGCCTCTGTGTTGCCTTATTTTGGTTCATCTCTAATAAAATTAGCAATTTTGCTTTACCGCACTGCAGTGAAACAGAACTCAAATTCCTACAATGCTGTATGGAAGTTTCAATTTTTACTTTTTTATTTTTTAAATGCATTTTTTTTAATAATAAACTAACATTGAAGTTTGACATTTGAGCTGTCAGTCAGCCTTTCTGATCCACTTACAAACAGAGATCTATATCTTTTGAAAATGAGAAATCATTGCCATAATTACTGATTAGCCCCTTAGCCAAGGGGCTCCATTATCTTGCATGATGACACTTACACAAAAGACACTAGGCATGTTTAATTTGCAGGTGACTGCAGTCACGTCAATGGATCCAATGCCCCCAGGGGTTGCGGCTAAGCATTAATGAATGGCAATAAACTCTCATTAGCAAAATATGATGAATCTTTGTTTGTAAGTAAATCAGAAAGATGGACTGACAACTAAATATTACAAACATCAATGTTGATTTACTGTATGAAATTATTATTATTTTTTTTAAATAATATCCGGTTATTAAACTGCAACACCACCCTGAATCAGAGCAGGGTTGGGCCTAGTCAGTTCTTGGATGAGAGACCACCTAGGAATACCAGGAGCTGTATGCTGTGCCCCACTGGAAAAGGATTTGGCAACCTAGTATCTCTGCCATGAATACCAAGTGGATCAGCATGGTGTTTTACAGTCCATGATGTCACAGAGAGTCGGACACGACGGAGCAACGCAAACACATACACACTAGCTATAGTATTAAATTATAACATATTTTGGAAACTGTGTCACTTTAAAGAGAGCTATAAACACGAGCTATAAACAAGAGCTAATTCCAACCTCACATTAAAGCCTTGTGTGAGTCATGAACAACCACGTAATAAGCCTTCATTCCTCATATGTATAGTAATATAGTAAGTAACATATACAGTGCCAGATCTACTTTTCAGGAGTCCCTGGGCAGTGAATTGTAGGAGCCCCTGCGAGTACGTATATCCCTATTTGAAAACTGCAAAATAAAAGAAATTCTTACACCACCATTTCAGTATCGTGAGAATATTTACATTTTTAGCTTCAGCATACAGATGGAAAGAAGTGGAATCTTATTATACGTGTACAACTAACTGTGTGTCCCTCTGTGTGTGGTTGCACTAAATAGATATTACAAAATGTGTAAATATATGACAAGTTAAAAGTACAAAACCAGCTGATAAACTTTATGTATGAAGAGGGTGTGTGTTCTATACATCTATAGTAGCCTAGAAAGTACAGAAGATACACACACACAAGGGTGGAAAAAAGTGACAGACTTTATAGCAGCCAGACACACTCTCTTTAGATTATACTTATAAATTATACTTAGAAAAATATGTAAGGAGAGATCGAAAGAGAGAGAGAGATCGAAAGAGAGAGATAGAGAGATCGAAAGAGAGAGAGAGATCGAAAGAGAGAGATCGAAAGAGATAGAGAGATCGAAAGAGAGAGATCGAAAGAGATAGATCGAAAGAGATAGATCGAAAGAGAGAGAGAGATCGAAAGAGAGAGATCGAAAGAGAGAGAGAGATCGAAAGAGAGAGAGAGATCGAAAGAGAGAGAGAGAGAGAGAGAGAGAGAGAGAGAGAGAGAGAGATCGAAAGAGAGAGAGAGAGATCGAAAGAGAGAGAGAGATCGAAAGAGAGAGAGAGAGAGATCGAAAGAGATTGAAAGAGATCGAAAGAGAGAGAGAGATCGAAAGAGAGAGAGAGATCGAAAGAGAGAGAGAGAGAGAGATCGAAAGAGAGAGAGAGAGAGATCGAGAGAGAGAGAGAGATCGAAAGAGAGAGAGAGATCGAAAGAGAGAGAGAGAGAGAGATTGAAAGAGATCGAAAGAGAGAGAGAGAGAGAGAAAGAGAGAGAGAGAGAAAGAGAGAGAGAGAGAAAGAGAGAGAGAGAGATCGAGAAAGAGAAAAAGAGAGAAAGAGACAGAGAGAGACCAAAGGCGCTCCTTGCGCTGGTGGAGATGAGCGCCATAGGCGCTCATCCCTACGACCCGCGGAACTAAATCTCAATTACACCATTAACAATGCAAGACACGTAGCAGTTTGAAAAAAAAACATGTGGAAAAATTACGTCCCGTAACACTTACACGACCCCTAAACACCACCAAGCAAATAAGACTTTTACACAGGTACGTATTAGGGACAACGGAAAAAGCTCCACACCCGCGTAATACATAGACAATCGCCGCCATTTTACAACACTAACTTACAACTAATAACGTTACCATTACAAAATGCCCAATTACACAGCTAAACAAATGGTTTGCCCTTGTGCACGCAGCCTATTTACACTGAACAGATTGTTAGCTCTTCAGGATATTGATTGCTGGATATATTAATTACAAATAGGTAAAGTATATTAATTTATTATTTAATTAATCAATAAATTCGCATTAAAAAATATATAAAAAAAAAAGGACCAGGGGAGAGGATCGCAATGAGCCACAAAGGCGTTCAGCGTGGGGCTCACAATGAGCACCGAGGGTGCTCAGAGAAGCAAAAGTACACAAGGGAAGAGGTTTGCAATAAGCGCCAATGGCGATCAGCGCGGCCCTTGCAATGAGCGCCAAAGGTGCTCAATCCAACAAACTTACATGAGCGGAGAGGCTCACAATGAGCGCCAAAGATGCTAAGGCGCTCAGCGCAGGGCTCACAATGAGCGCAGAGGATGCTCAGAGGAGCAAAAGTACACCAGGGGAGAGGCTTGCAATGAGCGCCAAAGATGCTCAGACGACCAAAAACATTACATTGTGTGCTGAACAGCATTCCCAGCCTTACAATTTTATAGACCGTAATTTTTTGACGGGCAAGTCGCTAGTATAAATATATAAAATGAATAGTTATATATAGATAAGCTGCCATATACTCTATATGTAGATAATTTCAGTATAGATCATTTCTTTATAAACTGAACACCTCCAGCTACTATGGATATATAAACCACACACTATATTATAGATATATATTCCAAAACAATTTAAAGCCCACCTCCCCTTATCCAAGGAGCTATTGCTAGCAATGGGCCACTACAATATATGGACACACACATAGAACATACACAGAGGGACACACACACACACACACACACACAGAGGGACACATACAGAGACACAGACACAGAGGGACACATACAGAGACACAGACACAGAGGGACACATACAGAGACACAGACACACACACAGAGGGACACATACAGAGACACAGACACACACACAGAGGGACACATACAGAGACACAGACACAGAGGGACACATACAGAGACACAGACACACACACACACAGAGGGACACATACAGAGACACAGACACAGAGGGACACATACAGAGACACAGACACACACACACACACACACACAGAGGGACACATACAGAGACACAGACACACACACAGAGGGACACATACAGAGACACAGACACACACACAGAGGGACACATACAGAGACACAGACACACACACACACAGAGGGACACATACAGAGACACAGACACAGAGGGACACATACAGAGACACAGACACACACACACACACACAGAGGGACACATACAGAGACACAGACACACACACAGAGGGACACATACAGAGACACAGACACACACACAGAGGGACACATACAGAGACACAGACACACACACACACAGAGGGACACATACAGAGACACAGACACAGAGGGACACATACAGAGACACAGACACACACACACACACACAGAGGGACACATACAGAGACACAGACACACACACACAGAGGGACACATACAGAGACACAGACACACACACACACACACAGAGACACAGACACACACACACACAGAGGGACACAGACACAAACACACACACACAGAGGGACACATACAGAGACACAGACACACACACACACACACACACAGAGGGACACATACAGAGACACAGACACAAACACACACACACACAGAGGGACACATACAGAGACACAGACACACACACACACACACACACAGAGGGACACATACAGAGACACAGACACACACACACACACAGAGGGACACATACAGAGACACAGACACACACACAGAGGGACACATACAGAGACACAGACACAGACACACACACAGAGGGACACATACAGAGACCCAGACACAGACACACACACAGAGGGACACATACAGAGACACAGACACACACACAGAGGGACACATACAGAGACACAGACACACACACAGAGGGACACATACAGAGACACAGACACACACACAGAGGGACACATACAGAAACACAGACACACACACACACACAGAGGGACACATACAGAGACACAGACACACACACACAGAGGGACACATACAGAGACACAGACACACACACAGAGGGACACATACAGAGACACAGACACAGACACACACACAGAGGGACACATACAGAGACACAGACACAGACACACACACAGAGGGACACATACAGAGACACAGACACACACACAGAGGGACACATACAGAGACACAGACACAGACACAGACACACACACAGAGGGACACATACAGAGACACAGACACAGACACACACACAGAGGGACACATACAGAGACACAGACACACACACAGAGGGACACATACAGAGACACAGACACACACACAGAGGGACACATACAGAGACACAGACACACACACAGAGGGACACATACAGAGACACAGACACACAGAGACACCACACACATAGATGGACACACACACACATAGGGACATACACAGACATAGACATGCACACACATAGAGACACACACGTAGAGAGACACACACGTAGAGAGACACATACACAAAGAGAGACACAGATATATATAGAAAGACAAAGATACACATATAGAGAGACACAGTGAGACATACATATAGAGGTACACAGACACAGAGGGACATACACACTATCTCCACTTCAATCCATTATGAATGCCTTTGCTGGACTCATCTTCCGTACACAACGTTCAGTCTCAGCATCACCTCTCTGTCAATCACTCCACCGGCTTCCCTTAGCCTCAAGAATAACATTCAAAATCATGAGCCTAACTTACAAAGCCCTAAAAAATAATGCTCCCCCATACATCTCTGCTCTCATCTTCAAATACTCCACCACCTGCCCTCTTCATTCTGCTAATGACCTTCTTCTTTCTACAACTCTTGTCACCTCCTCTCACTCCCGCCTCCAGGACTTTTCTCGTGCTGCCCCTAGTCTCTGGAACTCCTTGCCTCACTCCACCAGATTATCCTATTGCCTCAAAACATTTAAAACCTCACTTAAAACGCATCTCTTTAAAGAAGTGTATCACCATCCACCCTAACATCACCTCTAGATCCCTCTTTTACCACTCACTATACCTTAGATTGTAAGTCTGCAAGCTTCTATCCTAAGTACTTTGGGAATGCACCATGGACATTGGATTCCTAGCTCAGAGACAGGGCCCTCCTTCCTTTGCTATATGTTAATCTTTATTTATCATTGTCTGAACCTAATTTATGTAGCGCTACAGAATATGTTGTATATAAATGAATAAATTAACTATAATAATCACATAAATAGTTGTGAGCATGCGAGTTGTTGCTAACGCTTGCGGGCTCGAGCCGCTGGCCTCAGTTGCTGGCATGGAGCACCGAAGGCGCTCCATGCCAGCAACTGCGACCCTCGCAAACTTTACGTCGCAACGCAAACAACACGACACACCAATTACGACCCTCGCAAACTTTTACTTGCAACGCAAACAACATACAACACACATTACGGCCTCGCAACACTCGGACGCAACTTGCGAACATTACAAAATTCAAAACACAATAAATACACACAGCACATACATAAAAAAGCTTACCTACAGCAACAGGGAGCATCCAGGACCTCAAAAAACCAACTTACACCTTCATTTAAATAAAAATAAAAGACTTTAGACACTAATCGCTAAGCAAGAGAAAAAATGGCCGACGAACAAAACGAAAACGAGGCTACAGCACTCTCAACACGTAAAACACCACAACACACTCGCAAAACACCACAAGAAACTCGCAAAACACCACTAAGCACCTACGGATAATCCGCGAAGACGCATACCACACATTACCCGCCATTTTACGCCAATGTGGAAGTACACCACTACGCTAACGGTTTCGTCTCGCGCACGCACACTATTACGCTGCACACATTCATCACCCTTACACAGCAGATCCACAGCACTAATGCTACAGCAACATCAAAACACATTGTCAGCTCTTCAACACAATGCTTCAAAATAGGTAAAGTATATTCATTTATTAATGTATTATAGCTCACTTACAATAACATTGCCGTCATTTTTTGACGGGCAATTCGCTAGTAATAATAATAATAATAATAATAAGAGACACAGAGGGACATACACATAGAGGCACACATACAGAGAGACATACAATTTAAATATTGTATTTAAATGGACATGGCAGTGAACACAGAAGAGGCTCTTTACCTGGCCCTTCTTCTTTGGTGATGATCTTTGTATGTGGGAGGAGCCCTCCTGGAATAAACATCACCTCCTGGTAGGTACTGCAGTGACTTCCTGTGACGTCACCATGCTTTGCCCACACGCAGCCTGCTTTGCCCATACTGCAAATATGATTATTAGGAATCTGCTTCATCTTAACGTGTGCTTACTAGAAGTGGAACTTCAGGGACACCATAGGAACCGGAAGAGGGGGCGGGCTAAACGGGGTAGTGCTCAAATGTATTTATTTTGGGGATTTTTTCCGCAATTTATTACTTTTCAAATCAAAATGCCTATGTAATCCGGCCATGAACATATACAGCATAAAGAAGTCTTCAGTACAGAAATTGTGCCTAGTGATAGAGAAAAGGTAATTGTACTGTAATATTACACAAATCCTTGGTATAATGGGTAGTTTGAGGCTTTAATTACAAAGCTATGTTTTATATACTAACTAGCGACTTGCCCGTCAAAAAATGACGGTCAATAAAAGAAAGTGTTGAAATGCTGTTTGTCACACAATGTGAGTGTGCTGTGTGCCTCAAGTAACTAAATTCCTCAAAAAGCAGAAATCTACATTACATAAAATAAGAAAAACTAAAATCACCAAAAATAAAAAATGTACATTACAGAACAAAAAAAAAGCCTAAGTCACAAAAAAAGGAACCTTACAGAAAATAACAAAATACATTACAACCCCCCATCACTACAAAATGTTTTAAAAAATTACACACCTGAAAATGAAATACATATAATACATACATATAATACAATACAACACAATTAAATAAAATACAATACAATTAAATTAAATACAATACAATTAAATAAAATACAATAGAATACAATTAAATAAAATACAATACAATTCAATAAAATACAATACACCCCTATCTAATATACATGCCACTATCTAATATACATGCCACTATATAATGTAATATACATCCCACTATCTAATATACAATACTATCTAATAATACATCCCCCTATCTATCTATCTATCTAATATACAATACATGCTATCTATATATAATATAGCTACCCTAATTCTAAGCTACAATAAAATAATTAAGACCACTTACCTGAGATGTTTCTTCAGATCAGCAACCTACGGTAAAAAAGATTTAAAAAATTAATCCAACACGTTTACATGAAATACCTAAACATTCTAAATATTCTAAATATTATTCTCACCTTTCCAGCATGTCACGTCCCAGCATGTCACGTCCTCCATGTTCCGTCGTCCATGTTCCTTCGTCCATCTTTGCGTCTTGTCTGGCGGTACTCCTGTAAAAAAAAACATTACATTAGTAAACATAAAGCAAAATTAAATAAACACAATCTACATTATACTTACCTTTCCGCGATGTCTCCGGCCTCCTCGTCTTCTCCGGAACGTCACACATCCGTCCTGGCGGATGTCTCTGATGCTAATGACCTTCCTATGGAGTGTTCCAGAAAAAAATTGGCAATGGCGGCTTCTGATTGGCTGAAAAGGCTGTCTATCAAATTCAGCCAATGAGAAGACCCCATTTGTGAACCAATGAAAAAAGTATACAGCCAGAAATACAACGCTGATTGGATAACACACCTTTCAATCTTTATTTGAACCAATCCTAAGGCTTTATTGCCATCAGCCAATCACAAAGGAATATACCCCCACGTACTGATTGGTGAAGACATATGCGCCTTCCCATTGGCTGTAATATTGATTGATATCAACAGTAGCCAATGAGAATGCGCAAATCCTTCAACAATCAGTACGTGAGGGTGTATTCCATTGTGATTGGCTATTGTCAATGCAACCAATCAGAATGCGCAGAGGCTCCAACCAATCACCCTGTGGGGGTGTATTCCATTGTGATTGGCTGAAGACATCTGCGCCTTGTGATTGGTTTAAATAAAGATAGACAGGTGCATTATCCAATCAGAGTGGGATTTAAGGGTGTATCCCTTTCTGATTGACTCACACATTGGTGCCTCCTGATTGGGTAAATTTGATAGACAGCGTTTTCAACCAATCAGAAGGCGCCATTGCTTATTTTCTTCCGTAAAAGTCTCCTGGAGCCTCATTAGCATCGGGGATGTCCGGGAGTGCGGATGTAAGTATATATATATATATATATATATATATATATATATATTTTTTTTTTTTTTAACAGGGTGTGGCAGAAGAGGAGGTAAGTATAATGTAGATTATGTTTATTTTATTTTAATGTATGTCTATTAATGTTGTGTTTTTTTTTAACAGGTGCCGCGCCGGAGAAGGATGTAAACAATGCCGGACGGGACATGCCGGAAAGGTGAGTAGAATATTTAGAATATTTACAATGTATAGAATGTTTATTTTATAACTGTAAACGTGTTGCACTTATTTTTTGTAATTTTTTTTTCGTAGGTGGCTGATCCCAATGGACATCTGCAAAGGTAAGTGGTCTTAATTTTTTTATTTAAGCTTAGACTTAGATTAGTTAATATATAGATAGCATTTATTGTATGTTAGCTAGGGTTTTTATATAGATAGCATAGGATGTATTGTATATTAAATTGTGTTCTTTATTTAGATAGATTGGGAATGTATTATTATATAGATAGGATGTATATTAGAATATGCTATTTATTTAGATAGATTGGGAATGTATTATTATATAGATAGGATGTATAATAGATTATGCTATTTATTTAGATAGATTGGGAATGTATTATTATATAGATAGGATGTATATTAGAGTATGCTATTTATTTAGATAGATTGTGTGATGTATATTAGATAGGGGTGTATTGTATTGTAATTGTATGTATTTGTGTTATATGTATTTGTATTCTATGTATTTCCTTTTCAGGTGTGTATTTTTTTTTTCTGTAGTGAGGGGGGGGGTTGTAATGTTTTTTTTATTTTTTCTGTAATGGTCCTTTTTTTATTTTTTGTGACTTAGGTTTTTTTATTTTGTGTAATGTAGTTTATTTTTTTGTGAGTTAGGTTTTTTATTTCATGTAATGTATTTTTTTTTTTTTTTGTGACTTGTGGCTTTTTTATTTTCTGTAATTAGAGTGGTGGGGGTTAATAGGGGGTAGGTAGTGTAGATGTTAATAGGTTAGTGTAGAGGGTGTTTAGTTTAACTTTAATGTTTTATTGGGAGTGGTATAGTGCAGTGTAGTGTTTATACTTAGTGTCATGATGGTCCTTGAGGACCATCATGGCACTTATGTGGTTAATGTAGTGTTGTAACAGGCCCATAATGGTGTTAATATACCCTTATGGGACTGATGGGGTTAAATAGAGGGGCTTAATGAAGGGCTTATGGGGGTCTCTATTGACCCCCATGAGTGACAGGGTTAATGATGGGTTTATGGGGGTCTGTATTGACCCCCATGAGTGACAGGGTTAATGAGGGTTTTCTAGGAGTCTGTATTGACCCCCTCGATTGACAGGGTGACAGTGTATATTTTTTTTCTTTTACAACGGGTCCTTTAAAGACCTTTATGGTCCTTTAAGGACCTGTAACGCGGGAATTTTGATTGCAGCGGGGGACCCCGATCGAGTGCAATCGGGACCCCCACTGCGATGGTTAATGTGGGGTTAATGCAGGGCTCCAAGCTTATCTCGGATCCCCTGTGGTTAATGCGGGTTTCCGAGCTTATCCCGGATCCCTTCTTGGCTAATTTGTACTTGGCTGGGCTGTGAGCATCGTTTTCATTTTTTCGGCGGCCGAGGTGTTTGTTTTTTTCTAAGTCGTGCGTGTGACGTGTTTAACGGCTCGCCTAGCTACGCAAGGCTTGCCAGCAATGAGCGCCTGCGGCGCTTATTGCCTCATTGCCTTAGTGCTATGAGTTAACGGCTCGCTGCGGCGCTCATTGCCTAAGTGCTACGGTTTAACTAAGCCGAACGCACCACGCAACACAGCGTGACGACGAATCGTAGTTGGACAATTATAATATGTGATACATTGTAATTAAGGCCACCACTAGTATAGAGTACAGCCTGAGTCACCAGGTACTCCTCCACAAGACAGATCTAAGTACATGTTAGGCTGAAACCTCATCCACAGGCAACCGAACAGCAAAGACAGCACAGGTCTAGATCACATTGCTCTGGATGCACTTATTAATGTTTTTGGATCTATTCTGTTTTATGTGTGCATTTCTGGAAGCCTGCCGCAGCCGACTCTAGGAATGTGACCACACTCCCGTCCCCGTGTAGTGGTCAAAAACTAGGTAGTACAGCCCAAGCCCCTAACCCTATCCCTCTAAACCTCACTTCCTAACCCCCTAAACCTCACTACCTAACCTCCTAACTCTGTAACCATAACCCCTAAACACTTACCCAGCGTGCTAGGCTCGCGTCCCTAGAGTCGTTGCATTTCCAGAAATGCGCATATATAGCAGGATAGGTCCATGTTTTGTTTTTTTATCCAAAAGGGAGTACCCATAGACTTCAATAATGATTTGGGTTAAAATGACACGGGAGATTCCATATATGGTACAAAACTATTATTATCGTTTATTTGTAACGCGCCAACATATTCCGTAGCGCTATACATAAGTTAAGTTACAGGCAATGACAAGTTAGAGATTCATACATTGCAAAGAGTGGATGGCCCTGTCTTTGAGCTTGGAATCCGGTGTCCATAGCGCTTTCCCTAAAGCACTGCGCAGGATTGAAACTCGCAGACTTACAATCTAAAGGTTGATGTTTGTATGTGGTACAGTAGGGAGACAGTAGTGCTGAGCATGTTAGGGAGGAAGGTTATAGGCTTCTTTAAAGAGGTGTGTTTTTATTGAAGTTTTGAAGGATTTAAGGCAGGAGGATAGTCTAGTGAAGCGAGGCAAGGAGTTCCAGAGAATAGGGGCAGCGCGAGAAAAGTCCTGGAGGCGGGAGTGAGAGGAGGTGACAAGAGTGGTAGAAAGAAGAAGCTCATTAGCAGAACGAAGAGGGCGTGTGGGGGAGTATTTGGAGATGAGAGCAGAGATGTATGGGGGTGCGCTGTTGTTGAGGGCTTTATAAGTTAGGGTCAAGATTTTAAACTTTATTCTGGAGGCTAATGGAAGCCAGTGAAGTGATTGACAAAGAGGAGCTGCCGACACTGAACGATGTGTACGGAAGATGAGTCTGGCGGAGGCATTTATTATCGATTGAAGTGGGGAGAGGCGAGTTATGGGCAGGCCAGCAAGGAGCGAGTTGCAATAGTCAAGATGAGAAATGATGAGAGAGTGTATTAGAATCTTAGTAGTGTCTTGTGTAAGGTAATGGCGTATTTTGGATATGTTTTTTAGATGGAAGAGACGGGATTTGGTTAGAGATTGTATGTGTGGGATGAAAGAGAGGGCAGGGTCCAATAGAACCCCGAGACAACGGGCTTGGGAGGTGGGAGTGATGATGGCATTGTTGACAGAGAGAGAGAGAGATGGTAGGAATTGAAGCTGTAGTAGAGGGTGGGAAGATTAAGAGTTCAGTCTTAGACATGTTGAGTTTCAGATGGTGGGCGAACATCCAAGAGGATATACTAGAGAGGTAGTCGAAGACGTGTGCTAGAAGAGAGGGGGATAGATCTGGTGCTGAGAGGTAGATTTGGGTGTCATCTGCATAAAGATGATATTGGAACCCAAAAGAGTTTATTAGGGTGCCGAGTGAGGATGTGTAGATGGAGAAGAGGAGGGGGCCTAGGACTGATCCTTGGGGTACGCCAATAGACAGGGGGTGAGGAGAAGAAGATGTGTCAGAGAAGGAGACGCTGTATGATCGTTCTTGGTGGTATGATGAGAACCACAAGAGAGCAGTGTCTCGAATGCCGAGGGAGGAGAGAATGTGGAGAAGAAGCGAATGGTCAACTGAGTCAAAGGCGGCAGAGAGATCCAGGAGAAGCAAAATAGAAAAGTGACCTTTTGACTTGGCAGTAAGCAGGTCATTGGTGACTTTTATGAGGGCTGTCTCAGTGGAGTGTTGGGGCCGAAAGCCGGATTGGAAAGTGTCCAGAAGAGAGTTAGAGGAGATGAAACTGGTGAGGCGGTTATAGAGGAGCCGCTCCAGCAGTTTGGAAGCCAGGGGAAGTAGAGAGATAGGGCGATAGTTAGATGCAATGTCAGAATCGGATGAGGGTTTCTTGAGAGTGGGTGTAATTATGGCATGTTTTAGAGATGATGGAAACGTGCCAGTGTTTAGGGAAAGGTTGAAGATGAGTGTGAGAGCTGGGATTAGTGTAGTAGAGAGGGGAGGCATGAGCTGAGATGGAATAGGATCCAACGGACAGGTGGTGAGGTGAGAGGATGATATTAGGATGGAGACTTCATCCTCTGTTGCAGGGGTAAAGTAGTTCAGAGTGGCTGTGGCAATGGAGGGTGGGGTAGATTGGGTGTTGTTGGTTAGTTGAGTTAGTTGAGAGAGTGAAGTGTGTGAGCCATGGTGAGAGGAGAGTTCATTGTGGATGGATTGAATTTTATGTGTAAAATGGTTGGCAAAGTCTTCAGCCGTGAGACAGGAAGGGATGGTGGGAGGTGGTGGGTGGAGGAGAGTATTGAAAGTGGCAAACAGACGTTTTGGGTTAGGGGACAGAGTTGATATTGGTGATGTGAAGTAGTGCTGTTTGGCCAGGTTGAGGGCAGAGGAGTAGGAACGTAGCATAAACTTGTAGCTGCGGAGCGTGATTTCCTCCATAGTCGTTCAGCAGTGCGGGAGCACTTCTGAATGTAACGTGTGTGTGTAGTGTGCCATGGTTGTGGATGAGGTTGAGGGCGTCTGCGTGTAGTTATGGGGGCAAGGGTGGAAGAGAGAGTAGAGTTGTAGTGTGAGGTGGCAGTGTCAGTGCAGTTGAGGTTGGTGATAGTGCTGAGAAGAGGTTGGAGCACAGTGCAGAGCTGTGTAGGGTCGAGTTCTAGCAGGTTTCTGTGGGTGATGACAAGTATTTAATTAACTGTATATCATAAAACTAACATATTAAACTAACATTGTAAACTAACATTGAAGTTTGCTATTTTGAGCTGTTAGCCTGATTTACCCCAAAGAGGCAAATGGCATGTTGTGTTCCATGCAGTCTCCTGCACAATAAAAGAATAGGCATGCTCTACAAGTCTCTCTATACAGAAACTAATACAGTGTTTATGTTATTTCATTATAGTGGTGTATTCTACCTGACAGTGCAGGGTTGAGATAAAATGCAGTTGTTTTGGGATAATTCCTACTCCTGATCTATTTATAAGAGGGGTTGTGGTAGGTTATAACAGTCAGTCCTGGACAATAGAACTATCTAGTCTACACATTTTATCTATCTAAAATATTCATACTTATACATATTCCAGTCATTCCCCAATAAAACCAATCCCCCAGTATACAAGAAAAACAATGGACAGGGCTACAACTTCAATATACGTTTACTGTATGAAGATGCATGAATAGGATGATGTGTAGATAACATGGGAAGAGACCCAGTAAATTCAGAAAGAGAACATGAGAAGAGAGGTGTGAACATAGGTAGCGATACAGTGAGACATGCAATCAGGGCCATTGGCGCGGGAGGGGTGTACGTTTGTTAGAAGCCCTCATGAACAGGGGGCCCCATGATGGCAGGTACTATTATAAATACTAGCGTCTTGCCCGTCAAAAATGATGGAGCGATAAAATCTGAAGCCATGGCAATGCTGTTTGCCACACAAGATCAAGCTTTTTGTAGTGTGAGGACCTTCGGCGCTCATTGCAAACCTCTCCACTGGTGTACTTTTACTCCTCTGAGCACCTTCGGCACTCATCACAAAAGACAGATACATATGTCTTTATTTTCATAAATAATAATCAATTAATTAGTTACTTAATAAGTTAATATACTTTACCTATTTGTAATTTATATATCCAGCAATCAATAGGCTGTACTGTTGCTGCCCTGAGGAGATAGTGTTATGAATCTGGCAACTGTGTATTAGAAATAGGCTGCGTGTGCGTTCCTTTATTTGTGTAAAGCGCTACTTTAGATGCAAAATGTTGCAAGTTAGGGTTGTAAAATAGCGTTATTTGTTTATGTGCTATGCGATTCACAAGCATTCATTGTAATAGTGTAGTTTGTACCCCGTACGTTCCTGGGTGAAAGTGGTACGCATTTGGCGGGGTTTTGTGCGGTCCAGGGTCGTGTAGCCTTGTTTTTATTTTTTTTGGGCTGCCATTTTCTTCCTCGCTTAGCTGATTTTTAAATGGCGAAACTCGCCTAAATCAACTTAACTTCGTGTTCCACCTCACTGGCAGACGTCCTGCCTGTTCCCCCTTGCTGTGTGTGATTGTTTTGTTTTTTTATTTTTTGTTTTTTTTTGCTTTGCGCAGTTCGGCTGTTAACTTCGTCTTTTATCTCGCATTTTTTTTTCTAAGTCCCGCTTTGTGAGCTGCTTGTAGCCAGCGTTTCCTAAGGCATACAGGCTTATTAAATTGCGATTTGGGAAATTGAATAGGGCTCTATATAAGCACATTTTTTGTGACAGAAGTTTTTAGTTAGTGAAGACCTTGCTTTTGGCTACAAGTTCAACAAGTAAAAACCTCTGTAAAAAACATATGCTATGTGCTTATATAGAGCCCTATTCAATTTGCCAAATCACAATTTAATAAGGCTGTAAGTCCTGCATGTTTCATTGCCTCCACTGCTTGCCTCGCTTTGCGAAGCTCGCAGGCAATGAGCACCTTCACCGATCATCGCCCAAGTGCTGTGAGTTTTAGTGCCTTAACAGCTCGCAGGCGGAGGGCGCCTTTGGCGCTCATCCCCCAAATGCTGCGAGTTGTAGTGCCTTAACGGCTCAAAGGCGCTCATCGCCTAAGTGCTGCGAGTTAACGGCTTGACCATTGTAATAATATGTGATATATATTAGCAGAGAAAGGATGAGCTCTAATTCCCAAGTTTATGAAATATACTCATTTAAAAAGGGAATCTGATTATATGGGCAGTTAATGTAAAGGTTGGCTATTGGAGATGGTAAAAATGGCCGTGCGTCAGTTTACGGGGCATGTGGTTAAATTTGTTGTATGATGATGCTGGCCTTGATTGCAATAAAAGGAGTACTTGAGGGTCCAGTAGATACTAAAGAGCATTTATGTGTCTATTCCTACCATCTAGACCCAACTTATGGATAAACAATATGCTAATCCTGTTAATGTCTCCTCAATACCCTCATTATGCTCTGAGGTATAAGTAAATAGCCAAAGGATCACTGAATGCCCCAGCAAAAGAAGATAGGCCACAACGTTTCTCCTATGTTGGCACCATAGTACTAACCTGTGGGCTTGTCACGCGTTGCAGTCTGACGAGTCCTGTGGCTTCTCCGTTAACTTTATAGTACTGAAAAAGAAATCAGGGACAAGATCAGAGAAAAATCTCTTATTGCTGATAAATAACTGCAATCTCTCTGTTTCTTAATGTCTTTCTCTTTTTCTCTCTCTCTCTTTCTTTCTTCAGTTCTTATTTCTCTCTTTGTCCTAAGCAAAATAGTGATAGACTCGCAAATACAAAGCAATGTCCTGAGAACAACTCGCAAGAGCCTGCAACACACAGGAACCATTGAGATCTACAGTTTCTTCACCCCCTCCCCCAGATCAGACCAGCTCCCACATTGATTAGCCCAGCAACTTGTAGATCAGAAAGAGCTTTCAGAGTGGCATCTTCCAGTGACCTGTTTATGAGACAATATTCAATACAGAAAAAATAGAATATACGAGAACCCCCTTCCCCACCCTATCAGACCCACTCCCTCCATGACCAAAATAACACCCAAATCAGATTTGTTTCAACCAATTAAAAAAAAACAGTCATCTCCCTAAATCTAGACCTGCTTCCTATCAAATCAGACTTTCTCTAAGATCTGACACACTCCCTTACACTCATGGTAAGATTTGTCACTAGACAAGTAAGGCAACTGCCTAAGGGGGCCTCCCTGAGAGTGGCACCTCATTTGCATAACAATGCACGTACATTTCAGGGGTTTTTCAACATAAATTCTGCTTTCTCTAGCAAAAGGCTGTGAGCATATTCTTTGTTTGGGGTGTGGGTGTGAAGTGGCAGGCTCACATTGTGCTGCACTATAGTAAAACAAACAGGGCATGGGGGCTCATGGGCAAGATCACCGTCTCTGTGCCACCCTGCTCCACAGTGCAGGAAGTATCAGTTCATTATTCTAGCTCTCCTTCTCCCTGCCTACCACCAAGCTATTCTCCTCCCTCAGGTCCAGCAACCCCTAGTGGGGAGTATGAAGAAAAGGGGGGCATGGGGTGGTATCTGAGGTAGGAATCTTGCTCCTCAGACCATTCCTCCCTTTCACTGTGAGCAGATCTGCGTAATTGTTCAATCTGGGAAACTGCATGCGGGACTTGACCGACCACCTAAAAATGTAGCCCCCCCCCCCCCCCCCCCCCTCGAGGGGAGCGCTCATTAGGTAGCAGATAAGGCCCATGAAACATCTTACTTATGCTCCCTAAGTAACATTTATCATCAGAGCTTATGGAGCAGAATTTAGACTGTTATGAAATCTGCAGGTAAGGGTGCCCGCATGACAAGGTGTAAAATTGAAGCAGCTATCAGGCTTCTTCCCATTCATAGGTCCAGCCAGTGATTGCTGGACTGTCCTTTTGACACTTTCTCTTCATTAGCTTCTTCCTTAGTACTACCATTGGCAGCTGGAAAGTCTGAGTGTCCAAGCACGTTTCGCTTGTGAGATCATTCCACTAGGGAGAAGTCTTTGGCCACATCAAGGGTATCCGTGCCTTTCCATTGTTTTGGCTTTCTAGGGAGCTCAGAGAGGTTCCTACATTGCTTTAATGGACACATTATCTTTCAAGAAAAATAATTTCCTAACTAGCAGCTGGAGCTATATACTGTATTGATACGGCTGGTGGTGATGGTTTGGGCAGCTTTTTCAGAGGAAGTGGTGTGCTGTGCTTAGCCTAAAAAAATGATAGATGAAGGCCTCACATCTAATCTTGCTTTCCTTGAGATGTTCAATATTGTATCTGTACTTTTTATTGGGGAGATTTGTTTAATAAACACTGTTAATGGCGTGCGGCTTGTTACCCTTTAAAGTTAGTAATCCATAGAAAGAAAGTTAACAGGACAATTGCTTTCTTAATCAAGTAATTAGAAGCTGTGCCTATCTGCCACTCTATTTGAATCTCAGGAATATGACTCTATGTTCCTGAGAGATGGGGTCCACTTGGATAACTTGGGTTTGAGCTGGTGGAAAGGCTGCCCCTTGGATTCAGGTTCTAGCAAAAATAAGCATCTACTGGATGTGATAAGTTTTGATGGGCGTTTTGCTGTCAGAGGGTGGTTGGATACAGCATATCAGGGCTTTGGTTCATGTACAGCTTCAGTACCACCCCTGGATTTAACCAAGCATCTGCTGGTTGGCTGCAATGAGATGCAACCCGGTGACATGGCTGTTTAGCTCATAGCTTGCAGCAAAAAACAATGATGCTAGAACATTTATAAGTTAAATCATGTTAATGTTGATATTTAATATATTTATATTAATAAAAGTTTTGGCCTAGGCCTCCAAAATATCAGATCTGGCTATCATGTGTCTCTGTGGTTAGACAATTTGGTGGGTGGTGGGTGGGTAAGAACCTCTGACCCTTATCGACAGTAGGTGGGTCATGAAAACACCATAATCACCTCACTAACTGGCGTCCCTCCACAACACAGAGTGCTCCTGCTTGTACAGGACAACTATCTCAAAGCTAGTTAATAAGTAAAACATTTTGATTATTTGTCATTATGTTTTATTTATATCTGTATCTGTTTGAATACCCACATTCTCATTTTCCAGCCCACGGTTGCCTTTTTCATTAGAGAGGATACTTTTGGAGATTTCTTTGCTTATGTTAGTTCCATATATATCTGTACTAAATTTTATGACAGTTAAACTTTATTTCTTTATTGTGATTGTGAACCCAGAGGGCGGCGCATATGTAAATTTGGCCTTACATACACTGGCACAGTGTCCTTAAGACAAAGGCATGTCAGACATTATATTTTGGAGAAACACCAAACAGTAGAGTAATAAAAAATATATTAAACTTTGAATAACACTTCCCCCTGGGCATTGTTAAATCTATCATTAAAAAAGGAAAGAATATAGGACATAATGACTCTGCATAGAGAAGGCTGTGCACCAAAACCCAGTGACCAGGTGAGGAAGTCAAAGAAACAACCCAGAAGACAATTGTAACTCTGAAATAGCTGAAGACATCCACTGATGAGATGGGAAACTCAGCCCATGTGATAACAATAACCAGGACATTGTACAGAGCTCGGTTAATGGAATAATGATGAGAAGGCACAAGGGAGACACAGCAAATATATGGAAAAAGGTTCCATAGTCTCATAAAACCAAAACTGAACTTTTTGGCCCTAGAACAAAAGGCTGTGTGGCACATACACAGACACAGAATACACACATAGACATACCCTACATGTGTCATGAGAAATGCCCGTGTGTTGTGTCTTACAGGTACAGCTCTTACCTTTCCACCCCAGACACAGGCGTACTCCGGTGGTTTTTCTTCATCCTGTAGTAACGTAACAGTACCACAGCCAAAACCAACAGGATGATCACCAAACTGCCCACACCAATCACCAATGCCAGGATGTGGATCTCTGAGAACGTCACTGTGGAGAACATAAAAACAAGTTATAGAGAATAATGAGTTATAGGAGCACGTGAGATAACCATCATCTGTAGAAACACAGGACATGGAGCTACAGGTTATAGAACCACAAGACATAAAACCACAGGCTAAAGAACCACAAGAGACACGACCAGAGATAACAGAACCACAAAACAGTTAAAGGACCTCAGTTCAAGAAAAAAATAATTTGTCAACTATTTACCAAACTAACAATTAGCTGCAGTATAAGCCATGGCCATAAAGCATTTTTTGTAGATAATCTGAATTTTTGAAGACTGTTTTTTAGTACAGGAATCCCATTTGTCTTTGTTAAATCACTTCCCCAGAGCTGAACAATGTGGGTGTTTATTTAGCTATCACTGGAAGAGAGGGAGGCAGGGAAGAAGAGAACAGCCCTTGTTACGATAATTGGATTAAATTGAAAAATACACAATGCCCATTTCCTCTCATTGGCCCAGAAGCAGACCCCTTGCATCAAAGGATGCAACCATTGCTGTCCAGAAATGTAGGCGCCCTCTCACACACACACAACTTCCACCAATGTTTCATGGATTCCTCCAGGGTCCTGGAGAGGCTCCACATTTTTTCTTTATTTAAAAACTAGCTGGATTACTTTTTTTTTGCTTAATTATTTTTTGAGTCAGACATAAAGTGCCATGGTCCTTTAACTACTGGTCAAAAAAAAACATAATAAGCAGAATTACAGGTTACAAAAAAGCAAAACATAGTCCCATGGGTTATAGAACCCAGGATTGTTGCAATAGAAGCAAATGTTATACAACCACAGGGTATGGAAACAGCGGTTATAGAACCATAATACATAGAACTACTCATTGTAAAACCACCATACATAGAACCACATGACATTGAACCACAGACTATAGAGCAAAAGGACATATAACTAGGGTTTATAGAACCATGATACTTATGGGACATAAAACATTAGGGTTCGGAACCATAAATATAGAATTGTGGACATCAAAACCACAATACATGCAACCACACAGTTTAGAACCACATGACATGGAATTAAAAGACATAGGACTGCATGACATAGAACCACAATACATGGAACCGTGTGATATGAAACCACTAGGCACAGATTCACTGGACCTAAAAATACAAGACATAGAGCCAAATGACTTGTGTATGAACTGTGGGTTAAAGGGGGCATAGTGCAACCATGACACAGGATCAGTGGAGCCAGTTTAACACAGAACCAGAAGGCACTGCCATTAAGGGAATAGGACCAGTCACAGGAAAACACAGGAGAAAAACAAGTGGAGTTAAAGTGACACAGCAGAAGTTCCAGATATGGCATAATTTAAAACCATAGTTAATAACAATTACTTTGTCAAATGGATGTTATTAAAAAAAACATTTTCCTGCAGTGAAGTTTGCCATATTTAGATGTCATTCAGCCTTTCTGATCAAACCACAAAACATGACTCTAATGTGTGCTTTAATTACTTGATTAGCCTGAGCCATTTTATCTGGTCTCTTTCTTTGCAGACAGTTTCACATAAGACAATGGACCTAGCCTCAGGGGCTTATCAAGTAATTAGTGCAATTATCTCTCATTAACTAAATATTAGAATCTTGTGTAGTGTGTGGATCAGAAAAATTGACCAAATGCAAATATTGCAAACGTCAGTGTTAGTTTACTGTAGGAAAATGCAATGTTTTTTTTATACAATATTGAACTGATAAAGTACTTAAATAATACCCTGGATGGAACATCCTCTGTGGCCCTTTATTTATTAATTAATTAATGGATTATCTTTTGAAAAAATACACTGGCAAAACTTTTAAGAAAGCAAAAAAATAAAAACCTTTAATTCACAAATGTAGTGATGGATTATTACTGTCTCTAGACAGGTCCCCTCTCATTAATACACACCTTTAATAACCACTCTCAGCTGGATCTCTCCCATCTCTCCATGCACATCTGGCGGGTTCTTAACCTGACACAGGTAGGTTCCGTTGTCCTTCTCCTGTACGTTCCTTATTATGATGGAGCCATCACTCCGTGAAATGCTGCCATCCCAGACTGCACGGCCCAAGAAACGTCCTGAGGTTGGAGGAAGAGCGCTTCGGTGGTAATAGAACACCTGGATGGAAGAGTCAGGTTACCAATCAACCAAGAGAACCAACACACCCCATGCAGTTGTAATACCAGACTCTTCCTAACTCATTGACAGAGCCAGCTTTGACTCAACATGGTGGCAGTGCTAGGAGCCTTCTAAAGGAGCATCAATATCAGCTCACACAATAGCAATGCCACCCTCACACAGTTAATTCTTAATTGTACTTTCAGATCATGCATTCACTCTATGCCAAAAAAAGCCAAAATGCTTACTCCAGTATTATATCCAAAGCTGCGCACGACACTCAACAATTCCAATTGTTTCTACTACCATGGCCTGTACAAATTCCTATCCTTTTCTACAACACATCGCCCAATCCATATCTTGCCTCACACACGTTCCCCTTTGTTCCAATAAGCTCCCTGTCATCCAAATCCTTAGCTACACTTACAATTCTACTACGACCCTGAGCCCATTCCCACTTCCTTTCTACCTACTTGCACCTTTTTAATGGAGTAACCCACTGCAACTTTGATTCATACATGCTAGTTTTCATTATCTCCCACCTTGACCATTACACCCATGACCCTGATCTTCCCTCTAACCAGTTGCACCATTTCACCAAGAATCTATATATTAAGCTTACACACTGGGGACCATGACAAACACTTTCTGACAGAAGGTTTACAAACCTGACCTCACTACCCAGAAAATAACCTCTGCCATTAAAACACCCCATAAAGTTAAACTAAAAAAAGAAACCATGTCATGTACACATCTAGTGACCACATACCATCCAAACTTTGAGAAAATACTGAAAATTATCAAAGATTTACACCAATGATAACTGAAGATAAACAATTAAAAAAAAAAAGTCCCCCATTCTTGTATTTAAACAAACACCAAACCTAAAACAAAAAACTTGTTAGCTGAAGATTGACCAATGAACAACTGAATGGGGACAAATGGAAATAAACTTTGTAGCATAAGTATCTGCAAATTATATCAGCACATTTGTAAGGATAACAAAGCTACACATATCAACAAGACCAAGGGGGTCATACTCATGTACATCA
This sequence comes from Discoglossus pictus, assembly GCA_027410445.1. NCBI lineage: Eukaryota > Metazoa > Chordata > Amphibia > Anura > Alytidae > Discoglossus > Discoglossus pictus. Next base: position 129,200,443 of record CM050169.1, on the reverse strand, counting down.
TCTAATGTGACATAAGTAATACATGTGATAATTGTATGTGAAACTGGCTATAACTATATAATACAATTTACTAATTCTCATTTGTCAGTACTACTAATATCTGATATCACGTGGAATGTCATTCTTATCACTGTGACACGATTATTGGATGCAGGGAGCAATTACCTATGAATACTACTTTGATCATATCAATGACCTTATACACCTCAATTTTATTGCCTGAATGTGTGTATTTAAGTTGGTGGTTGCCATTGTAGTTTCTTCAGCTGACAGAGGAGGGTCACACCTTCTGAAACATTCTGCTATAAACATGCACCTTTGGGGCAAAAGCAGTAATTGCTGCTGTGAACATTCCTGGTTGACTACAACCAAAGAGAAACAGGTTGTTATACAATTACACATTCCCTTCATATAGTTCTAGGCTCCCACTCACATATTTACAGTGCCAGGCTCCCATCTCACATTGGCAGTTAGGTTCCTCTTCACATAGAGACAGTGCCAGGCCCCATCACTCACACAGAGACAGGGCCAGACTTTCCCTCATATAGAGGCAGTGCCAATCTCCCCATCACACAGAGGCAATGCCAAGCTTCCCCTGACATCATAGAGGCAGTGCCAATTCCCCCCTTACATAGAGGCAGTGTTAGGTTCCTCTTCACATACAGGCAGTGCCAGGCTTCCCCTCACATACAGACAGTGCAAATCGCCCCATCACAAAGAGGCACTGCCAGCCCCCTCACATAGAGATAGTTAAATAAACTAAGAAAACCACAACAACAAAAAAACTCCCCAAAAAACGTATAGCACAGTGCACAAAGTGCTTTTAAACAAAAAAAAAAGAAAATTGTATTTGAGGGACTAAGGCCCTAAAAAGCCTTTTGTGAAGACCCCATGGATGCACACAACATGCTCTCTGAACTAGACACAGTATATTTTATGGACTTGCTATGGATTGGCCCTTTTATAGCGCCAACCCATAGTTTCTCACATCCTCACCTAGTGGTGGGGAGGAAATATGTCCAGTTAATATAAAGGTTAAACTGTAAAAAAAAAAAACTAAATTAAATTAGGAGGGTGAGCTTAAATGAAACCAGGGGGGATACCGAGCAGAGCACACCATCTACAGCCCACTGGGAGACAAACTCATCCATTCCCCCAGTGGACAAAGCCAGGTGGTACTCTGTCCGGATACGGGAGCACACCGTTGCCCAGAACATGGCCTCTGGTGACAATGGAACCCCCTCTATCAAACACTGCTTCCTGGACTTATATATAGCCAACTTGGCTAATGCCAGGAGCAGGTTGACGAGGAGGTCCCTGGCCCTATTGCTCTGGGATACTAGGAGCCCAAAAATAAATAAGTGTGGGGAGAAATGCAGCCAAAACTGCAGGAGGAGGCCCCTCAAGAGTGACAAGAGGGGCTGCAGTCTGGCGCAACTAAAATAAATACATAGAGATAGTACCAGTCTTATTCCCTCATATAGTGATACCTGCCCTCACACAAAGATAATGCCAATGTTCCACTCATGCAGAGGCAATGCCAGCTCTCTCCTCACACACTGTCAGTGCCAAGTTCCTCTTCACACAGCACCAAGCTCACAGTGAAGGCATCAGCCAGCACATGTTGCAATACAGCCATATGTGATCTGCAAGTATAGACATGACGCCAGAGTCTGGATTTTAGAAGAAATGGGTGACACCTTTAGGGGGTTGGTATATTCAGCTCTGAGGCTGGGCTTGTTATAGAGAGAGTAACAAAATAATAACTGACCCCTTGAATGTCTAGGGAGCACACCCATCCATCTATAGGACTCTAGAGCATGGCAAGTGTATGGGCAGACCCTTTTATGTCCAGAATAGGTAGTACCTCTAAGATAGTGAAAGAGTCTGATACCTCTTGGACAGATAGAGTGTCTGTCATTATTAAGATAGGCAGAGAGCGTGGCACCTCTTGAACTGGTAGCAAACCTGGCATAGATACAAGAGGGAGACAATCTGGTACCTCTAAAGTTCTAGCCCCTCAAGGAGAGATAAGACAGAAAGTGTTGGACAGGAAGTTTACAAGGTATTTCTAGGACAGATTCAGAGACTGGCGGCTCTAGAATAGATAAAGAGTGTGGTACCTCTAGGACAGATAGAATGTCTTGAAAAGGTAAATACCAGGGTATCTCTAGGACAGGTTGATAGCCTGGTAACTATAGGACAGGCAGAGAGCCTGGGGCCTATAGAATAGATAGCCTCTAGGGCAGTTGCATCTTCACTGGCTAATACTCACAGACTCATCAGATCCCCCTGAGAGGGGCCTAAAGTACCAGGACACTGTGACATCGTCCCCCAGGGATGAATCCGATGTGAACTTGCACTTTAGCCGAGTGTCTGTGCCATTCACAGCCTCCAGGTTTTTAGTGGTGTAGACCTTCATAGTAGAGGCTGGAGGAAGAAAGAGAGAAGAGTTAGGGGAGGCTGAAGAGTAATAGGAGTAAGGGGCAGAGCAAGTTCTCACATGAGGAGTTAGGGGCAGAGAAAGGAGTGAGAGGAAAGAGAAGAGTGCGGGAGGGAGGCAGATGTTTAAAGGGAGAGAGAGAAGTTAGAGGAGTGAGGGACAAAGAGGAGTGAGGGGCAGGGAGGAGTGAGGGGCAGAGAGGAGTGAGGGGCAGAGAGGAGTGAGGGGCAGAGAGGAGTGAGGGGCAGAGAGGAGTGAGGGGCAGGGAGCAGTGAGGGGCAGGGATCAGTGAGGGGCAGAGAGCAGTGAGGGGCAGGGAGCAGTGAGGGGCAGGGATCAGTGACGGGCAGGGATCAGTGAGAGGCAGGGAGCAGTGAGAGGCAGGGAGCAGTGAGGAGAGAGAAGAGTGGGAAAGGCAGACGACTGAAAAGGAGAGAGAGAGAGAAGTGAGGGGAGAGGGAGAGAAAAGTGACGGGGCAGAGAGTGAGGTGAGAGAAAGAAGAGTGTGGGGCAGATGATTGACAAGAAGAAAGACATGTAAGGGGGAGAGAAAATAAAGAGACAGGTGCATAGTGTTATCCTGTACTGTTGTTATTCTGCGGTCCCTGCCTCCTGAGAAGTGTGTTATTGTTCTGTGGTGAACACTCTGTGGTGTGTTGTGGTCACATTGTGGTGTGTTGTGGTCACTTTGTTGTATGTTGTAGTCACTCTGCGGTGTGTTGTGGTCGCTTTGTCATTTGTTGTGATCACTTTGTAGTGTGTTGTGGTCATGTTGTGTGTTGTGGTCCCATTGTGGTGTGTTGTGGTCACTCTGCAGTGTGTTGTGGTCACTCTGCAGTGTGTTGTGAGTACTTTGTTGTGTGTTGTGGTCACATTGTGGTGTGTTGGGGTCGTAATCTGCTCCCTTTATAGTCGTGCTGGGGTTGTGACCACCCCAGAGCCTGCACTCATATTAACACCTTCCTACTTAACTAGAACCCAGTTACATTGGGACACTAAAGCCCACCTGCCACCCTTCTACTCACCCTGCTCCCTAAGGTACCCAGGACCCTCTTACCTGTAGCAAACAGCAGAGCCAGCAGAGCCAGGGGCACCATTCTCCTCAGTGTGTGGAAATGTCTGAGTCAGGACGGGAGTGTCTCACCTGCAGCTCCAGGCACACTCGGGGAGGAGACACTGTATGTAACCCCTTCACTGCCAACAGGTGTGATTGGAATCTGGATAATGTGATTGTCACAGTGTCACCCTGTAGAGGGAGGGGCAGACTCCATGCACCATAGCTCCCTCTTGTCTGTGTCACCCTGCAAGGGGGAGGGTCACACTCCATGTACCATAGCACCCTCACGTCTGTGTCTCCCTGCAGGGGGAGGGTCACACTCCATGTACCATAGCACCCTCACGTCTGTGTCACTCTGCAGGGGGAGTGTCACACTCCATGCACCATAGCTCCCTCTTGTCTGTGTCACCCTGCAAGGGGTAGGGTCACACTCCATGTACCATAGCACCCTCACGTCTGTGTCTCCCTGCAGGGGGAGGGTCACACTCCATGTACCATAGCACCCTCACGTCTGTGTCTCCCTGCAGGGGGAGGGTCACACTCCATGTACCATAGCACCCTCACGTCTGTGTCACTCTGCAGGGGGAGGGTCACACTCCATGTACCATAGCACCCTCATGGCTGTGTCACTCTGCAGGGGGAGGGTCACACTCCATGTACCATAGCACCCTCATGACTGTGTCACTCTGCAGGGGGAGGGTCACACTCCATGTACCATAGCACCCTCATGGCTGTGTCACTCTGCAGGGGGAGTGTCACACTCCATGTACCATAGCACCCTCACGCCTGTGTCTCCCTACAGGGGGAGTGTCACACTCTGTGTACCATATCACCCTCATGTCTGTGTCTCCCTGCAGGAGGGGGGTCACACTCCATGTACCATAGCACCCTTACGTCTGTGTCCCCCTGCAGGGGGAGTGTCACAATCCATGTACCATAGCACCCTCACGCCTGTGTCTCCCTACAAGGGGAGTGTCACACTCTGCGTACCATAGCACCTTCACGTATGTGTCACTCTGCAGGGGGAGGGTCACACTTCATGTACCATAGCACCCTCATGGCTGTGTCACTCTGCAGGGGGAGGGTCACACTTCATGTACCATAGCACCCTCATGTCTGTGTCACTCTGCAGGGGGAGGGTCACACTCCATGTACCATAGCACCCTCACGCCTGTGTCTCCCTACAGGGGGAGTGTCACACTCGGTGTACCATAGCACCCTCATGTCTGTGTCTCCCTGCAGGGGGAGGGTCACACTCCATGTACCATAGCACCCTCACGCCTGTGTCTCCCTACAGGGGGAGTGTCACACTCGGTGTACCATAGCACCCTCATGTCTGTGTCTCCCTGCAGGGGGAGTGTCCCAATCCATGTACCATAGCACCCTCACGCCTGTGTCTCCCTACAGGGGGAGTGTCACACTCTGTGTACCATAGCACCTTCATGTCTGTGTCACTCTGCAGGGGGAAGGTCACACTTCATGTACCATAGCACCCTCATGTCTGTGTCACTCTGCAGGGGGAGGGTCACACTCCATGTACCATAGCACCCTCATGTCTGTGTCACTCTGCAGGGGGAGGGTCACACTCCATGTACCATAGCACCCTCACGTATGTGTCACTCTGCAGGGGGAGGGTCACACTTCATGTACCATAGCACCCTCATGTCTGTGTCACTCTGCAGGGGGAGGGTCACACTCCATGTACCATTGCTCCCTCCACCATAGCTCCCTCCTGTCTGTGTCACCCTTAAGGGGGAGAGTCACACTCCATGTACCATAGCACCCTCACGTCTGTTTCCACCTGCAGGGGGAGGGTCACACTCCATGTACCATAGCACCCTCACGTCTGTGTCCCCCTGCAGGGGGAGGGTCACACTCCATGTACCATAGCACCCTCACGTCTGTGTCACCCTGCAGGAGGAGGGTCACACTCCATGTACCATAGCACCCTTACGTCTGTGTCCCCCTGCAGGGGGAGGGTCACACTCCATGTACCATAGCACCCTCACGTCTGTGTCACCCTGCAGGGGGAGGGTCACACTCTATGTACCATAGTACCCTCACGTCTGTGTCACCCTGCAGGGGGAGGGTCACACTCTATGCATCATAGCACCCTCACGTCTGTGTCACCCTGCAGGAGGAGGGTCACACTCCATGTACCATAGCACCCTCACGTCTGTGTCCCCCTGCAGGGGGAGGGTCACACTCCATGTACCATAGCACCCTCACGTCTGTGTCACCCTGCAGGAGGAGGGTCACACTCTATGCATCATAGCACCCTCACGTCTGTGTCACCCTGCAGGGGGAGGGTCACACTCTATGTACCATAGCACCCTCATGTCTGTGTCACCCTGCAGGGGGAGTGTCACACTCTGTGTACCATAGCACCTTCATGTCTGTGTCACCCTGCAGGGGGAGGGTCACACTCTATGCATCATAGCACCCTCACGTCTGTGTCACCCTGCAGGAGGAGGGTCACACTCCATGTACCATAGCACCCTCACGTCTGTGTCCCCCTGCAGGGGGAGGGTCACACTCCATGTACCATAGCACCCTCATGTCTGTGTCACCCTGCAGGGGGAGGGTCACACTCCATGTACCATAGCACCCTCATGTCTGTGTCACCCTGCAGGGGGAGGGTCACACTCCATGTACCATAGCACCCTCACGTCTGTGTCCCCCTGCAGGGGGAGGGTCACACTCCATGTACCATAGCACCCTCATGTCTGTGTCACTCTGCAGGGGGAGGGTCACACTCCATGTACCATAGCACCCTCATGTCTGTGTCACCCTGCAGGGGGAGGGTCACACTCCATGTACCATAGCTCCCTCACGTCTGTGTCCCCCTGCAGGGGGAGGGTCACACTCCATGTACCATAGCACCCTCACGTCTGTGTCACTCTGCAGGGGGAGGGTCACACTCTATGTACCATAGCACCCTCATGTCTGTGTCACCCTGCAGGGGGAGGGTCACACTCCATGTACCATAGCACCCTCATGTCTGTGTCACCCTGCCGGGGGAGGCAGAGTCCATGCCCCATAACAGATGACTGGGGCGGTGGGAGAGCAGTTGTTAACTCACTATTAGCACACAATACCTTCCAGTAAATCTCAGTATCGCTGTCACACCCTCTCTGAGCACATCTTTTTTGTCAATAGAGGTGGGTTCTCATTAACCCCTTCTAACACAAATAAATATATAAATAAGTCTTTATGTCACTGTATGCTATTATTATCTCTGTATCTTATTGATATAGTTATTTTTTATTATCCTTTATTTATTACACTCTATATTCCTTAGCATTATACAGGGGTTAAGTGCAAAGCAAAATACAAAATTAACACCTGGAAAAATAATGTAGGGCCCTGTCTTTGAGCTTAAAATCTTACGAACAAAATGCTTTCAACAAAGCACCTTACAACTTGCAAACTTACATCCTCTGTGTGGTATTATATATTAGTGTGTCATCATATCTGTGTTATTATATCTATGTGTAAATATGTGTTGACATATTTGTATATCTTTATATACATTATAACCTGAGGATCTTTCCTGATATGTCCCCACCAGCACAGTGGCATGCAGGAGCCAGAAGGTGCTGCAATGTTGGCTCACCAAGACTTTGTTAAATTTGTTCTTAGCGTTAGGGGTTAAGGGTTAGGTGTGTTCCAGATGTTAAACTTTACATAGTAAAATACTTAAAATTTAACAAAGTCTTGGCACAAGAGGGGTAGGATAGAAACCTTCAAATATATCAACAAATTCAAGGACCTGTCCTGTTATATGTTCGCATTTCTGGATGCGCGCCACAGACGACTCTAGGGACGCAAGCCCAGCACGCCGCGTAAGTGGTTAGGGGTTTCAGGTTAGGGTTACAGATTTAGGAGGTTAGGGTTAGGTTTAGAGGGTTAGGGCGTTAGGATTAGGGGGTTAGGGCGTTAGGATTAGGGGGTTAGGGTTAGAAAGTGAGGTTTTGGGGGTTAGGGTTAGGAAGTGAGGGTTAGGGGCTTGGAGGTGTACTACCTATTTTTGACAGCTACATGGGGCAGCGAGCACGGCTTAATCCCTAGAGTCGGCGGCGGCGGCGCGCTTGCAGCACATCCAGAAATGCACACATAAAACAGGAAAGATCCAAATTCAATAAAGTTCAAGGGAAATGTTTTAAAGTAAAAGTTTAATGCAAAAAAAAGAGGTCATGACTTGCAGTTGGAAGGTGGAAGCTCTAGGGATAATGGGAAAAATTCAAATTTACAGGAAAAGCAATGAATAAGTGGAACAGCCTCCCGGTGGAGTCAAACACAGTCAAATGGATATTGAAACCATTTTATTGTATTCGAATGTATGAATCATACTTGCCTGGCAGTGGAAACTACTGAGGTACATGTGCAATTCCTGTTAGTTTTAATGAAATTTATACAGGTTTTACTTAATATTTTTCATGCAAAATACAGTTTGGTAATGATTAAAGTTTCTCTTTTAAATGAACGGAAAATAATTGTTGTCCATATCCCTTTAAGGAATTTCAGCATGTTGGAAAATAGCATAAGGCCATCCTTATGTATATGACATATCTATGTATATGTATATCACTGTATGTTATATGTCTACATGTTATTATAACTCTGTGTTATATCTCTATTTGTTAGGGTTTCTCTGTACATTATTATATCAATGTCTTTTAATACATTTGCAGTATTTAACATTATAAATACTCATTTACATGAAAACAATGAGAAATCTAATTAAATTACAGCAGATAGACACTGAGCAGACACCGGCCTTCACTTCTCAATTAGTTTTTATAGGGCTCAGTGTGTACACACCATTGTTAGCAACACACCGAATACCTCTGTACACATGCCCATTGTCTGACATGGCTGTACACAAACTGATGGCGGGTGGAGATGGATAGGGCCCCACAATGTAATGTAAGGTGGTCAGCTCATGAATAAAAACAACTTTTTGGTTTATTCTGATTCACTATGAGTATAAGCCTCAAAAAAACATCTTTATGAGAAAAAAATATACTGAAAATAGCTGTTTTTTCCTTTTTTCTTTAGCATGGAACTTTTTTTACAAACTGCATGTTTTTTGCATCATAAAGTGTCTGTGCTGTGCACTATTGAAGCAGCTACATGAAAGTGGTAGTATACTCTGTCACAAAAGAAGGAAGAAGCTCAGACTTAAAGATGAGGGAAAACTATTTTCAGTGAAAGTTGGGTATATAAAAATAACTTATCTTTATTGGGCCTCCTTAATGAACTTGGACATTGTAGGTTGATAAGGAAAAGGATAATGCCCAGTAGGTATAAATATGTATAATGACACTGACTTTAACAATTAAAAGCCCATGTGATTATTATCATTTATCAGGCCTTTCCTGTTTAGTTCACACCAGCATTGGACCTTTAGACTTAGGGTTAAGGTTCAGGGTCAGGGTTAGGGTAGTTGCAGATGATAAGGCAACATTTTACTATCTAAAGTTTATCATCTGCTACTAGCCTAAGCCTAAACCGTAAATCTAGCCCTCATTATAATGACAAATTAAACAACGTCTCAAAACGGCCACTGCACCCCACTGCTGGCAGGACTGAAACAGGAAAGATCCCATTTATCTAAGTAGGGATGTTTCTAATCATCACCACCATAGTGAGATTTCAATATTTGCCATAGATAAAGAGAGTTAGATATAGAGAGCATTAAAATAGCCAATGTTCAAGCTCACTTACCTAACATTTCCACTCATTTTTTTTATCTATAACCAATTGTAATTACCGTATATGTATTTGTGTACTTTTTTATTTTTGCAATAACTGTGACCTTTGCTGTGTCTCATTAAGGCCACTGTAATCGTCCACCTTGCATCATTTTTAAGTCAACTCTCATCTTTGCAAATTGGAAGAGTGCAATTTACTTGGTGCTGCACCGTGCAGCAATGAGACAGCTGCAAGGACATGGTTTGTAAAAATGGTTGGGTTCCAACCTAAAGATGAGGGGAAAACAGCTAATTTCAGTGTACATTTTCTCACAAAAGTTCGACTTGATTTTTAATCCAATAAACTGAAATGCTGTTTATACTTCAGATTTCTAATTGAAAGTTACGGGAGCTGGGCCACTATTATTATGCACAATTCAAAAACACATGTATGTTTGAAAACTTTAAGTGTAAGGGCAAACTTAATCAGGAAAAAAGTTTGTTAGAAATAAAAAATAAAAAAATAAAATCTCTGCTAGGCCCTGGAGGGATCCATGATACATTGTTGGAAGTTGTATGTGAGAGGGGTGTTTACATTTCTGGAGAGATATGGTTGCATTGAATGATGCAAGGTGTCTGCTTCTTGGACAATGAGGGAGAAGGTATGTGGTGTCACATTCAATTTTACCCAGTTTACAGAAAGCAGATCTAGACTTCTGCTCGTTCCCCCCCACACACACACTCCTCCCTCCACTGATAACTACAAACACACGCCACCCATCATCCAGCTCTCTGGATATGATGTAATGAACACAAAATGGAGTCCTGTGGTCATAAAGCGTCTCAGAATATTCAGATTTCCCCCCAAAACGTATTATGTTCATGACTAACACATTTACTAATATTGTTAGTTTGGTCCATAATTGTTAAACAAGTGTTTGTTTTTCCTTGAACTAACCTGGTACTTTAATATAAAAATCAAAAGGAATTAACTCTGAATGTGGGAATGATATGGGGCCAACAAGCATTATTCATAAGAACATACCACTATCTGTCAATGTGATGTGTAGCTCCCGCTAGTGATAGCTCATGAGAATGCAACAACAATTCAAACAGGACCTAATATTGTTGCTTTTTAATATAACTCTTTTAACCCTTACAGCACTCATTGTTCAAACATGGAAATAATTTTGCAATCTTTCCTCTCCGTGGGTGGCTCCACTCCTGCCACTATAATTATTATTTATGCCTTATGCACTAATACCTCATGATATATTATCATCAAGAATCGTATATAATAGTTGTGGATACTACGGCCGTTGGTAACGCTTAGGAATGTTGCGGGCCTCGCAGAGCTCAGGAATTTTGTGGGCCTCGCAAAGCTCAGGAATGTTGCGGGCCTCGCAAAGCTCAGGAATGTTGCGGGCCTCGCAAAGCTCAGGAATGTTGCGGGCCTCGCAAAGCTCAGGAATGTTGCAGGCCTCGCAAAGCTCAGGAATGTTGCGGGCCTCGCAAAGCTCAGGAATGTTGCGGGCCTCGCAAAGCGAGGGCCACAACTGCGAGCACGCAACTGCAAGGCCCGCGGGAGTTAGGCTGCAATGAGCCACGTAGGACTTAGGACCGAAGCATGTAAAACGGCCGAACCATGCAACTGGAATCGCGAGCCCCGTAGGACTTAGGACTGAAGCCCATACATACAACTGCGGCCTCACAAAATTATGAATTTAATGGCCGATCGACTGAACTGGAAAGACAATGAAAAAAACACAAATATGCCTCAAATGAATTTACAAACACAGCACGGGTGGGGGTGGGGGGGTGGGATGTTGTGGGCTCATGTCAGGGAGCCTTTGAGTGAGGATGCAAGTGAATTTGATGCATATTTGGCGTTTTTCCAATCTCAAAAATCGTCTAAGCGAGAGAAAAAATGGCCACCGAAAAAATGTAACAGGACAAAAACGAGGCTGAAAGCAGTAAGACAGAGTCCGAAGCCAGTAACACTTAACGCAAGCTAGTAACACCTAACTCAAGGCAGTAACAATTAACCAAAGGCAGTAACACTCATCGCGAGGCCCCTAAAATACAGAAGGGGGGGGGGGGGGGGGGGGAGGCTCACAATGAGCACCGAAGGTACAGCATTCCCAGCCTTAAAATGTTATTCCCGTCAAGTTGCTAGTCATATAATAAATACAACACTATACAATCATATAATAAAAACACAGCCTCAGATTAAGCTGCACACGCAAGACAAGCATGTCAGGCTGCTGTCTGTTCCAGCTGTCCCTTTGCGATGACATCATCCCAGACTAGACTGCGTTTCTAGTGGATTAAACTGGCAATGAATAGAAGAGTATCTGGATCCATCCTGTTTACTGTTTGGTAATGAGTCATATTATATGTATGTAGACATCTATGCAAGTGCATATCAATCATTATTTTTAAGGTTACCCACTTAAGTTACATACTTTTTTTTAACTTTACTTTATACATTTGATTTCGTTTGTGCATTCATTAGTGATAGTGAGAGTAGTGTTGGGACAGAGGGGGTAAATTGTGGGCCCACAAGCCTCTGCAACAGAATGTGGTAGGGCTTATAGCTTAGGTTTTTTATTTTCTGTTGTGTTTTTTTTACACTTTATGCTATTTAGGAGGTGAGTATAGCTGCACTTTTTGAGAGAGGGCTCCAAGTTCGACAATAAGAGATTAGAGCAGGTTTTTCAAAGGTACTTTATTATTGCATTTGGCAATTTCATTGCCTTTCACTATTGTGTATAATAATTATAGTTTAATTATTTATTGTTTCTTATTTGCACTAATGCACTTTTCAGTATTTTTGTATTGTTATGCATATTGTGCGTTTCTTAATGCATAATTTTTATGTTATACTGCAGCACTTTATGTGAGCACTTTACTATTTATTCGAGATAATGGATTAAATGTAGCACTTAATTCTTTACTTATGAGCTGGTGTAGCCTTCTACTGTATTTACACTGTGGATTGTGTACTATACTACATCGTAGGATTTACATTGTGCCACAACTATTGAATATTTCTAATCTTATTTAAGAGCTGATGGTACTTGATTTATCATATGATTCTTGATGATAATATATCATGAGGTGTTAGTGCACAAGACATAAAGATATTGGGGACAGCTGATTTGTTTTATGTTTGTTATGTTTTTAATGTTTTTAATTGTCCTTAATAAAAGCTGTCGTAGATACTCGAATATATCGTCACCTAAATGTAAAGCGAGGGTTACGAATTTGGTAGGTGATTGAGTAATAAGTGCAAGACGCGAATATAATGCAAGGGTTAAAATTGTAGAAAAAATATGTTCTGAATCCTGTTCCAAAAGCACCCCAAATGGTGCATTAATGGTTTAATATCACATATAATAGTTGTCAAACTACAAAACGTCGTCATGATTTGCGAGCTTGCGAAGCAAGCTCACAAGAACTGCGTCCCTCGGACCCATTTTCGGAGACCCATGGGACCCATTTTCGGAGGTGGAGGCTCCCACGTCGGCTGCAACGAGCCAAAGGCTCATTGCAGGCCGCAAATGCAGACCCTCCCGAAGCTCTACGGCGCCTCACAAGCGGTTACAAACAGCCACAGAAACGGAACTTAGAAAAGAAAAACTCTAACATGCAATGACTAAATACGGACTTACACAAAAAATACAAGCCGCGGGACTGAGAAAAAAAAAATCATTACGGACTTACAAAAATAAAAAACGTAGAAAAAAACATTACGAACTTGCAAAAATACGACCTTAACGGCCGAACTGCGCACAGTGGAAAACATCAAAAAAATAAAACAAAAACCTTACCCACAGCAAAGGGGGACACCCAGGACGTCTGTAAGTGAGGTTACACCTCAATTTAAGTCCAATTTACAGAGCTAAGACACTTAAAAATCCTCTAAGCAAGAGAAAAATGGCCGCCGAAAAAATGGCCGCCGAAAAAAATTAAAACAATGCTACATGCCCCCTAAAGCCGCAAACCACAGCCAAGCACATACGACTTTTAGAAAAACACGTACGAGGTACAACATACACTATTAGCAAGGACGCTAAATCCTCCACACCCGTGTACCACATACACATTCGCCGCCATTTTACAACACTAACTTACAGAATGCGGAACTACACAACTACACAAACGGTTTCCCCTTGTGCACGCAGCCTTTTTACACTACACACTGCACACATTGCTGACACTTACACCTCAACTCACCAACACTGTAAATTTACATTGTATGCTGCAGGAACATCAAAACAGATTGTTAGCTCTTCAGCACATTGCATGCTGCTTATATTAATTACAAATAGGTAACGTATATTAATTTATTATTTAATTAATTAATTAATTAACATGAAAAAATACATATACAAACACAAAAAACCTCCCCACGGTATCGCAATACACCGCAAAGACCTTCACCACGCACCTCACAAGGAGCGCCAACGATGCTCATAGAACACAAACTACACCAGGGGAGAGACTTGCAATTACTGCAAAAAGGACATCAGCGCAGACCTTACACGACCAAAACACTTAGGCCCTCATTCAATTGCGATTTGGCCAATTGAATAGGGCTCTAAATAAGCACATAACATATTTTTTTCAAATAAGTTTTTAATTAGTGAAAAACTTTGCTTTTGAATAGATGTTTACTAACTAAAAACTTCTTTCCAAAAATATGTTATGTGCTTATTTCGACCCCTATTCAATTGGGCAATTGAATGAGGGCCTTACTGTCTGTGCCAAACAGCATTACCTGCCATACAATTTTATTGCACTGCCATTTTTGACGGGCAAGTCGCTAGTTCAATATAAATACAACAGAATATGATGGTTAAGGTCACGTTCATATACATCTATAATAATAGAAACTCGCCCGTCAACAATGACGGGAGCCCAGCGATGAGCGATTTCAGCGCTGTGTCTCTTTGCAGCATCTCCCCCTGTCCCTTCCCTGTGTCTTTCTCCTCTGTGTGTGTGCTGACTGTTTGCGTGGCGCGCAGTGACTACCATTGGTTTTATTTTCAAAGTCCCCCGTGCCTGGCATTGTTCGTGTAAGTGTTACTGTCTTCAGCGTTGTGTATTTAGTAAGTTTTGCAAGCCTGGCATTGCCAAGCCTTTTTTTTTTTTTGGTGGGTTTTTAGAGTTACGCGCTTGCAGCCTAAGTACTGCACTGCTGGCTGCAATGAGCGCCTTTGAGCTTCGCCGCTGGCTGCAATGAGGCTCGCAGTTCGACTGCGCCGCTAGCTCGCCTCGCTTCGTGACCACCATCGCAAATGTTACGAACAGTGCAAAGATCCACAACTATATATGTAATGTACTGTATGCTTGAGACTTCCGCTCCCATTCCCACCCGCTCCTGCCCCCGCAGGACTCACAACACAATGTAGTAAATGCAGCACTCAATGCACTGGCTGCAGCAGCAGATGCACACTAATAAAGACATGACAGCAAGGAGCCTTTTGTTTCTGCATCGTGGGGAAGACTATATACTTCATTCAACAATAGGAAGTGCAGGGAACCAGTTTACCAGAATTTAGAACAGCTGTATCTAGAATATATCGCAATCCTCCAATTATTGATTAAAATGTGAGCATAAAAAACTAGCGGTATACTTGAGTATCTACAGAATGTTTTAAGTTAAATTATCTATGTATATCTTGTTATTTTCTCTCCATGTAATACCCTTAATGGTACAACAGAGTGTGCTGTTCTGTCTTGTTCTTCAATTTGTTAAATTTACACTAACCATTAAGGTTATTGCTGATAGGTATCATGGATGAAATATATACATAACTTATGTTGACTTGATATATCATTATACTATCTATCCATATTAAGAACCACACCTATATTGGGAAATATTCTTTAGAGAGCCCCAAACTGGATCTTTCAGTAACAAAATTAATTACAAGCTGGAGACGTTCATAGAGTTGACACTGGGAGTGGCAGAGAAGGGCTTTCCATTTCTGGTCATTTTTGGAACCTCAGCTTCTGGAAATAGCCAGATTAATTTGCAATTCTTTGGCCTCCTCAATGTAGGCATCTTATCAGAGAATGTAAGATGATTGGTGTCAGTTAGAGACATGGGATATCCCATTACCATATAGTACCTCTCACCCTGTAACAAAATAATATCTCACAAGACAAGTGGTTGAAGACCTAAAAAGGAGCAACATTTAGCTTTGACTCCACATGGCCTATTTTCTTTTCCATGTTGTTGAACCTTATGGCTGCCCATGTTGGTGTTTTGTTTTAATAAATGCAAAGTTTGTTCGTTCAAGGCTACTTTCTCTTGTTTGTCCACGTTCGCGCCGTTTTCACAGCAGCGCAGTCTCCCGACTGAAACGGACGGGGTCTAAGGTCCTGCAGCTATAGAATCACAGTAGGAAGGTTTAATACTGAGAATTTATCCCCAGCTTACTAGCACATAAGGGGCAATATTATTCAGGCTAATCTTGTGTGTTTTGTGTCTTTCTTCCCTCCGTTTGTGCTGTAATTTTTTGTAATTGTCTGTGCTGCGAGGTGTGTGCTTGTCTCTGGGTGCTTCTGTCTGGTGTGTTCCCCCCTGTGTGTCCCCCTGTTAGTTAAATTATGGATTCAGAAGGCTTAGAGGCCTTACTGGCCGAGGTTAGGACCCGGGCCCTAATCTAAGGGGTCAGGTGGGTGCAGGACAGGTTGGGACCTCCCATGCTTTCTGCGCTTGGCCCGCAGCACATTGAACAGGATCAGCCTGCGGTGGTTAGTGGCCTGGTCAATACTGGCGGTGCCAGGGAAACTAATTCCCATCCCACCACTGTAGGGCTAGCAGACCCCCGTCTATCAGTGGGCAGAGCCACGAGAGAGGTGGGGGCTACGGGTCAGGGCAGCCAGGACCCCATACCCCTCAGATAGCTGAGCGCCGGGCCCACGGGCGGTGAAGGTGAGGGCCTAGAACTCCGGCCACCACCGGTCATTTTGCCTAAAGGGCCTAGGCCGCCACAAAGGTCGAGAAACACCCCGTTAACACCCCGTAGAGGGGGTGCAGGGGGTAAGAAAAAAGCCGGGAGCCCTAAAAAAGCTCCTACAGACCCTCATGGCGCCGACAAGGCGGTCCCTAGGACTTCCCGTACTAACAGTGCTTCTGGTACTTTACACGGACGCCCATTAGGCGGTGAGCGGAACATGGCGACAACGAGAGAGAGAAGGGACAGAGTGGTCAGCGAGATGAATAGCCAGGACAGCATGGTCATAATCGATGACATGCCAGTAACAGCAGCAGTGGCGAGGCCGGCGAGCCCCACTCGAGCTAGGAAGGCTACAAGCAGGTACAATCCACTACTATTCACGCACACCCCACTAAGACGTACCAGAATTGAGACTGAGAGCGAGACGGTTAGGCCACAGCAAAAGGGGTCTAAGATCGACCAACAGCCAGACGTTACAACGCCTAATGAAGTCTCAAGGGAACCCCTACGGGGGGCGGCAGAGGCTGCGGCGCTAACTTACTCAAGCATAGGTGACCAGGACCACTCCTCAGAGGAGGAGCGGATGGTATGGGCACGGGCATGCAGGTCACGGAGAGCTCGTGACTGTTCCTCTTGCACCCACAGGTCCAGAAGGAGATCCAGATCGAGAAGCAAGGGATCCTGTCGGTGCAGCTGTGTCTGCACCGGATCAGAGAGGAGGAGCCCGCGGAGGGCCAGACGGTCAGAGTCCCCGGAGCGTCAGGAAAGACGCAGGGATACCCCGTTGGCCATTTCCACTCCAAGGCTTCCGGAAGCAGGTGAGAGCACACCGTTGAGTTACGCAGCAGAAAAGGGAGATAGAGAAACCCCGCACACAAATGCCGGGGTTTTTGGGTCTCTTAAGACCCTTTTAGCTGCGCAAAGCATTACAGTTAGTGAGCAAGAGATGGGATCATGGATAGGCGGGCTAGCAAAGAGTGCGTGGCCCCAGCCATCCACTATTGTGGTGACAGCGTGCACAGCTCCGGCCGAGGCCATAGGGACAGTCGGGGCACCCGAGCCGGCAGGCTTTCCTGTTGCAGTAGCTGGCAGTACCAACGCAGGGGTTACCGACACAGCCATGAGACCAATAGTCTTGTGCTCGTTGGATAACTTAGGTGCACATCTTACCCAAGAGGTTAAAGAAAAGATCTGGAGGAGGGAATTTGTAGAATTGTTCTCCCTTCTCCCCATGTCCAGACAACTGGAAGTGGCCGAGAGGGGCCTAAGGGAGGGAGACGATCGGCGGAAGTCCTTTAGGAGGTTACCTAGGACGTTCGATACATGGCTGCAAGCATTCTCTATCTGGGCCTGCGTACTATGTGAGCGACACCCCGAACAGAGTCCGGGGTTGTTCGTTTACATAGACGAAATTCGTAACGCCCACAAAGTCTATGGGGGCATGGCCTGGTGGCGTTATGACGAGGAATTCCGCCAGTATTTGGCCTCAAGGCCAACCATGGCATGGAGTGACAAAGCGGTGGCATACTGGTTGAACATTATGACACCGATGAGAGTCACGCCGCCCTTTCAGAACGGGGCCGGTGGAGCAAAGGGCCCCACCCCCACCACGGGAGCGGGTCCCAAGACCTGCTTCGCATACAGTTTGAACGCATGTTCAAACTGCGGGGGAGAGCATTCCCTTGCCAGATGTGGTAGAACAAAAGAAGGAAGTAGAGGGGGAGAGCCTCCTGCAAAAGGGCAAGACGCCCATACGCCTCCTCGCCATGCTGACGTGGCTAAAACGCTCTGGTAGGTTGGCGTGCAATGCCAAAGCCGCGCGCCTCCTGGAAGAAGGTTTCCGGGAGGGCTTCTATATTCCATGCGGTATAGACATTCAGGGTCTCTTGGTCCCGAACTTGCGGTCAGCTAGGGAATTCCCAGGGGTAGCTGAAGCCAAAGATATTAACGAGGTTAAAATGAGCAGGATGGCGGGACCATTTGCATCCCCTCCTATTCAGGATCTGATCGTATCTCCGCTCGGGGTTGTCCCCAAGAAGGAGAAGGGTAAATTTAGATTAATCCAACACCTTTCCTGTCCCAGAGGCCGTTCGGTGAACGACGGTATATCGAAAGATCAGGCTACTGTGTCTTATGAATCGTTCAACCGGGCAGTCGAGTTGGTCAGGTGGGCGGGCGCCGGGGGGGGGCGCTTATGGCGAAAGTGGACATTGAAGCAGCATTCAGGTTGATGCCGGTCCACCCGTCGAGCCACCGGCTGCTAGGGTGTTTCATCGATGGCAGCTATTTCATCGACCTATGTCTACCCATGGGGTGCTCAATCTCATGTGCTTACTTTGAGGCTTTCAGCAAATTCTTGCAATGGGTTGCGAGCCTGGAAGCGAGGTACAGGAGCATTACGCACTACCTCAATGATTTCCTGTTTGTCGGTCCAGCTGGGAACGACGCTTGCCGTTTCATGCTGGAGGTTTTCACCGGAATATGTCCAGATTTCCGGGTACCACTGGCCCATGACAAAACGGAGGGCCCCACGGATCAGTTGACTTTTCTTGGGATTCGGATCGACTCCACGACAATGGAGTGCAGTCTTCGATGGGAAAAAGTGGTGGACATGCGAGCGGAGCTCAGTGCGCTGCAAGGCGCGCTGAGGGTGTCCCTGCGACTGTTGTAATCTATCTTAGGGAAGTTAAATATGTAGAACTATCCCAATGGGGAGGATATTCTGCAGAAGGATGTCACTCGCTACTACAGGCATTGCGAAACCGCACCATTTCATAAAAGTTTCCAGGGCCATGCGGGACGACGCGGGGGTATGGTCAGTTTTCCTCGCCGAGTTTAATGGCCGGGCACTTCTTCAAAAGAAGAGCGCCACCAATGTTAGAGTTAGAGCTTTACACGGATGGATCTGGACCGGTTGGCTGGGGTGCATATCTCCAAGGGAGATGGTGCGCCGCGGTTTGGCCGGAGTAATGAGAAGTAGCAGGTTTAGCAAAGAACCTTACATTCCTCGAGTTATTCCCCATGGTGGTGGCAGTACACATATGGGGTACGGCTTTCAGGGACCGGCGAGTCATATTCCACTCGGATAAGATAGGGGTGGTGGACGCCGTGAACAACATCACGGCAACATCCATACCGGTAGTAAGATTACTCCGTCATCTTGTACTATGCTGTCTCCGTCTGAACATATGGTTCCAGGCGAGACATGTTCCAGTGGTAGAGAACGGGATTGCTTATGCCCTTTCTCGGTTTCAGGAGGAATGTTTCAGGGCATTGGCCCCTCAGGCGAACGCTCTGGGAGCTTGGAGCTGCCAGGTGACGAGACTCGTGAGACAGCCTGTTGCCCCGGCAACATGGACCGTGTACAGACGCGTGTGTGCAAAATGGGATTGCCTAGTGGCAATGGCCGGTGGTGCTACGACGGAAGATAAGACCATAGGGATCCTGCTTTGGTACCTGCTGTGGTGCGCCGAACAAGGTGAAACAAGAGCCGTAGTAGGGAGACAGGTCACGGCGCTGGCTTTCATGTTTAAGCTTGCCCGGCAAGAGGGACCTTACAAAGGAGTTTCTAGTGCGCATGGTGGTGCGCGGAATGTTTAACGGTGATTGCAGGCCGGATAACAGGCGGCCGATTACCTTTTCCTTGTTACTGAGAATGGCTCAGGTGTTGGTGGTGGTTTGCAGAAACCCCTTTGAATCTCTACTTTTCCGAATGGCTTTTTCCCTGGCGTTCTTCGGAGCGTTTAGGATAGGGGAGTTAGTCGCGAACAGTAGACACGGTTCAGGGGGACTGCAAGTGGTAGATACCTGCCTGAAGGAAGGCACAGTAGTAATATGGTTATGGAGGTCCAAGACCAACCAAGTGAGAAAAGGAAAAGAGGTGGTACTGCATCAGGTTTTAACGGAGTGTTGCCCATATGCTTGTACAGAGGAGTACCTTACGCAGCGACCGGCGGGACGGTGTTCGCTGCTGGTACACGCCGATGGGACGGCACTATCACGTTATCAAGTGTTAAAAAGTACATTGCAGCGGCTCGGGCTTGAGCAGTCGGAATTCGGGACACATTCTTTCTGTATTGGGGCAGCCACAGAGGCAGCTAGGCTGGGTTTGCCCGATGCTGCAGTAAAGCGCATCGGTAGATGGGAATCAGAGCGTTTTCGTTCCTATGTGAGGCTGAGGGCAGTGGTGTAATGGTTGTTGCTTTCTGCTTTCAGGAGAACAGAAGCAACTGTGGATCGTGGGCCATTCGTATGTGTACTCGTATGCGCAGTTGGACGGGCTGTTGGACACATATGCGCAGCGTTACGGTCAGCCCAGCATTATATTAATACATGCCGGCGGGAATGATCTGAGAACGGTGCCCATGAGAAGGATGCTGAAAGTCATGAAAAGAGATGTGGAAAAATGGATGAAGAAGTTCCCGGGTACGTTTCTTATCTGGTCTGAGATGATAAAAAGAAGATCCTGGCGTAACGCACGCGACCCACGCGGTCAGTCTGGATAAAGCAAGACAGAAGATCAACCAGCAGCTCGCTAGTTTCGTTAGAAAGTTGGGGTTTGTCGCCATCCGTTATAAGGTGTTCAAGCCAGTCGGTGCTGACGACTTTTTCGGAAAGGACAAGGTTCACCTTACGGAAATCGGTCTGGAGCTAATGATGTTAGAATTTAGGGCGAGCGTTTTACGGGCCTTGGCTTTAATGTCCAGCAGGGGGGTATCGCAGTCTCGGGAGGCGTCCCTCGCCTGCTCCGTGGCGGGAGGTGAGTTGCCCAGCCCACTGGCCTAAGTGGGTGTTGGCCCTACCTCACAGGGCGTGCTTAATATAAGCATTGGGCCAAGGACAGTGAGGTCACTCACCTTGGCCGGGCTGCTCCCCCGGTAAAAGGATTACAGTAGTTCATGTAAATAAAGTTATGTGTTGTTGTTTACAATTGTTATAATAAAGCTGTGGCCCTTTGTTCTCCCATTTCAGTCGTCGTGTCTTTTATTTATCACCTTAGCCTAAATGGATCATGCATGGGTCATGTTTTTCAAATTCAACAATCAAAACCAAGTCAACGGTAAAGACCACTAAAACTGCTTATAGATTATACTAGATCATCTTTTATAAAGTAAATCAATCCTGAGATGTTCTGCATTGATTGTGCTGCATTATTATGCAAATGAGCTCACCACAAATCCGAATGAGCTGCTTAAGCGTGCTAATTAGTACCACAGTTTGCTTATTTTTTTCTGCTGTGGTAAAAACAATATTCCCTAGTATTACCATGCAGTAAAACCCCACCCCCATACTTAGCAAGAAGCCGCACATTTGCATAAAGGAGCCAAACAATACTGAAAATCTTGGCAATGGTTTACTATAGAGGAAATCTGCTAGTATAATGTATAGATAATTTTTCTTGTTCTTTAGGATAAAACAAACTTTTTTTTGAGCAACAAAATCCATTTAAATGTTGTTTTAATTTTCTGTGTTCCATTCGACCTAACTGTATTCTTGAATGCAAACACACATAATCTGTTATTTATTTATGTTTTTATCTAATGCAATTTCCTATAAATTCAGCTTTTCATTCAGCACAGATTATTTACTTGCTCTTGCTCTATTTCAGAAACTAGACTTTTGCAAAGCGCAACGGAAAATGTGTGTGGTTGAACCTGTGGGTAATTGCTGCTGCTGCACGCTTCTGTATGCACCGTGTGTGCATGTGTGTGCTCTTTGGGTGCTGCTGCTTGTGCACAGATCACACATTATAAGTATAGGGTGAGGAAGCACTTTGTAGGTTATTTTACCTTTTATTAGACCAGCGTATTAGTCAAGTAAATCATTTCAATTTTCAAAACTAATGCAGATGAGATCTCTGATACTGCACATTAAAAGGAAACATAGAAGGGGGTGGGCATCAAACAGATCAGTAAACAGATAGAGAGAAAGAGAGGGGTTTGTAGGAGACACACAGAGACACAAGGTGCAATTTGCAAGGAGGATGGACGCCCAGACCCTTCCCAATCTCCTGTGTCTTATGCTGTTTGTGGGTGAGTAAGTGGATGAAATAAGGACCCCACTACCTTTCCTTAATTTGTGTGAGCCGTATTCCCTCCTCTTCCCCTACTTATAGCAGGGTTATTAGTAATTTAATACATTTATTAGTAATTTCACAAATATTTACCCTAGTTAACAATAAAATTGGTGTCTTTTTTGGAATTTTGCATGTACCAACACTGTGCTTTTGGGACAAATCATTAATATTATAAGAAACTTCAGATATATTTATAGGCAGACATTTTCCAGAAAAAGAGAAATACCAGAACTAGAGAGATTAACTCACATAGGGGTAATTTTCGAACTTGGAGATGTGGCATAGCCTACCAGCAGAAAGGGTATTGATAAATTACATCAAAAATATATGGGGCTATTCTTTAGTGCAATTAAAGAACCTCTGTAGTTTGGAAAAAAACTTCACCTATTTGTGAAGCCATGGACATAAAAATTATTTTAGACAAATATTAACCTTAGATGACATTGCTAATGTCATGGGCACTTTCATGATTCATAGATGGCCTACAGCCTAATTAGTCTTATTCTACAGGGAGTTGTACTTCTATTTTGTGCTATTGTGCTATTTGGTCATTTGTCTTCAATAAATTAATCTCCTTAATTCATTATAATATGATTCAGTTAACACCTTATGGTAAAACAGTTCTAAATGTATGAAGAGGTCATAAAATCAGGTTAGAGTAATTGATGGTCTACAGCCTAATGGGAATGATTATCCTACGGGAGTTGCACTTCTATTTTGTGCTATTGTCAACTGACTATTCAAAGTGGCAGTCTTTCAATACGCCTAAGAAAGATCCTATCTGAACAGCGCATCTATGACCCTCTGTACCACACTGAAACCCTTTAGGTTATAAGTTTGCAAGTTTTCAATCTTGTATCAGTGCTATGGGGAAAACACTATAAGCACTTGAAACTAAGCTCAATGACAGGGTCCTCCATTCTTTTGCAATGTGTTAAAATTGATTTGCCTTGAACTTAACCCCTGTATAGCGCAACGGAATATGTTGGCGTGTTACAAATAAACAATAATAATAATAATAATCTGAACCCATGATTTCTCCTATTTCTCTCTGGTTTTAGCACCCTTAAGAACAATGACAAAATGTCTGCTGCCCTTAAAACAAAACTGAATACAATATTAACATTTAAAGCTTGTATATATTTATTTTAAAACATTTTACCCATTGTCATGTTATTCACAAGAGCTCTAACACCCTACACTATGACTAAGTTACATTAAAATAAACATTTTTTTAAATTTTTATATATTTTCTTGAAAAGTGCTATGTTAGTAATACAGTCTTATTTGCAAGGTTGGAGTTTTGCACGAGTTCTTATAGAATGTATTGCTTTCAAGAACATAGATTAGTATTATTGGCATACACACTACACTCTGTTGGGTGTCTTAATTTCAAAATATTATTTAGTTAATTCAACAATATAATATAACTAGCGAATTGCTGTCAAAAAATGACGGCAATAAAATGGTAAGGCAGGTAATGCGGTTTGCCACACAAAGTAAGTGTTTTGGTTTTCTTAGTGCCTTCGGCGCTCATCGCGTGGCTCACAATGAGCGCCTTGGGTGCTCATTGCGAGGCTCTCGGTTGGTGTATTTTTTGTTATCAGAGCCCCTTCGGCGCTCATTGCAAGGTCCGCGCTGATTGCCTTTTGGCGCTCATTGCAAGCCTCTCCCCTTGTGTAGTTTTGGTCCTCTGAGCACCCTTGGCGCTCATTGTGAGCCGCGCTCTGAACGCCTTTGGTGTTTCTTGCGATCCTGTAGTCTGGTCGTTTTTTTGTTGTTCTGTATTTGTATTTGTTAATGATAATGAACTAATTAATAAAATCATAAATTAATATACTTTACCTTTTTGTAATTAATATATGCAGCAAGCAATATCCTGAAGAGCTAACAATCTTTTTTGATGTTCCTGCAGCATACCATGTACATTTGCACTCTTGCTGAGCTGAGGTGTAAGTGTCAGCAATGTGTGAAGTGTGTAGTGTAAATAGGCTGCGTGCGCAAGGGCAAACCGTTTGTTTAGGTGTGTAATTCTGCACTTTGGAATGGTAATGTTGTTAGTTGCAAGTTAGTGTTGTAAAATGGCGGCGATTGTCTATGTGTTACGAGGGTGTGGATCATTTTGCTTCCTCCCTAATAGTGTATTTTATACTCCGTACTGTCTTGTGTAGAAGTCGTATGTGTCTGGCGGGTTTTTGCGTGTTTATTGGTCGTGTAGCCTCTTTTTCGTTTTTTTCGGCCACCATTTTTTTTGTCGATTAGCCGATTTTCGTGTGTGGAAACTCTGCAAATTGTGGTTCAATTGTCATGCAACCTGACTCTCAAACGTCGTGGCTGTCGGGGGGACATAAATACAAAAAAAACATCAGTCACAGCACGGGGGGTGCTGTGACTGATGTTTTTTTTGTATTTATGTTAATTTTGGTGGTGTTATTGTTGTTTTTGTATGTACGCGGTTCGGCCGTTAAGTTCGTATTTTTTGGACCTCGTATTTGTATTTTGTTCTAAGTGCCGCGGGTCATATTTTTTTGTGTAAGTCACGCTTTCCTTGTTTCAAGTGTTACGGGACGTAGTTTTTTTATGCTATTTTTTTCAAACTGCTATGGGTCTCGCACTCTGAATTGTGTAATTGAGTTTTGAGTTGAACTGTAGTCCTGCGGCTCATCGATTTATGTTGAACTGTAGTCCCGCGGGTTGTAGGGATGAGTGCCTACGGCGCTCATCTCCACCAGTGCAGTGAGTGCCTTTTGTGCTCCCTGCCTAAGTTCTATGCGCCTTTAGCGCTCCTTGCCAGCAACTGCGGCCCTTGCTTTGCGGGGGCCGCAGTTGCGGCGCGCTCACTACACGAGTCCGCAAGCGTTAGCAACAACCCGTATTGCTGAGAACTATATATGTGATATATATATATATATATATATATATATATATATATAAAATAAGAAATGTTGCTATAAACTAAATGTTTAAAAGTTGATTAGATCGCTTCTATAAATCAATGACATAAGGAAGCTGTTAGTAAGTAAAGGTAGAATATGATGATTTTTCATTATGTTAAAACAACCTTCTTTGCAAAGTCATATTTATTTCTAGAACCAATAAATAAAAAAAAGTAATACAACGAAAACAACATATAAAAATAGATATTCCAATACATGCAAGTTTAGTACAGGACAGGGTGCTCAGTTTTTCCGGAGGCACAAGTTCTGTGCAAATATTTGACACCCTTAATGGTGCCCATTATAGATTGCCATCATGTGCGTCTGTCAGTAGTATAGAGCCTGCCCTGCACCCACACTGACATTTCCTGTTAAATAAAACACTAGTTTACAATATGATCTTAAAAACTAAAATGAATACAGGTTTGATTTTTATTTTTAATTATATTATTCTTTATTGTGGGCATCCATTGCCATAACTGATTTGCTTTCTGAGTGGGAGGAACTTGCAAAAATAGATTTCCATTAGTCCTATTGAAAGCACTGGCAACAAGGATTACCATATTACAATTGTAGCTGAAATATTCCTCTGCATTTGATGTCTTCTCCAGCCCCTTATGGATTGCTACCTTGTTGTGGTGAAAGTTCTTGTGCACCTCAATGAAGCTGTGAGCTATACCATGTAGGTTTAACCAAAGATGGGCAGGTCATAGAGGGGTCAGACAAATCACAGCCCACTGGAACAACCTGACCGGTTTTGTGCTGACTGCATATATTCATAAACTATAGAAATGTGTGTAAGTCTACCTTTTTATAACTAACTTAGTACAGGTAATTAAAAACAGATGACCAAAACTTATTAAAAAAAATAATGATTCACTTGTACCAAGTTAGTTGGAATAGGTGGACTTTAATATATAAAATTGTGCTGCTAGCACGAAATGCGTCGGTTTGCTCTCTAACGATCTCTCAATTGTGTGATTTTAATTATGCAATAATATAAGAATATGAATTTTATAAACCTCCTAGGTCCGGATAACTATCCTTTAAGGGCACAAGGATGTTACCTTTTAGTTTGATGATTGAGTGGTTAGAAGCCCTGCGTCCATGTGTGCTTAGAGAAACCACCCATTAACTCAATCCTCAAACAAAAAGGTAATGTCCTTCTGCACCTACAGGATTGTTATCACAGGAAGTTTATAAAATCCAATTTCTGTTATTATTGCATATTGTACATTTGAGAGATCATTAGAGAACATACTGACGCGTTTTGTGCTAACGGGTGTATTTAGGTTGTATGCTGCCCTAGTTTCATTATGATTCACACACCCCCCATGCCCTTTTTCTATGCCTCACTTCTCATTGCTATGCCCTCACCCTAAGAGTGATAACATACATTCCCCCATAACTCTCTACAGTTGATTTTATATTTAGGTTATCTCTTTATGTTCTATAAAACATCTAAGCAATACCACAATCTTACCTATAGCATGTCACACACAAGTCCTAATTAATAGACATTAATGTCCGCTTACACCACTGGTTCTAAACAGCCTGCAATCTTATCTGTTGGTTTGCAGGGACAAAGAGGGATGATAAGAGCAAATTATGTTAATTATATCCATTACTATTAGTCAAAGTTATAGATAGACCACCGAGGAACTTATCTCTATTTAAAATGTACTCAATTGAAAACTTAATATAAATGTAGTATCACCCTGTTAAAATTCTCAGCATCTCAAATTTTGGAAGGCGACCAACTGGTCCCCAGATTAAGAAGTTGGTGTAGTGGATAAATGATATGGAGTCACTTAAGATGGACTTGTACTTATTTTAGTAGTTGTGCTCTACATTACAAATATGTTTGTATAAGTGTGTATATACTGTATTTTATCTATTTTCTTTAATTTTGGCAATATTGTAAAGAAAATAAAATTAATTATAATAAATTCTCACCAAACATTTGCCTGTCTAATCTGGCACACATGAACAGTATAACATAGATATATGTGGTGACTTGACTCACAATGTGCTCTTGTCTTATCTTTCAGGCTCTGTGTTTATGGAGGAAGGTGAGTGGTAGTCTTGGGGTGTTGGGGTCTCTGTCCCTTATCACAAATCTTACACCCATCATTACATTTTTTCTCCATAGCACATCTACTCCTAACTTTGTGCAATGTTTTCTCTCTGTCTCTTTCCTCTTTAACCACTTTCTACTCTCTCCCATTCTCCTCTCATTCTCTTTTTTTATCTTTCTTTCTCCTCATTCTAACTCTACTTTCTTGTCTCTAAGTGTATTTCTCTCCTCTCTCTCTATTTCATTCTTATCTCTTCTCGTTTTCTTCTCTCATTCACTTTCATGTTCTCTTCTCTCTAATTATTCTCCCTCTCTTTATTTTATTTTTTTCATTTCTCCTCGCTAATCTCTCATTTTTGTCTCTGTTTCTCCCCCTCTCACTCTCTTTCTTATCTCTCTTTCTCTCTCTTTTCTTTCTACTCTTATTTCTCCTCTCTCTCTTTTTCCTTTCAATATAATACAATACAGTACAACAATGCTTTATTGGCATGGCTTAGAAAAGAAGTATTGCCAAAGCTTATTCACTCTCTTTCTTTCTCTCGTTATTCTCTCTCTCTCTCTCTTTTTTTCCTCTTTCCCCTCTACATTCTTCTCTCACTAAAACTCTCTCTCATTCTTCTCATTGCCTCCTAATACTACATTCTTTTCCTCCTCTCTGTTTCTCTTCTGTCATTGTTCTCCTCTTTCTATCATTCTTATTTCTCCTTTGCTTTTCTTTCTCCTTCTCCTCTATCTTTTTCTCTCACTCACTCTTCTCTATTTCTCCTCGCCTGTCTCATTATTCTATCACTCTGTTTTACTCTCTCTTATCCTCCTATTTCATCACTGAACATGCAATAATATCCCCCCAGATACAATCCAGGTTGAAATCTCAGGCAGATCTGTGACAATCTCTTGCCCCCAAGTGGATTCTGATGTTGACTTCACTGACTATACACTTATTCATAACGGAAAGGAGATTTCCAGCCCAGTGGATAACTATGGTGATGCAAACAATGGACTTTATGAATGTTCAAGAAAGAGCCCGAAAACCCACAAATACCTATATCTGAAGGCCCAAGGTAAGGTGGACACTAGGGGATGGGGTGTAGGACATGTGAGAGATAACAAGAGAGAGAGAGAGAGAGAGAAGAAGATAACCCAAAACAGGAGTGAGACGGAAAAAGAGAACAAAGAGATAGAAAATGGGCAAGAGTCTAATAGAGAACAAGAGCAAAATAAGGAAGAGAGAGCTGAGATATGAGAAGGGCAGAGGGTGGCGATGAGAGAGAAAAAGAAGGGAATACAAAAGAGAGAGAGGGAGAATGGGGATAGATAATATGTTAAAGTTGGGGAGAGAAAAAAGAATGAAAGAGAGAATAAGGAAAAAGAAAGAGTAAGAAGGAGAAAAGGAAACGGAAGAGAGATATGGAACAGAAAAAGGAGAGAGATGAGGACAGATAGCGTGAGGATTAGAACAAGAAAAAAGACAGAGAACAAGATAGAAGGAAAGAAAGAAAGAAAGAGAAGAGTATGAGTGGAGAGAGGAAATTATAAGATGAGAGAATAAAGTAAGTGAATAAAGACAAAGGTAGAGAGTGAAAGAGAGAGTGGGAGACAGGGGTGAGAGGGACAGGGAGGGAGAAAAATTGAGTTAGGAAAGAGAGAAAATAGCAGAGTGAAGGAGAGAGAAAGGGACATAGATAAAGAGAGAATGAAGAGATGGAGAGAGCTAGAGGGAACAAAATGAAAGATAGGATAATGAGCTGAGAGAAATAATAGAGATGAGGCAGGGCAAATGGAGAGAGGAGGACAAGAAACAGAGATGAAAGGACACAAAGAAATAGCGCTACGGAATATGTATAAATAAACGGTAATAATAATAATAATAATAATAATAATAAAGAGGAGATGGAGTTATGTCGAAAAGAGGATACATAAAGTGAGCCTTTAAGGACCACAGTGGTCATTTATTCTATATGGCTGTTTAACAAAGGCTTTCTGGGAGATAGAACTGGCAGACTATATGGATCTATTTGTATTTTTTGTTGATATATCTAAATTTCTGCTTTTGAGAAACAGACATAGATGATAATGAATTGAAAGAGAAATAGAGTGTTAAGGGGCTGTTAAGTAAGACATGAGAGAGATGGAGAGGTGCAAGGGGCAGATAGAGACAGTAAGTTAGAGTTGTGTCATGTCTTTCATCTCATGTCCCCCCCAGTGTGTGACACCTGTACAGAGGTGCCTGCTCCTGTGGTGGTCGGGGTGCTGGTTGCTGACTGCATGGTGACCTTTGGAGTGGCTCTTGCAGTTTATTTTGGCTGCAAAAAATCTGCCGTGCGCTCAAGAGATGGGGGCATGGCTAACGGGGCAAGACAGAAAGGTACGAGAAAGATGGGGCAATGAATGGCAAATATACCCAAAAGGTATATAGTTATCTACAAGTCGATTTAAGAGCAGGGACAGGTATTATTTTTTTTTAATATAAAGCACCAACATTTTTCATGGTGCTGGTTACAAAAGTACATCACATTAAAGTGGACACAATAAACACTTTACAAAGATAAATAGACATCACTATGCAAAAATACATTGAGGGATGGAAACATACAATAATAGTAAACATGTATTGTAATAAGATAAGAGGCAAATTGTTGCGATAAAGATGAGATTCTATTCTGAGGAGTTTATAATCTAGAAGGCATGATTGGGAATGTGAAAAAGGAAGGTAACAGATGCAAGGTGCTGATGGTTAAGGTAATAGGCTGCAGTAGATGGAGGTGGCTGTGTGTTTTAGTAGTTTGGCTGTAGGTCATTGATTCCCTAGCCTCTGCTCAAAGACCCTCAGACAGGCCATGATTTAAGTTTTTCACTGTGTGAACACAATGTTAGACTGTTAGTATTCAACAGGCCATGGAACCTCTGATTGCCTCATTTGTATTCACAGTGTTAAACCTAAATCATAGTCTGTCAGGGGGTCCTAGAGGAGAGGGTAGAGAATCAATGATCTGTACCTTTAACATGCCCAAGTTACTCAAATACACAGCCACATTCACCTTCTACAGTCTATTACCACAATCTCTGATACCTTGCATTTGTTTCACATTCCCATTCCTGCCATGGTCTTTGTGTAGAGGGGCTTTAAACAGGTGTGCTTTTACACATTTATAGTGAGCTCTTGAAGCAAGAAATTCCACAAAATAATAATAAAATGCAGCTTCAGGAAAGCGCTATTCTTTTCCTGAGGTAAGGGATCAGTTGGGGGAATATTTTGAGATAAAGGCCAAGATATAAGGGGAATCATTGTTATGAAAGGACTATGTTAGTCCAAAACTTTAATTCACGCATTTAAATGAGCATGCTATCTTTGTTACACTATTTTTTTCTGCTAAAAAATAAATTATATTAATTTATTCAAATTAACACTAAATCAACACAGGAACATATTAAAAACAATATGTTTGATCTGCTTTGGTCTTACCAAAATACTAAAACATCTCACAGCAATGAAGGATAAAATAACCCCAGTTTGTGTAACTTATTCAGTTATATTAGGATGGCACCAAAAAAAGTATATCCCATGACCCTAACTGTAGGCACCCCTGAAATAGAGGGTCGCTAGAGACATAAGGGGAGAAGAGAAGGTCATGGATCAATAAAGGTGGGTGGAAGAAAGAAACCTAGAAACACCCCATGGTAGGATGAGGGTGGTGCCACACATAGACATGTGGCTTTTAACTCATTTCTTGTCTTTACCCCCCAAACAGGAAGGTCAGAAGGTCCACCCCCTGTACCCAATCCGGATTATGAGGTGAGACACACAGAGACATGCGTAATGAGTCAGTTTCATGTATACAAGAACCACTGTGGTCAACAATTAAAAAAAGAACCCTTTCAGCTGTTCTTGAATATAGACATTTGTTTTTAGAAAAATGAATACAGCCTCTAATTTGTAAATTTCATATGCAATTATTCTACACTGGAGTCTACCATTATAGTTTGCAGTGATTCATTTCCTGAAGTGTGAGGAGAATTTGAATGCACAGGAGCTTATTGTATTTACTTTCTAACAACATTTTCAATTAATAATATTTACAACATAGATAATTGACCACAGTGGCCCTTTAACAAAATGACCAGATGACGATGACATGTTTAAGGGCCACTGTAGTCTTATATGTAAAAGTGACTCTATTAAAGAACAAAACATGATCATTAGAAAATTGTTTTAAGAAAGTAAAAAAATATATAATCCACACTTTAATATGAAAATATGCTGCAGTGAAGTTTACCATTTTGTTTTCTGCTGATTAAGTTCCATGGAGCAGAGTGACTTAATGACAGTGACATGTTTACTGGGGTTAAACAGTCAGTCCTATGTAAGTGCAAATTAAACTAATGAAGATGACATGTTTAATGGGTTAAATAATCTGTCCCATGTGGGAGCAAAGTGATCTAATCACCTGGAGCCTCAATCAATTGAGAAATTGTAAGTTACAGTAGCCCGTAAGGGAAGGCTGCAAGTTATGTTGCTAATTGGTGTTTTTTTGCAAGCCGCAAACAGCGTACATGTTACGGGGTTGAAATCCCTGCGGTTGTTGAAACCGGATCTTACAGCCATCGATGCCTTTGATCTTTCACATCCGCAAGAGTTACGATCGCTAAAAGCGCAAATCGCTATTCAAGTGCTACAATCCCTCAAGCCCGCAAATGGTTTCACACCCGTAAACGGCAAATGTAGAAGAAAATCCTACAGGTACCAGATAGGACCCGCAAAGGGATTAAAGACGTGTCTGTAGCACTGTGAATGCAAATAAAATATCAATACTGCACTGTAGATGATGGGGAAAGCGATGAAAGACGTTAGAATTAATTGCACAACAGTCTCAAGCTCGCAAATCGACAATCAAAAATATTTTTTTAATGTGTCATTTCAGGTTATATCAATCTCGGGAATCAATGAGTTAATACATATCAGGCCACCCACATGGACTAGAACAGTATCGGCATTAATTTTTATTATTTTGTATTTTGCGGGTCTGATCGCATATCGGCCCTCTAAATGCTAATTGATTGACATGTAACCTCCATGTTTTACTGACGTAATTATGACAGTCTCATTTTCTATTGGCTGTTTCTAAATGGGACCTTGCTTAATTGATCATGTTCCTGCCCCGAACTACTACGGACGGGTGCATGGTTTACGGTTTTCAGCTTTTCGGCCCATAACTTACAGGCTTGTTCAATTGAATAGCACCAGCTTGTAACAGAGTTCAAACCTGCAGCAATCCCGCAGACATACGGCCTATATACCGCGAGATGTGGCCTTCAAATTGAATGAGGCTCATGGTTAATTGGTCAAAGGGTCAGTCCTATGTAAGTGCAGGTAAGTGACCTAATGACAATGACACATTTAATGAGTTAAAGGGTCAGTTCAATGTAGGAAACCAGTGACTTATTAACAGTGACATATTTAACAGTGTTAAATGGTCAGTCCTATGTAGGAGTAAAGTGAACTAATGACAACGACACGTTAAATATGTAAAAGGCTCAGTCCCATGTTGGAGCGAAGTGACCTAATGACAGTGACATGTTTAATGGATTAACCAATCAGTCCTGTGTAGGAGCAAAGTGACCCAATGGCAATGTCACATTTATTGGTTTAAAGGGTCGGTTTCATGTAGGAAACAACTGACCCAATAACAGTGACATATTTTAACATGGTTAAAGGTTAAAGTCCTATGTGGGAGCAGAGTAACTTAATGGACAGTGGTATGATTAATGGATTATAATCTTTGACCATCTTCCTCTACTTCTATTCCCTCAGCCAATCCGGAAGGGACCCCGGGATGAGTATGACAGACTGGGCCAGCGATTTAAATGAAATGAAATACTGGATAATGGGGATATTGACGTTCCTTTTTGCTCATTGCCTTTTTTTTTGTTTTTGTTTTATAACATTTTGGGCCTCATTCTATTATCGGCCGTAAATCGGCCGTAAGGCTGCGATTCCTTGCGGGGGTTCAGTTTACTCGCGATTCTATTATACGGCCCCGCAAGGATCTCCTTTTACGGCCGGCCGCATATCTTGGAACCGGCCGTAATCTGTGAAATATAAAAAGTCAAAAATAAATTCAAGCCTGCACTGTACAGCTCTGTAAATGCTAGGGATCATATTGGGGGACATGAGGAATAAAAGGAACCCACTCTCAAGCTTGCACATCTGCCCAAACCCGAGTTCAAATTAACTGTTTATTTGCCGGCTGCGGCGTGGGCGTGTCTGAGGTGCTCCAAGCACTCTGGACTTTTTACATGGATATTTTACGGATATTAAAAATGAAATATTTTACGGGTTTGAGTACAGGATGATTATGTGCTATTTTTTCTAACACCTAAAATCCCTTTATAGTCTTCTCAAAGTGCAGGATGGCTTTATTTGAGCTATTTTATGTGCTTAATTGGTGCTAGCGAGACCTTTTTCCTGCAAGTAACTGCGGCTCGTTTTTAGCCTTGCAGAGAGGTTTCCCGGAGCAATTGAATTGCAAATCTCTTGCGGCCGTTTTAGATCAAAGGCTTTCCTCCGGCGCGATCGGCCGCAAGAGATAGCAAGGCACCGGCCGCAAGCCTGCCGGAGTCCCCGGCCGTAAGGGAATAGAATAGCCGGATAGCTTGCGGCCGGTCCTTGCGGCCCCGCAGCGGCTGCGGCCGATAATAGAATGAGGCCCTTTGTCTGCAACTTGAATTATATTATGGTCAGTCTTTGAAGTGTTTGGGAATATAGTTCTGCTTCTCTTAAAATGTATAGATTCATCAATGATGTCTTTTTTTATATTGGTGGCAAAATTACTGGTTTTGGTAAGACATAATCTCACTTTATGAATTATATCTGACTGTGTGGTGATAAGTACTCTAGTTGAAATATATCAAAATAATGAAAAGACTTTGAAACTTAAAATTCTCTTGATTATTATTAAGTTAATTGTGTGAAACAAAGTCATTAGGAGGAAGAGAGGAGTTTTCCATATAATTTATGCTTAAACTTTCAAGTTCGGTTATCTAACATTTCCACTCAAAATTTGTAATAACAACCAATTGTAATTATATTTATGTACATGTGTATTTTACATTCCTGCAATAACTAGGACATTTGCTTTGTCACTTTAAAGGCACACTGGGAATGTTCCAAATATGGTGTAATTCAATTTAATTTGATTATGGCAAATACATTATCAATTGCATTATATGAAAAATGCAATTGGGAAATTGCTCCCTATGTTCTGCCCTCATTCAGATTCTTAACCTTAAACACTTTTAGACTGAAAACAATGCATGCACACCCCTGAGGTGTAATTATCAATAATTACCCTGTGGAAATATAGAGCATTTAGTGGTTGGTGATTAGATGTGAAATGCATTTTAATAAGTATTTGTTATTACTTGTAGGGTAAGAAATTACTATTTTTATTGTGGAACCTCTGTGTGCATTCAAGGATGGGCTTTGTTTCATTATCTATACAGATAAAATGAGTGTAGTTTAATATTAATTTTGTTATGTGAACTGCGATAAATATAACTGTCAAGCTATCAGTATATAGATGTATCTGTTAGTTTATCTTTCAGTTTATAGTTTTGTGCTAATAAGATCTAGGACTTGAAAATGCATGGCAAATTTTAAAGTGATCCCATCAGTTTTAGTAATGTTGGTAAAAATGTTTTAAATATAATGGTGATGTGATCCTTATTTCTGGAGATCTTCTCCCTACCTATTACCTTTGGAAACTATTGTGCTGTCATAGGAGTATGATCTATTGCTATCCTTCTGAATTTACACTGAGTTACGGAAACTTGGAGCCCTATTCAATTCTAGACAAGTAAACTACTTTCATACGTAATTTCGGAACTTCTTTCAGTAATGTTACACACGTGTTCAATGCATTTCAATCACAATATTACGGATCTCACCTGTTATGATATTATATACATAAGTGCAATTAGTAAGAATAAGCACCTATAAATGTGAGTAGGCCTTTTGCAAGTAGATAAGTACATTTCCCCATAGGGCTGGACCTTCAATAGACAATGTATTAGAACATCTATTTTTTAGTCTATGTAGGTTCCCTGATATGTATAATTACACAAAATTAATAATAAAAATATAATATTTTTAGATTCCACATATGTGCCTATGGGAATGTTAAGTGTCAAAATCTGATGAACTTCCGTGCTTTTAAAATAGTTTTTTAGTACATTAGGCCCCTATTCAATTGAGCAATTGTAAGTTACTGGAGCCTGTAAAATAATTTGCTATTCAATTGGCAAAACTTGCGGTTGTCAAAACTGTAACGTACGGCCCATCAAAGCCTTTGATCTTTCAAGCCTGCAAATGTTACAATCGCTAAAATCGCAAATCGTTATTCAATTGCTACAATTCCTAAAGCCCGCAAATGTTTTCACACCCGTAAATGGCAAATGTAAAAGAAAATACTAAGGGTACCAGATATAACTCGCAAAGGGGGTTTAACCGTTGATCGTAGCACTGTAAAAGCAAAAAAAAAAAAAAATCAATACTGCACTTTTAAAGACGGGAAAGCGATGAAAGACATTAGAATTAATTGCACAACAGTCTCAAG
The DNA here is from genome assembly GCA_027410445.1 of Discoglossus pictus. Classification (NCBI taxonomy): domain Eukaryota; kingdom Metazoa; phylum Chordata; class Amphibia; order Anura; family Alytidae; genus Discoglossus; species Discoglossus pictus. The sequence goes on along the minus strand of CM050169.1, from coordinate 129,164,572 downwards.
TTTGCAAATCAGCAATCAAACATTTTTTTGTTTTATGTTTCATTTTGGTGTCATATCAATCTCGAGTTAATACATATCAGGCCATGCACATGGACTAAAACAGTATCGCCATTCATTTTTATTATTTTGTACATTGCTGAATTGCGAGTCTGATCGCATATTGGACCTCTAAACGCTAATTGATTGATGTGTAATTTCCATGTTTTACTGACGTAATGATGATGGTCTCATTTACTATTGGCTATTTCTAAATTGGTAGTTACGACCTCGCTTAATTTATCATGATCACGCTCTGAAATGCTACATACGATTGCATGGTTTACGGTTTCGGCTTTTGGCCTGTAACTTGCTGGCTTGTTCAATTGAATCGCACTGTAATTGTAGCAAATATCAAGCCCGCAGACATACGGCATGTATAATAAACTGTGGGCTTACAACGGAACTGAGGGACCTTAGTGTCCCTTGAAGTGATGCTACAGCTCTCAGAAATGGTTTTAAAAACATTTGCGAGTAATATTTAGTACCCGTAAATTTTCCTCAAGATTTTGGATATTACCAGTCATAAGTAAAAAATAAAAGTGTAAAAGTAAGGAAGAATCACTACTATCAATAATATAGTTTGGATGCAACCTCATTACACACAGCAGCACGGGGAAGGATTGAGACATATTTACCCCTAACTAAAATAATTATAATGTCATCAATTCATTTTCGAAAAAGAAAACACTTTTTCATCTTGTCTTTTAGCCCTGAATTTGACGCTTAACTGGTGACTTCAGTGGGTCTATACTTTGAAAGATCAGACTCAGCTGCATTGGCCCAGTATAAGGCCATTAGGGTAGGCAGTCTGTCTATCAGGAAAGTTCAGTTCAGCACACTGTTCTCCATTGGATTGCTGTGTTTAATTGGTTTCCTTTGGAAATAATCTCTTGAAGAAGTGGAAGGCTATTAAGTGTTGTTTGACCATATCTCTAATCAGATTGATATCTCAGCCAAACCCCTTCTTCCTACTTGTGACGGTGATAATATATTTATAATTCAATATCAATTATTGCTGTTGTAAGTCATTTAAAAGCTATTTTATGAATGACCACTGTATAATAAAAAACAATGACTTCTTCTTGTTAGAGCATTTCTCTAATAAGAAGAACTAAAGGGATATTATAACATGTAATCTTTGTGAATTTCCATGCTTGTTTTTCATTGAAAAGTGGCTGTGTGCTGGTTTCTATTATCCATCAATCAAATAACAATTCCCAAATAAGCCTATTTTGGAGGGACATTCCCTATTTTCAGGGGAAACTCCACAGTCACGCTTCGCCTTCCAAATTTCTTGTGAAAAAAAGTTCTATACAAAATCCTACAATCCAAATCCTGTTATCCAATCATAAGTATGTCTCACTTCCTGCAGTTCCTTGTGTTGGTCTCTTTCAAAGTCTTGGGAGAAGGACAGAGACTTATAGTCACATTACATTTGACGCTCGTATGTGCAATGTGAGACCCGCAACATCTGTGAGCTTGAAATTTAGCAAATTTAAGGAGCTCTTAAATTAGAACATGCTGCGAGTTACGGGCATGAGAGGCAAACCTGTAAACCATTTTTCGCATGTTGCGGCCGTGAACGTGATCAATTAGTCAAACCCGTGGTTACGGGTTCAGATGGAGCCAATGGAAACGGAGATCGTCAGAATTACGTCACTGAAAATTTGAATTTGGATTTCAAAGTCTTACGGGGTTCAATTACGAGTTACGATCGGACCCACATTCCACATATAATGCAATATTGACAAAGCCGTAAATATGATATTCTATTACATGCGAGTTCCATTATATGTATTAACACATTGATTGCCGGGATCGATATAACACGGAAACAAATATGAAATAATTATTGAGGAGCATTCTCAAGCTCGCAAATCAGCCAAATAAAATACATTGGGACAGCTTACTAATGAGTGATACTAAACACAACTTTTACATTTTGCAATATTTATATGTAATTATTCAGTCATGTCCAACTCTCCGTGAATCCATGGAAAGCAGCTCAGCAGGCACATATATCATTATGTCTCTGGTTGTGCTTATCCTTAAGGTTCTCCTGGCAAAGATACTGGAGTGGGATGCCAGTTCCTTCTCCAGTGGACCAAAGGTTTGTCTGACAACTCTGCTATGACCTGCCCATCTTGGCTGACCCTACATGTATAGCTCACAGCTTCATTGAAGTACACAAGCCGCTTCACCACGACAAGGTAGCGGTCCAGAAGTAGACAGAACTACTACTACTGTTTAAATTCTTACAATTGTTACATATATCTGACATAGACCATATGTTAAAGGATCACTGTGGTCATATTTATAACATGTATTATTTTGAACAATTTCACTTGAAAATATGCATGTTGTTAGAATATGGAATTAAATTATACAGTCTTTATTTTAAGTATTTGTGTTGCTGTGGAATCTACCATTTTGGTAACAACAGAACAACTTTCTGAGATGGGAAATTAATTTGAATTACAGGAAGTGTGTTTCTGCACAATATAAATGTCAGTTACAGCTGCCAGTGCTCTCAGAAGAACAAAAGGGATGCCTCTTAGTTTACCAGAACACACCCTCCTCAGGATGTAACAGGCAATAGTAGACAAAAAACAAAATGGCAGCCTGCAGCAAAGAATAATTACATATAAATGTTGCAAAATTTAAAAGTTGTGTTTAGTATCACTCATTGGTAAGCTGTCTCAATTATTGAGGAGCAGTGTCAGTCACTAGGGGGCCAGCCTTACTCATTGGGGTCAGTATAATTTATTGAGATCTTACTAATTGGGGCTTAGTGTCGCTCACTGGAGAGCCATTTCACTCAAAGGGAAGTAGTCTCACTCCCTGGGAGGAGTATAATTAATTTATGAGTAGTCTCACTCGCGGGAGAGCATAATGACTCATGAGGCAGCAGTCTAACATATATGAAAACAGTCTAATTCATTGGGAGTTGTTTCGCTCATCGGGGAACACTAGCCGTATTGAAGAACAGTTCCAGTCACTGGGAAGTAGCCTTTCTCAATTGTGAAGAGTGTCAGTTATTGGTAAGCAGTTTTATCCATTGAGGAGCTGTCTTGATGATGTTAAAGATGTCTGTCTCATTGGAGAACAGACTTAGTCATAGTGAATCATCTATCTTAATGGTGAGCAGTTTCCTTAAACAGTCTCAATCATTGTGAAGTTATCTCTCATATTGGTGGGCAGGCTCACACACTGGAGAGTCTTCGTCACTGGTCTTCATCATTGGGGAGTTTTCTCTCTATTTCAAGAGCAATTACAGTACTTAAGCCTTGTACATACTAATAGAAACCTGTCAGTGGGAGATAGAGGTTGACTGTTACATTGGCTGTACAAATGGTGTATTGCCCTTCCCCCCAGGATGTGGTGGCAGCTGTTGCACTGTCAACGGAAAGCAAGGGGATACAACAAATATATGTCACAAACACAAAGAGACTGTGTCACACGCTGTCACATGCAAGCAGTTTTTAACAAACGCTGAGAGTCTATAAGCCCCATGGAAAGCATGCAACATGCATAGGGGGGTAGGAAATTCATAAAACCACCAATAAAGGCATTCAGCAATTGACTCTCTGAACTTGTCAAGTCAGCAACATTTTTCCTGCCAGTGCATGTCAGGAACTTCCTCCTGGGAGTAAATTAAAGAGAGGTCCAAAAGCAAACTCTAAAGTAGTAAAAGAGGAGCTAGTTATTATAACTATACACTGATCATTAATACAAATCATTTCAATGACATTTCAATTAAACTTTGTCACAACTGACCTCTGGGGGGGCCCTTGTGGGACACACTTTGTGCAGCCATGACCAGTTTAAAAAGTTTTCAGGGATGGCTAAGGTCAGGAAAAGCCATGATGTATAATTACGTTCTATGTTATTGCTTTAATTAGTCTGTTTTGGCATGTAGTTATTGCCATGTATATATCACCTGGTCATGTTTGGTATTACAATATTGGCTTTTACCCAGGTATTTTAATAAAGTTAATTATCGGGGGTTCCCTGGGGAAGGGAGTCATAATTTGCAAGGTAGTCTGTTGAGGGGTCCTGTAAAACCAGAAAAGAGACTGAAAGATGCTAGAGAACAAACAAAAAATTCAGTTGTGAATGGGGTGGCGAGATAGGATTAACCACCATTGTTCTGGTTGATGACATCTTGGGAGGGTGGGAACAAAGAGAGGCTTAAGAGGATTACTCAGATGGTTCCTGGCCAGCAGGAGATAATCTGGGGGAATGACATCAGAAGTTGTCTTGTTTTAATTAGGTGTTGTTTTGTATAAATATTCTGTATGTTTATCAATAAAGTAGTCTCAGTTTGATGGTACATAACTACAATGTGTGGTCATTCTTGGGAAAGAGCTTATGAGCTAAATCACTTGATTGTATTCTGATACCTCTCTTAAGACCTACCTTAAAGGGACCTACATCTGCTCCTTATCCTGTGGTCCTATTATCCTTAACTGTCAGCTAGGTACTGAAATATCCAAACCCATCACAATCCAAGGGGTGGTCCTTTAAGCTGAAAGCACAACGTTTTTGGGGTGCACTTGGTCCCCTCACCCCTGGATTGTGACAAACTTACTTTCAAATATTATAGCATTAACCACCACTTGGGTTGTTGGTCTCTATCCTCATAAGGTCATCAAAGGCAGCTCTGGCTGGGAGGAAGTTCTAAAGGGTTTTAAAGTGAGAGCTTAAAGAAAGACCATGAGATTTATTAGCGAGCCTTTTTATTATGAGCCTTTTTAACAAGCTCCATTTCTCAAAATAGTCTAAATAATTACCACGCTCAGAAATTAGTTTAAATAACATACCTCAAAATGTGATATTTATTATCACAAACAAGTACAGTATTGTGTTAACCACACAGCGGCAAATTCATTATTCATGCTTCTTTGAGACGTGAAGCTTTGGTGGTTTTATCATAAGTCCAGAGGATTGTTGAAATATATTTGAATTTAATTTATTCTTAATAATGTCAATGTTAACCATTTGGAAACAACATGTAGCAAACTGAACTGTGACAAGTAAAAAGAGTAACAAGTTATCAGTCTTCACTTTGTTTGCGCTTTTGTTTCCAGCACTTTTGATGGAGAAACACAATTACAGGAGACTTTAATGCTTTCCCAACGTTTACTTTATTATATCCGTCTGTGTTACAAAATAATACACCAAAACAAATCAAAGAAAACAACAGGCCTAGCTCCCACCTGAGCACTTCCCTAACTATCTGATCTCGTCCAGCTAAACCTGGGTGGAGCAAAAACAAAATATAAACAGTCCAATAGTTAATGCACTGGTCAGTATCCAAGTTTCCACTCTTTTTCAAAATGAACCTCGGCCCCAGGCTTCTGTATCTCTGTCTCTGCTTTAGATTCAGGCTCCACAATGGACACTTCTTTCTGGGTACATACTCTACACACTTCTGTGTCTTTCCTTGTAGCTTTTAGATAAAACAACCTGTCTCTTAGTTTCTCTCTTTCCAGCTCAAAAAAACAGCATACACTCCTGTTTGTCTGTCTTCTGCTTCAAGCAAGCTGTACACACCATTTCTTTCACACCCTTTCCAGGACTGCTGGTCCAAATACTGCCTAAAGGCCTCAAACACAACCTGCGGGCCTCAAACACATTCTCTCACACTGCTACTGCTGTGCATAAATGGTCACACCCGATTCCCAGCTTCAGTCTTTTTGCCAGGTCTAATCAAACTGCTCAGGTAAGTTAACTCTTTCAGACCTCCCATGGAAAGGGAGCTTTGTAAAATCTGTGATTCATACAAATCCCTTGCATCACTCTGTCACACAAGTTAAATAATACAAATTACTGCCCCTGAAAGGCTCTGTTGGTCTCTCTTGCCTTGAAAGCTAGTAAGTCTGCAAGTTTTCAATCTTGCCAGGGGCTTTCGGAAAGCACTATGGACACTGGATTCTAAGCTCAAAGACAGGACCCTGAATTCTTTGTAATGTGTTAATATTAAATATGTCTTTGCCTGGAAAGTAACTTATGTATAGCGCTACGGAATATGTTGGCACGTTACAAATAAACAATAATAATAATAATAATAATAATAATAATAATAAAAGCATGGACAATTATTATCCCAGTCTCACTGAAATAGCTTCTCTCTCCTCTCTTCTCCACTCTCTCCTTTATCTCTTGCAGTATCGCTGCATGGTTACCCATTAGGCCAACTAGGCAGCCGCCCAAAAAAAATGGTTCCTGTTGCAGTTCATAGACTGGCTACTAGGGGGTAACCACCTAGAACCAAACATTTACAACAGGTGAGGGAACTAACATGTACAGAAAATACAAAAATGGGTCTGTGCACACCTTGCGTACTCAATCACAGGGGCTCCTCCACTTCACTGCCTAGGGGCTCCAAAAAGGTAGATACAGCCTTGTATATCTCTACACCATTTCCTATTTTTATTCCATTATGTTGATTTTAACCTCACTCCCATTGCTTTTTTACAGCCCAATGCCCTCTCTATCCTAGCTCCTTCCACTCTAATGTTTTGCCCTCTTATTTCTCCTGCATGTATTCTTGTTTTTGCTTGCTTCCTTCATATTCTTTACTGGATATCAAGCACTCTCCATTACTGCAACTTTTTACTGGATCTCTAAAAATATCCATTGCTCGCATTGGGACCTATCCGGTTTTGTCCCTGCTAACAGTGGCATTCAGCAGACAGTAGGTGTCGCATCAGTGTTGCGCTGCAACTTTGTTCAATTTGTTCTTAGGGTTAGGGTTAGATTTAGGGTTAGAGTTAGGATTTAGGGTTATGGGTTAGGGATTTAGGGTTAGGGATCAGGGTTAGGGTAAAGTAGTGGCGCATCTAAAACTGAACCTAACCCTAAACCATAACCCATAACCCTAATTCTAGCCCTCACTATAAGATCAAATTGAACAAAGTCTCTCTGTGCCACTCAGAGTGCCAGTGTTGAGCCATCCACTGGCTACTGCTCATCTAGGGCTATGATGAAAGCACCCACATTATTGTTTTCAACAGCAGCAATATGGTTCCCCCATAAAGGTGCACCCCTGGTGATTACCATTTTCACTCCCCCCTTGTAGAAACCACACTAGACACATTCATGTCCTAAGATCTGTGTCCTAGACAAGTAAGTGTGGGTTGTTTCTTGGTTATAGGCAGGTGACACTATAAGAAGGGAGAGAAAAAGCCACCAAAAGTCATAAATCTTGTGTTGAGGCAGTCAGAAGTCAGGAAGATAGCCAGATTGTCTGTCTATGAGATTATAAATAGGGAGTAATCACAGTAAGAACTAGCTCTACGCATATAGGGCCTCATTCTATTATCGGCCGCAGCCGCTGCGGGCCGCAAGGACCGGCCGCAAGCTTTCCGGCTATTCTATTCCCCTCCGGCCGGGGGTTCCGGCAGGCTTGTGGCCGGCGCCTTGCTATCTCTTGCGGCCGATCGCGCCGGAGGAAAGCCTTTGATCTAAAACGGGCGCAAGGAAATCGGCCGTAAGAAAAGCCTGGTTGCGATTCTATTGCTCCGGGAACCCTATCTGCAAGGCTAAAAACGAGCCGCAGCTTACTTGCAGCAAACAGGTCCCGCTAGCACCAATTAAGCACATAAAATAGCTCAAATAAAGCCATCCTGCACTTTGCGGAGTCTATAAAGTGATATTCGGTGTTAGCAAAAATAGCACATAATTACCCTATACTCAAATCCGTAAAATAATTTATTTTTAATATACGTAAAATATACATGTAAAAAGTCCATAGGGCTTGGAGCACCTCAGACACACCCACGCCGCAGCCGGAAAATAAACAGTTAATTTGAACTCGGGTTTGGGCTGATGTGCAAGCTTGAGAGTGGGTTCCTTTTAATCCTCATGTCCCCCAATATGATCCCTAGCATTTACAGAGCTGTACAGTGCAGGCTTGAATTTATTTTTGAGTTGTTAGATTTCAGAGCTTACGGCCGGTTCCAAGATATGCGGCCGGCCGTAAAAGGAGATCCTTGCAGGGCCGTATAATAGAATCGCGAGTTAACAGAACCCCCGCAAGGAATCGCAGCCGTACGGCTGATTTACGGCCAATAATAGAATGAGGCCCTAAGTGTTCATTGGCTCCATCATCATGGTTCTCTTACCAGCGTACTTGAAGGGAATGGTGATAACTGGAAGAAATAGTTGGAAGGCTGACATCATCTCAGCACTTATTGGACATGATGTTGTGATTTGTCTTGCTATGTAGGAAAAAATATTTATCAAGGTCTGCCATCAATAAACATATAGCAGCACTGGCCTTTATATTCAATCTGCAAGGGTTGGAGGACATCATCAAAATCTTTATAGTAAAGCAGTAAAGCAGGGGCCTTAAACAGAAAAAAAAACAAGCCTTTTAATCTAGATAGCCTATCTCCTTTGCAATGTTACTAAAGTTTATGGACACCATATTGATGATCTGTTTTAATCATTTTTAAATTTGTTTGTTTCGTACCTCCTTCTCCTTTGCTTTTCTTGGAGCAATAAGGATTAGTGAATTGGTCAGCCCAAGTAGGACAACCCATGGTGGCTTACTAAAAGGGGATGTAGTATACATGGGGGACCATATTAATATCTGTATAAGATGGTCAAAAAACTGATTGAGGCCAAGGGGAAGCAGGTTTTCTAATATCCTTTTCAAAATAATACATGGCCAGTGGTGTTGTTAAGGGAATGTTTGGCCTTAAGCCCGGTTCGGAAAGGCCTTTTATTCTGTCATGGCTCCCATCTATCTAGGATTAAGTTCGTCAAGGTGTTGGGAAGTTGTAACTATGATTTGAGATTAAATCTTTAGGATTATGGGTCTTATTCCTTTAGGGTGGAGCTGGCCAAAACAGCTTATATATGCCTAGATGCACACATTGAAAAATATTTGTCCACTTTACACACCCCAACTGTTCCTCTGCCCAAACTAATGGTATGTCTGGCCCAGGTTGTATCTCTGCATGAGCTGAAGGGATGGAATCCGCAAGAGGGCAAGATGCTGTCCTAAAGGGGCTTGAAATTATTTTAGGACTGTCTCTCAATTTCGGTCACTCTTGCTCTCTATTGCTCAGTGCATCTGTATCTCCACTGTTTAAAGTCTCTTTCTTAGTCACTCTATCTCGCTATATACTTCGTATTTCGTCTCTCTCTTTTTTTCCAAGCCTTTCTCCATCTCTGTCTGTCCTGTTATCGAATTGTTTTATATTATAACTTTTGAATTTTTTTTGGTTTAAATCTGATTATATTTGTATCTTTATTTTTGTATCATCTTATGATATTTGGAAATATGTTGCTATAAGAAAGAGTTTACATTTTTATAGTCTCTTGTACATAGTGGATTGTCAGATTGTCTCCCTGACTTTTATTATTATACACATTAATATACATAATACAAAAATGTATTCTACTACATTTTAATATATGTGTATTATGTTGAAGGTTTGCATAATTTTTATTTACTGTACATTAAAGGACCATAGTATAATAAAAAAATATATGCTTGAAGAACTTGAGTCTGACTAAGATTATAATTAAAACCAAAACAAGAACAGCTTTAAACTAGTGGTAACAGGCAAGTAGAATAATAATGTATCCTTCCATCAATTCAGTCTGGACATTAGGTGTATAAAACATAACTTTTATTGTAGAACAAAAATAAAAAGAGCAAAATAAAAGGAGTTTCTGGGTCTCTCACTCCCCAGTTCTATCTTTCCCGCTCTTTATGTCTCTCTTTCTCTTTTATGTGTCTTTATTTCCCTCTTTATCTCTCTCCTTTTACTCTGCATATCTCTCACACTTTGTCTCTCTCTTTCCCCTATATACATCCCCTCTTTCTCCGCTTAGCTATTATATGCTATTATCTTGTGGTGAGATCAAAGGTGGGAGTTTCCGCGTTTCGCTCATCTCAAAAACACCACAAAGTTTCCGTTAACTTGACACATTTATTTAGCACACAGAAGAAAACAACATAAAGTCTGCTATGGCAGCCTGGGTGGTATTACCAGCCTTATATCTACACACACACAATGACATCATCACCTCATTAATCCCAGCTCCAATCACATCATCACTTGAGTGACCTCACTAACTCTATATAATTACACCATCACTACATTTACAATGACATCCACTCCCAGTACCCACATTATGAATATCCATATGCATACTTCCCATATGCATGGCCACATCACTAATCATCCAATCCCCATTTACTGTACCTACTACACACACATCCCTCATTTACAGCATATTCTCAGAGAAATATATATCACATATAACATAACCAAAATATCACAAGATTTTCCTGCAGGGACAATAAAATGGCTGCCTGTTGTCATATCTTGCGAGGCGCCAGCCGGCTGTATGCTGTTTCCTGCCGCTCTCCAAGGTGCTAAGGGGAACAAGAAGAAGATGGACAAAGTCAGCACCTAAACTAGTATCATGTTGAATACAACAGAAAATGCAAAGCTCAGTATGTTATTATAACCCTCTTAGTCCTTCAACTCCTCCAATTTCTTTTTTTAAATTCTCATACTGCTCCATATAACATCTCCATAGAGCTCCTCCTACAATAATACATTCCCATAACTCCCCTTATTATGCCATATAACTCCTCCTTTTACCCTATATTACTACTCACCTGGTACAGTGAATCATTTTGGATCAGATTCTGTCTGTCAGACGCTATAGGAAATGACAAGAGATTGACACGTTACAGAAGCAATGTTACCACCACAAGAAATTTGTTTAATTTACAAAGCACTGAAAACTGTTTATATATTTAATTAGTAGCTTTTCGGTAAGATAAATAATTCCAGAGAAACTCAGCATTGTTTGGGTGGCTCCTATATGCTAATGTGAAACTCAGCATGCTAGTCTTTATCTCCACAGCAAATTGTGTTTGCCTCCTTTATCAGTAAATTAGAGGGTGACGTGTATACGTCCTTCCACATCACAACCTGCCCCATGATTAATTCCTCCCAAAGTATGTTTGTTCTACACTAAGCCCTTACTCAAATCTTCCATCATCTCTAACCACTGACATCAACATGAGACATTTACCCTTCACATAGCAAAACATTGCCTAATATTACTCATGTTCCAAACTACAGGACCACTGTACTGTGAATATATATATATATATATATATATATATATATATATATATATATATATATATATATATATATATATATATATACAGTGGATATAAAAAGTCTATACATCCCTGTTAACATGTCAGGTTTCTGTGCTGTAAAAAAATGACAAAGATAAATAATTTCAGAACTTTTACCACCTTTAATGTGACCTATAAACTGTACAACTCAATTGAAAAACAAACTGAAATCTTTTAGGTAGAGGGGAAAAAATATATAAAAATAAAGTAATATGGTTGCATAAGTATGCACACCCTTAAACTAATACTTTGTTGAAGCACCTTTTGATTTTATTACAGCACTCAGTCTTTTTGGGTATGAGTCTATCAGCATGGCACATTTTGACTTGGCAAGATTTGCCCACTCTTCTTTGCAAAAACACTCCAAATCTGTCAGATTGCGAGGGCATCTCCTGTGCACAGGCCTCTTCAGATCACCCCACAGATTTTCAATCGGATTTAGGTCTGGGCCCTGGCTGGGCCATTCCAAAACTTTAATCTTCTTCTGGTGAAGCCATTCCTTTGTTGATTTGGATGTATGCTTTGGGTCGTTGTCATGCTGGAAGATGAAGTTCCTCTTCATGTTCAGCTTTCTAGCAGAAGCCTGAAGGTTTTGTGCCAATATTGACTGGTATTTGGAACTGTTCATAACTCCCTCTATCTTAACTAAGGCCCCAGTTCCAGCTGAAGAAAAACAGCCCCAAAGCATGATGCTGCCACCACCATGCTTCGCTGTGGGTATTGTGTTCTTTTGGTGATGTGCAGTGTTTTTGCGCCAAACATATCTTTTGGAATTATGGCCAAAAAGTTCAACCTTGGTTTCATCAGACCATAACACCTTTTCCCACATGCTTTTGGGAGACTTCAGATGTGTTTTTGCAAAATGTAGCCTGGCTTTAATGTTTTTCTTCGTAAGAAAAAGCTTTCGTCTTGCCACTCTACCCCATAGCCATGAAGAATACAGGAGATTGGTGTCATATGTACCACACAGCCTGTACTTGCCAGATATTCCTGCAGCTCCTTTAATGTTGTTGTAGGCCTCCTGGTAGCCTCCCAGACCAGTTTTCTTCTCATCTTTTCATCAATTTTGGAGGGAGCTCCAGTTCTTGGTAATGTTACTGTTGAGCCATATTTTCTCCCCTTGATGATGACTGTCTTCACTCTGTTCCATGGTATATCTCATGCCTTGGAAATTCTTTTGTACCCTTCTCCTGACTGATACCTTTTAACAATGAGATCCCTCTGATGCTTTGGAAGCTCTCTGTGGACCATGGCTTTTGCTATGGGATGCGACTAAGAACATTTAAGGAAAGACCAACTAGAGCAGCTGAACTTTATTTGGGGTTAATTAGAGGCACTTTAAATGATGGCAGGTGTATGCTGACTCCTATTTAACATGATTTGGAATGTGATTGCTTAAATCTGAACACAGCTACATCCCCAGTTATAAGAGGGTGTGCAGACTTATGCAACCACATTATTTTTCTTTTTTTATTCCTTCCCTCCTCCTAAAAGATTTCAGTTTGTTTTTCAATTGAGTTTTACAGTTTATAGGTCACATTAAAGGTGGAAAAAGTTCTGAAATGTATCTTTGTCTAATTTTTTTACAGCACAGGAACCTGACATTTTAACAGGGGTGTGTAGACTTTATATCCACTATATATATATATATATATATATATATATATATATATATATATATATATATATATATAGAGAGAGAGAGAGAGAGAGAGAGAGAGAGTATAATTAGGTAGGCAGAAAGTCATACAGCTTGTCAAATTTAATAAGATCCAATGGTCTAACAAATCCTCCTTACCTCTCCCTCATCCCTCCTTCTGTTAATACGGAAAAAAAACACAGCCCTTTTGCTACAGCTATCAATAAAGTATGAAAACAAAAAGACCAGAAGGCATATTCTATACATAAACATATGTAATTTATGGTTTTTACAAGTGTTAATGTTGTTAGTTTGTCACATATGTCAAACAAATGCAGTTTCATAGGAAAACTGTCAAACATATGAACAAGTGACATAAGATGGAAATAGAAGGGCAAATGTCATTGTTACTAAGTTATACTCTTATATACAACATTTACTCTGTTGTCTTAAAATTATATACAAAATTCTCAATAAAAAAATCACGACTAAAAATAACACCAATATTTTTCATTGTGCACATAAAACACAAAGTGCAAATCAACAAATCAATAAATCACACTAAAATCAAATGATTCCTCAAGCATATGAATTATTATCATAACATATACAAATACTTGCTAACAGTGCAAACATACAAAAATTATTTTTGGGAACCAGTGAAGTTTCTGAAATCTATTAATAATTTTGCAATTAATAACTTTTTGAAGGAAATCAACCAAAGCAGGATTTTAAAACTTAAATACAACTAAATACAACTTTCACACTCGGAAAAAAAAAAACGTACATATAAGAGAGACAAAACACTAAAGCTTGTTCACAGTATCATCCCACATTGATTGCATTGAAGTTACAGACACTTATTGAGCCTTGTCTGGACCTCTTTCAAGCCCTTATATGGACCTTCTCAATGGGTTTCATAGCTGCATTCAGGCTTCTTCAGGAAGACACAAGAAAGTCATTGAGAAGGTCCATATGATGTCTGATCCAGAATTTATAAACATATATATAGTGTATATTTTCATTATTAACAAGACATTATACATGTTATGGTAATAGTTTATATGCTTGGGGTATTAATTGATCATTTGATTGTTCTTTTGTTTGTAAGTGATTTACATAGTGTGAGTTGTTGATTTGTGGATTTGAACTTTGCATTTTGCTTGTACTTTGAAAAATAATGGTGATTTTTTTTTTTACTGAGCATTTAGTATATCATTTTTAGATACCAGAGTACATTTTATATAAGAGTAGAACCTGTTCATCTCCATCTACTTGCCCTCACACTAGTGCACACTTTCAGGCTCCAAAACCATCTCTGCGCTAATGACACCTATACTGGCCACTAGATTACCCCACCATTTGCTAGCTCTTGTTCCTAATGTAAGTAACACAGCAAAAATCACAGTTATAGCAGAAATAAAAACTACACATACTGTATAAATAAATACAGTTGCAATTGGTTGGAAAAATTATTGGAATAGAACTTAAAAATTAGGTATTTTCACCCTAAATTATCTGAAAACAGCCTCCCTTCTGTAAGTTCCTGTATCTAAAATCATTATTCAACTCTCACAGTGGAGGTGATAACGAAGGAAAGCATGCCCAGTTTATTCATCAATTATAGTGTTCATGAATAATAATAATTGTAAGTATTCTTATAATTATTCTTATTTCTCCAGCAGGGGGGCGTGCTCTTCATGCTTATCATCCCCACTGTAAAAGTTAACTATTGGTATTAGATGACAGTGTATAAAAAGATGGAGGATCTTTTCAGTTATCTAACATGTCCACTACATTTGTTTTTATTAAAAATGACCAACTGCATATTTCTTTGTATGTGTATGTTTCTTTAAAGCAATAACTGGTACATTTTCGGTGTCAATTTATTAAATATCTTTTATTGGATGCCCTCTTGTTGTAATAGCTTTCCATGTGTATATCTGCATGGATGTCCCTCCATACGTGTTTTCCATACGTGTTCCCCATGCTATTCTCTCTGGATCCCCCCAATGTCACTACATTTGTGCCTTCCTTATCGCTCTCCATGTGTATCCATGTAGAACCCATTCTGTTTGGAATCCACCTTGTCCTCTATCTGTATTTTGAGGGTAATTTCAGTGTGTGTCTCATTCTAATTCAGGTCTAAGATGTCATCTGGATGTTGGCATTAAGGGGGTTCCTTTCTACGTTGAAGGTTATTGTGTATTGATATTTGATAGTAATTAGAACATATTTTTTCTTGTAAACTTTTTTAATAATGTGATGTATTTTACTATACTGCTAAATGCTATATACACCTTTTCATATTGTTTCTAATTTTAGAGAATATCAGATGATAATGGGAAGTCTCTTTCCCTGAAATCACTTGTACAATATTGTTATTCTTACTTGTTATACCCTAAAAGTGGAGTACTGGAGATATATTATTTCACACTCCTACCCTCACCCTCCAAGTCTGTCCCCAGCAATGTCCTAGTGACATTTCTCTTTCAGTAGATGACTCTGTTCCATATATCCTCACCTCGGGCTGGTCTCCTGGTCTCAGAGCCGGACACGCAGTATACAGCCACGGCAATTAGGACAATCATAATGATATCAGCCACAAGGAAACCAGATATTGTGCCAATGTCCAGCTCTATACAGTACTGACACACTATGGGAGAAAGAAGAGATTGATAAGAGAGACGAAGGATGGGAGGGTAGAGATGAGTGAGGGACAGAGGATGAGGGAGTGGAAGTGAGAAAGATGAGAGAGAAGGGATGGAGAAGTGGAATAGAGAGGGAGGATGATGGAGAAGAAATAAGAAAGTGGGGAATAGGATGAGAGAGGCGAAATAATTGTGAATTGATCCATTGACGTTTTTTTTATTTTTAAGCTACGACCATGCAAAGGTGAATGTGCTTGGTATCTTTGTATCCTTCATGGATCTTTAGACCCCTCTGTCTTGAGTGCTTTGGCTTTGAAGCTACAGCTAAAAGGTCCAGGGAGCATTCTCAGTCCATTCTACCCCTACTCTCGAAATGGGGACTTTCTACTCTCAGGGTCCTCGAGTATGGACTGGTTCTTCACCCACAGGTAGCTGTGACAAATTCCCTGTGACTCTCCAGCCAAGGGGCTCATCTAGTTAGGGACTTCACATTTTTGCAGGTATATCACATACAGTAAACTCCCTGTTATCCGGCACCTATGGGGACTCCCTATTGCCAGATAACTGTAGTTGCAGGTTAATCGTGAGTCCCCAAATTTAAGGATCTAAACGACTTTTAAACCGCCCAAAACCCCCTCAAAATGTCTTTTAAAAGGCATTAGCACTTAAACGGGGCCATTTAGGACCCCCAAAAAACAATTAGAAAAAAAGTTAGCATTTTTTTTTTGTAGTCTCGAACTGCCGGATTGTGCCGGTTTAGAGGGAGTTTTTTGAGAATGGGGAATTGATGCCGGTGCCGGTTGCTTGAGAGTCCCGGTTAGTTGAGTGCCGGATAATCAGGAGTTTACTGTATATAGTTGTCAGTGTATGTAACATTTGCAATGTTGGTCACGTAGGTTGCGACCTTGCGAAGCGAGGCAAACCAGCCACGCCGTCACACATGCGAGCCTCGCAATATGAGGCGAAGCAGCCGTGCAGCACTTAGAACATGTACAAAAAAATATAGCACACTCACAAACAGCACAGGAGGAGACACAGGAAGCCTGGGAGAGAGGTTGCAAGCAAATTACACCCATATTTTGCGGTTTTCGTCACTCGAAAATCGCCTAAGCAAGGAAAAAAATGGCGGACAATTTTTTTTTTAGAAACAGCATGAAAACGAGGATCAGCAACGCCAGGCTCGCAAAACGTAGAAAATACACTACGCTGAAGACATTAACACTTAAACAAACAACGCCAGGCACGCAGTGCTTAGGAAATACCCAATGGCAAAAACACTAACACTTGCAACAACACCAGGCACGCAGGACTTTGAAAATAAAACCAACTGCAGTCAGCGAGCGTCACGCAAATATTCAGCACACACACAGAGGAGAAAGACACAGGGAAGGGACAGGGGGGAGATAGTGGAAAGAGACACATGGCATTCCCAAGCACAAAACTTGAAGATTAACAAAACCTGCAATGAGCGGCTCGTAGAGTAGGCGAGAGGAAAGGCTTGCAATGAGCGCCAAAGGCACTAATCGCGGGGCTCAGGATGAGCACAGAAAGCGGGAGAGGCTTGCAATGAGTGCAAAGCAGGAAACTTTAAGAACACCGGGGGAGTGGCTCGCAATCAGTGCAGAAGATGCTCAGAGGACCAAAAGCTTCACATTGTATGGCAAAAAGCATTGCCAGCCTTACCATTTTAATCCTGTCATTTTTGACGGGCAATTTCCTAGTTTCTTTATATGTGTTGTGCTCAGATTATATTTTGTGACCCCAAAAATTCCACTAACAATGAATCTAAAATAAAAAGTGCATTGGTGCCAACATCAAGGGGGTATCTGGCATTTAACCATAAGATATAGTGCAGGTCTTAGGGGTATAGCTGTCAGTCTCTCTTCAGCTAAGTGCAAGAGCTATACAATAAAGTGACTCTAACTGTGAAGTCTGAGTGTGGTAAACTAACCAGTGACCAAAAGAGAATTAAGGAGGTGCCAGGCTTCCATGCCTACCTAGAGGTATAAGTTTCAGTTATCTTTTTATGAGAAAAAAAAATCCTTCCTAATCCCAAAAATTAGCAACCGTATTATTTCCATGACCACTACCTGTCCTAGCTGAGTCAAACTGACATAGCAGAAGTTCCAAATATGGTATAGGTTAAAGCTATAAAGCTGTAATAATTATCAGTTGAGTGTTATTAATAAAGTATATTCTACATTCAATTTACAGAAAATGCTTTTTTAATAACATTCAGTTTGTTATTGCACATCATTTTAAATGATATCTTATTTGGAACTCCTGCTGTGTTATATAGTTGTGTGCCCCTTTTATCCAAAACTATATACAACCACTTTTTAAAGTTATGTATTAAATTTGCTGTCACATCATCTTGTGATAGTGAGTTTCAAAATCTGAAAAAGTAGCCTTTTCTCTAAAGTGAAATGTGTTTTCCTCTACATCAAGAAATGACATTGTGAACTGTAAACTTCTAGGGGGGGAATGGCCCTGAATGTATTCATATAAGGTAATCCTTACAACACTTCTTTATCTATGGAAAATAAGTTGAATAGTTTCATTCAATAATTCTGTTATTTCTATGAGAGTATGAGAATTAGCACAGATAAAGGAAAAAGTATTGGGCAGGAGTGAAAAGGAAGAGTGAATGTGAGTGAGACAGACAAGTGAATGATATGTATAGGGCAGGGCTAATGTCCATACTTACTTCTTACATACACATTAATGTAATGTTTCTCTGTATCAGTGAAACTGCAGGAGTAGAGCCCACGGGGGTCATCCCAAATTTGCCCAATGTCCATTGTTTTGTTCTTCCATTCAAGTTCATTCTCCCCAAGTCTCCAGGTGACATCACCAGAAGATTCACAGGTCAAATAGAGGTGTCCATTGCTCTCCCTCACTAGTACTGCAGAGAGAGAGAGACACACACACAACTAGGCTTCATTTAGGAGCAAAATGACCTAATGACAAAGACATGTCTAAAATGTCCTCCTTAATATTTCAGCAACACGATCTAATGATCTGTTTAATGGATTAAAGGGTCAGTTTTAGTTAGGAGTGACCGGATGATAGGCTGTTGTCACACTCATTGAGATCTGTTTATCACCCTATTTCTAATCACAACATTCTAATAACAAATGACATTTTAGACGCATTGGTTAAACACATGTAAAAACAGCTCAGTTCACACACTGGAGTTAGCCATAGATAATATATAGAATATGACACATGAACAAATACACAACTCTGCCAACATCTTCTCTCTTCTAGTATGCAATGACCCTCTGCAATGCCTCTCTCCCACCCAGTGCCATGCCTCTCTGCCGTATCCTCTCTCTCTCTCTCTTCAGTATTCCACTTCCCTATACTATTTCCTCTCTCCCACCCAGTATCACATGTCAGTATGTGGTCTCTCATTTAGTGTTCCATGCCCCTTTGTCCTCTCTCCTATACAGTTGTGTCTTCTGCCCCCACAATTGCAAATGTATACCCTACCAGCCATTCGTCACACTCTCCTATGTCCCTCCTTTCTCCCATTTTATGTCCCTTCTCCCGCTGCCCTTCCTCTTTCATTATGTACTCTCCCATTGAAGGAACTATATCCCGCTTTCCACTGTACTCTACATGTTTCCCAACTTCCATCCAGTAGACAATGTCTCTCTGATCCTCCTGTCTTAATATGTATCATGTCACACTGTTCTCTTCACTCTTGAGGTGTTCTCTCCCATCCAGTGTCCCATGTTCCTCTATATCCTCTCTCTTTATCCCATCTTCCAGTGTCTCATATCCAATTCTCTATATATCCTCTCAAATCCAGTGTCCCATGTTCTCTCACATCCACATGACTCCTTATCTCTATATCCTATCCCATCCAGTATCACATGACCCTCTGCCCCCTTTCCTTTGTCCATCCAGTATCACATTACTCTTTGCCCCCTTTAATTGATATCCTCTCGAATCCATGTCCATAAGTTTCCTTCTCTCTATATCCTTTCCCATCCAGCATCACTTGTCTCTCTTCCTTCTATGTTCTATTCAATCCAGTATACCATATCCTTGTACCTTCTCCCATGAAGGGTGCCTCAAGTAAAATTCGCTAGGTTCAATGTCCACTCTCTCATTGTAACATTTTCTGTCCTCTGGAATCTTTTTGTGTCCCCTGTTGGTGTTCCATATCCCTATGTCTCATCCATACAGGACATTGCATTTCTGAATAATAATCTCTCACATACCCTTAGAAGAAATTCCAGTCAAAAACAGAGAAAGAGTCATCAGCCATAGGGCAAAAGAGGAGTTTTCCATGCTTCTTCAACTGGGACGTAAATGACAAGGAAGGTGCAGAGCCTGGACTAACCGGTATCTACATACAGAGCAACCTGCTGAGCTCCAACCAGTCAGTATCTGCATGCAGAGCAAGGTGCTGCTCTATCTCTCACGTTGTCAGTACAGGAAACTGCTTTTTGAGGTTGCGGTTTTACAAATGCACAAGCGAGGGCCTGAACCAAGCATACAGCAAAAGATAGAATCATAGATTGTAACAGCATATACAACCAAATAGTCCAGTGCCTGAAAAAGCTCATACAGAATAGTGTTATGTGTATACCAGCTATGCATGAATTACAATATTCATTCTTACCACTCTATTGCGGCCCTAAACTGCCCATACATTGAGCCGACTAGATTCCAAGTTTGAGCATTATCTTTTTAGTCAACAATAAACCTAAAAAAATAAGAAGTCTAAAACATAGAAATACAGCTTTTGACAGCAGAGCAGAGCCAATAGCACATGTCAGGCTTAGGCATATCTTATTATTATTATTACTTTTATTTGTAATGCGCCAACATATTCCGTATCGCTATACAGAGGAAATAAACAAGGAAAAATATACATTTTACAAACTTCAAAAAATGGAGGGCTCTGTTTTGAGCTTAGAATCTTTGTAGAAAGTGTTTTTTCCCAAAGCACTCTACAAGATTGAAAACTCTCTACTTACAATCTAAAGGGGATGGAAGAGGCAGATAACAAATAGCAAGGGTCAGGAAGAAAGTGAAGTTTCATTAGGTAGTAGGGTATGCAAAGTTAGAATGTTATTTCATATTGAAGGAAAAGGAAAGCAATTGAGAAAGTAATTTCGTAAGTGATTCTAGTATGTAATATGTTATCTGCCCCTAGTGGTCAAATAGTTTAATCTGCGAGTGGGAGGTGAGGGGCCTGTGTTAGGAGGTATGTCCAAGGAAGCCAGCAGAAGAAAGAGAGAGGGAGAGGAAGTGGGATTTGGACTTGCAGAAGTGTTTCTGCTTATGAGCTTTAGAACGGGGAGGAGATAGTGAATGGAGGAATGAGAGTAGCTCATGGGAGCATAAAAGAGGAGAGGAGAGCATGTAAGGTGAGATGGTTATGTTGGAGACATGATGTTGAAAATTTGAGAAGAGGTGCTTGAGGAAAAGATAGGCGGTAATGAGGAAGGAACAGGCATGAGGAAACATTGTGTAATAGATTAATTAGGTATAGTTAGCAGGTGTTGCTAATTGATCAGCTGTAGGAAATGTGAGTGACTCAATAAATCAAGAGAAACAAGGGGGGGGGGGGGTGATTGTTGTTCCAGGGAGAGAGTGTGAGAGAAGAGACTGAGGCCCACAGATAGTGGAGAGACTGCAACAGAATATGAGAAGGATAGACAAATGTTATTGTAGAGATAAGAAGCAATAAAACCAGACTTTGGGGGTGGGGGAGCAGGCAAGGTAAGGGGGGTTTCAGACAAATGCAAAGGTATAGATTTGCTTAGTAAAAGTTTCTATCTCATCAGATATTATATCACAGAAACATTCATGCAAATATTGATAATATTACATATAGTACAAGTTAAAATGGCTCCACAGTGTCTTTAGGTACCTTCAGCATAGCTTCAGACAGTGTGTTTGATTGTTGTTCCAGAGAGAGAGTGTGAGCGAAGAGACTGAGGCCCACAGATAGGGGAGAGACTTCAGCACAGCTTCAGACAGTGTGAGGAATTGACTCTGCTGGGTTTTGAACCCTAGTCCCCAGGCTGCTATACCTCTTCCCTACCACTGCGCCAGCCTGCCTGTTGTGAATTCCATTGAGACCTTATAAGCTTGACTCTGCTAGCAATTTTATCAGTACCTACGTCTCTTCAGCTGTGTCTGGTCAGGTGTCTGGTTCTTGGCCTTTATAAGGCACTTCCTTACAAATGTACCTTGCCAGATTATTGTTGGTTCCTGATCCCTTCAATAAAAGCTTGTTCCTGTTTAACCTACAAGTTGCTGAATCGGATTATTGCTGACCTTGGCTACTGGTCTCCACAACTTTGTGATTCCTATATCATTACAGACAGTGTGTTTGATTGTTGTTCCAGAGAGAGAGTGTGAGAGAAGAGACTGAGGCCCACAGATAGTGGAGAGACTTCAGCACAGCTTCAGACAGTGTGTTTGATTGTTGTTCCAGAGAGAGAGTGTGAGAGAAGAGACTGAGGCCCACAGATAGTGGAGAGACTGCAACAGAATATTTGTGCATTATTTAATTCTGTTATGTATTCCCCACTACCATTTATTTTAAAAGACTGTTCCACTAATCTACTACACTTTTTAACATATCTATATTCTCTTGTTATTGTATTCCACTTGTTCTACAAAGCAAAGAAAATTGCTCTTCTGTTTTATTCAATTAATTTAGAATAAAGCAGGGTAAAGTCCAATCTAATTATTCAGGAGTGTGCTGTCTTGCTGGGAACTGCTATATGCAAATCCTGCCATGGGCATTGAAGGAGCCAAACAGTCATTTGCATGAGAAGCAAAGCATCTGAAGTATTTCTGCAAGGTTTGGTTGTGTACTTTTTTTCCCATTAGACTAGAAATAGTTTGTGGAAGGCAAGAAAACATTGATGTCCAAAATGTTAATGAATTCTCTCAAGACATGCAAGGTGAAATAGATGATAAGTATTCAGGAATGCCAAGGTGATAAACACTGTAACAATCCAAGATGTTGTAGGTAGTGGGATGTATAATGAGTCAGTAGGATAAAATGGTCCATCTTTGTTAGCTGATCACCCCTCACAAGGATTAGACTGGAGCCTTGTCATGGGGTAAGCTCCACCATCAATTCATAGCAATGGATGTCCAGAGTCAAGTAGGGATGTGGTGGTGAGCTTGAGGGGTTTTGGTCTCAGGACAGGTAGCATTCACAAAAGCCAAACCAAGAGTTTTACATAATCCTTGATATCCTGCAACAGGGTTGTTATGAACAGGCTGCAATGCGTCCACATGGAGTGGTTCAGTAGTAGTAGTACAGATTGTCTCATGATACCATGGTTGCATGATAAGGCAAATAATGTGACTGCTAAGTGAGTAGCTAAGATGTACAAAAGAAAAAGGATTGCAATACTCTGGGGAACATCCAGGAAATGGCATCAAGTTTTGCTTTTTGTCCAAGGGCAATGCATCATATAGACCTGAAAGTAAACAATAAACAGAGCCCAACAACTTATATAGGGTAACTGTTAAATTTAATGGGCAATAGGTCTCTTTCGCCAACCTGGGGATAGATTCTACCAGTAATATTCTGCTAAATAACTAGGCTTCACTATGCATCAAGCTCTTAGGATGCTGGCATTGAGGCAGTTCTGCTTTTACTGCTGTCTTAGAGGCACACACTTCCAGAACAAGTGTAAAATAGGTTTTTGGAGAACAGGAGATGAAGTACACGGGGCTTTGAGCAAGGAAAAAGTTGTTTGGCTTGAGCCGGCAATGTGAAAATTTGAGAGAACATCTGTCAAATAATGTAAAAAAAACCTTTTATATTTTAATCACTTATTTTTATGTTAAAAATAGGTGAATGGTCATAACTCTTAGTGTTTTGGAAAGGTAAACTGATTTTAAAGCAAACAGAAAATTCACTGACATGTATGTAAACATATGAACAGGACAGACATTTAAAAAAACATATTTTTGAATTCTGTTTCAAGCCTGAATTTATAATGGAATAATATATGTGTGCTCTTAAATGATGGTGTTTTGAAAATGTGAACTTATACTAAATATGAAACCATACTATTTTAGATGGTGAAGTTTAGAAGCCACTCACACAATTATATTTGTAGCCTGCTATAGTGAAATTTCAGTTTAAAATAATTCCACTTTAAGCAGTGACTTTTCCACGTAAAATGGTATATCCACAAACAAATGACATGCGAAAGTTCAATGAGTGTGAAAAACAAAATATATCATTTGTGTGGTTATCTCAAAGAAAAATCACTAAAACTCATGTTGAAAAGAATAATGTGTCAAAAATGTCCTCAGTGCTGGGTTAAAAAAGAACCTGTAGCAACAGGGTTAAACAACCAGTTGCAGATGCATACATTCATACTGATTTAGTGCAAAACAGGCAGTAGGAATATATTAGATCAGGGATGAGGACCTGGGGACAACAGTATGTCTTGAACATCTTTCTTCCTAGGTGAAGCTATCTCTGCCTCTCATATTTCAAGAGGCAGTACAACATTACAGAAGTGTACTCAGACAGCACCAGTTTGGCCCAATTACACTGCATGCATGGCCATATAAAACAAATTGTGCAAGTATAAATTAATATTTGGTCCCAAAACTATTTTTTTCTGATAGTCAGTGGCTCTTGATTTAAATAAGGTTCCACGCCTCTGTATTAGATAGATAATAGTTGCACAAATGTCAGAACAACCAATTTTTGGTTTTCTTACAGAAGACAGATCTGACTTGTATCTAACCAAAATCCTAGACTATTTGGTCCTGTTTTACATGAAGAATAAAAGAAAGAGAAAAAGTAAAGGAAGACAAAGAAAAGATAAAGAATGTTGGAGAGACATAGGTGCGTAGACAATCTGCACATATTGCTTTACAATGCCCTCAAATAACAAACTCCAACACCTCTAATATAGAAAGGTTGAATATTGAGCTTATAATTTTGTGTATCAGGTTAGCAGACCCCCCTGGTGGTTTCCTTACACGATGCAAGGTTCATTACCAGTAGTAGAACGTTTTAAATGAATACTGTAATAGAAGTTATTTTCAATCTGAAAGAGTACTCATTTTTATTTTACTGTTTATTTGCTGTCTCTATGGATATTCCATTTTCAGTGTCTCTACCTGTTTCATTGTCTGCCATCCTACAGTGCCATAATCTGCTGCTATGGGGGTGGCAGGTCTCTGTTATAATGCAGTATAAATAGAGCATAATGTATGCTCCTTATGTCTTAATTGTTCTAGCAGAAAGCAGAGATGCCTGTACCAACTAGTAAAAAATGCAGTAGATAATAACAGCGGGGGGAAATAAAAACCGAGACACTGAAAATGTGCTACCACTAGAGGCAAGCAACAATGTGAATACAAATGTTTAGAAGTTTGGGGGAAAGCAAATATTGCTTTAAATGTTTGCTATAATTACTCAGCCTTATTAAATTGTGATTCGGCCAATTGAATAGGGCTATATATATTGAATAGTGTATTTGATATGCTCTGTATGTGCTTGCAAGTATAAACATGTGAAGGGGGCTTCATCGTAATTCCTCGAAGGACACACTTCTCATCTATACATCTCCTTTATTCTAAGGAAGCCTGTATGCACCTACCATTTGAAATTGTTAAAGGACCAATTTACGCTGAAAGAAAAAATATGTTTAAAAAATGTTGGTATGACTAAGAGAATAATGAAGAAGTACAATTATTTAAGCCTGTTTGTCATATATAAATATGCCTCCTGTTTTTGGAGAACAAAGGGGAGAGAGAAGATAAAGGAAAGATTTTTCATGCCTATGCTGGACCCTAGACCCCTTTAAAAAATAAAAAAAACAGATCCTCATGATCTATGAAGAAAGTATTGTAATTTAACACTCTCAGGAAGTAGTGTAACAAACACAAAATTGATTCCTTTACCCTGAGTCTTCAGAAATTAGCAATTTTCATAGTTACATAGTAATTGCGGCTGAAAAAAAGACTTAGTCCATCAAGTTCCATCCTTTTAGATCTCCTTTGATCTGCAATATGTGGATTAATTGTTAATTGATCCAGAGGAAGGCAAACAGAAAAAACCCCAAGTGCAACGTTGACAATTGTTGCAAAAGGGGAAAAAAAATAATTCCTTCCTAACCCCAGATACTGGCGATTGGATTCCTCCTTGGATCAATACCCCCGCTCTAATTAACCAGCATAACCCTGAATGCTCTTTTCTATTTAAAAATAATATAAAATTCCTTTTTAAAGTTATCAATAGAATCCGCTGTCACCGCCTCCTTTGGTAGATAATTCCACAGATTAACCACCCTTTTCTTTCTTTAAGGTGGAATCGTTTTCCTTCTAACCTCAAAGGATGCCCTTTTGTCATTTGAAAACCTATTGGCACAAAAAGTTCACTTGACAAAGGTTTATATTGGCCCTGGATATATTTATATAAAGTAATCATATCCCTTCTTAGACACTTTTTTCTAGAGAAAATAAGTTTAATTTGGTTAGTCTTTCTACATAACTTAGCACCTCCATTCCCCTTATTAGCTTTGTTGTGATTCTCTGTACTTTTTCCAGCTCTAAGATGTCCTTTTTATGAAGTGGTGCCCAAAATGTACTCCTTATTCCAAATGAGGGTGTACTAGTGATTTGTGTAGTGGCAGAATTATATTTGCTTCTGTTGCTTCTATACCCTTCTTATTACATGCTAATATTTTACTTGCCTTTGCAGATGCTGCTTGGCATTGAGCACTGTTACCTAGGTGGTTGACCACAAGCACTCCTAAATCCCTTTCAATATCTGATACCCCTAGATTTGACCAATTAAGATAATAATTTGCATGGCTATTTTTCCTTCCCAGATGCATAACCTTACATTTATTCGTATGAAATCTCATCTGCCATTTAGATGCCAATTTCTCTAATTTATGCAACTCCCTCTGGAGGGAAAGTTCATAATTTTCTGCTTTAATTACTTTGCACAATTTAGTGCCATCAGCAAAAATGGAGACAATACTTTCCAATACTACTTCTAAGTCATTAATATATATGTTAAAGAGGAGAGTACCTAATACTAAGCCCAGAGGAACCCCACTTACCACATTAGTCCAATCGGTGTATGTTCAATTTACAACAACCCTTTGCTTCCTGTCTTTTAGCTAGCTCTTGATCCTTGAGCAAATATTTTCTGAAATTCCTGTATCCCTTAGTTTGCACAATAGTCTTCCATGTGGCACTGTATCAAAAGACTTTGCAAAATCCAAAAAGACTACATCCACTGGTTTGCCTTGATCCAAGGTCCTACTAAGCTCCACACCGAAATTAATTAGATTTGTTTGGTTTGACCTATCCTTCATAAGCCTCTAAAAACTTTTTCACTACAGAAGTGAGGCTTACAGGTCTATAATTTCCCAGATTTGCTCTTGCTCCCTTCTTAAATATAGGTATCACATCTGCTTTTAACCAGTCATCTGGTAGCTAGTCTGTGTTGAGTAAATCTTGAAAAATTAAGTGGCTATTACAGAAACCAGTTCCCTCAGATGTATTCCATCAGGACCTGGGGCTTCATTAATAATTATTTCTTCAAGCCTTTCCCTCAAAATTGTTTTATGTCCACAGCTTCTAATGATATTAGTCTGTTACATACTTTAAAAACAAGTGCCTTTTTTTCTTGAGGTATGATGATATTGTAATGACATGCCAGTATTATGTTCCACCAGTGTCAAAGTCCTCCAATTTTAATTTACATGATTTACATTTACTGAGATTAAAACATTTTATAAATGAATGTTCATTCTGGCGAGAGGTAAATAAAAGAGACACAATAACACCACTGCCATAAACATATATATATTTTATTAATTATTACATCCAGGTGTGTCCTCTACATGGTGTTGATGGGGAAATTCAGCTACTCTCACTGCTCTATAGCAATAGACGAGGTTACAGGTATTCTTAACAGGGACTCTTTAGGTAAAACATTTTTGATTTTTTATGTTTTAGAAGGATTTTAAGTGATTAGGATGAGGTCAACTAGATTGCATACTTTATAGGTATTATAAATCTACCAAAAATACAGCTGAAGAGGAGAGGTTACAGTAGAATATGAGTCATATAAATAACATAACGTAAACCAGACTAGGGTTACCACTTGTTTTGGCTCCCTAAAGTATCTGGTACACCAAAGACTCTATTTTTATTGAATGTAGCAACCGAATCTAATGAAAAAAGTTATACAAGTATATATACATAAACTTTAAATATTAAAACAACGCCCCAAAATTAAACACCAAAAAGAAAATATATATTTACACTATTAACAAGGAGGTCCAATTTGTATATAACAGGTAAACTGCCATTAGTAAGCCCTCATATTTCTATTTTCTCAAACTAAGCACTGCAACCTTTTTGGGTGGATATTCACTTATGCTGATAATGAAGAATTGATATATAATATAATTATGTCAAGGTAACACAAGTCCAATTTATAAGACTTATATTCCTATTATGTTGCTTTAATTTTTATGAACATTAGGACTTTAGAGTTATTTTTTATTATTCTCCATCCATTAGTGGCACTTGCCTAATTGATATAATACAGGTATGAGAAAACTTAGAGTCCTTTACTCATTATTCCAACACAGAAGCTTATACTACAATTTAGTGTGGGAGCAATTACTTTCAGACCTGACGATTTGCGCCATTGAACGTGATTGCGTCACCAATTACGTTGTGATGCGTAATTGGTTGCCAGGCAGATTACATCTTTAGGTCTGCTTTTTTGAAAGACAGCTCACTGTGTGAGTATAGATACTTCTTATGGCATTTCTACTTATTTGGATATTTTCAATACCACTCAATCCATTTATATCTAGTGAATTGATATTTACATTATTTCTTATTTACAGTGTCTTACATCACTGAGGTTGGGACACAGTTTCTTCCATTCAAATGAAATTTGATTTATTTTCTCTGTTGATTCTAATTTCTATGACTTGATACTATTAATGTTATTGTATCAAATTTGTATTTATATTTTGAATATGTTTCTATTTAAATATAACTTAAATTATCTTCTATTATGGTTTTATGCCTAGTGTGTAATCTATCATAAATATTGTATCTATTTGTTCACTCTTGTAAATATGTTACCTGTCCTAAATAACCTCTAGATAGATCATGAACCCTGGGTAGGATTATCCTAGGGGGGCAAGGAGATGGGGGGAGGAAGAGATTTGTTTTAGAGAAAGAAAGGATAAAGACTGTGACCAAAATTCCAAACTTCAATTCCAAACTTAAGTTTTCTCATACCTGTATTATATCAATTAGGCAAGTGCCGCTAACGGGTGGAGAATAATAAAAAAATAACTCTAAAGTCCTAATGTTCATAAAACTTAAAGCATTATAATAGCAATATAAGTCTTATAAACTGGACTTGTGTTACCTTGACATAATTATATTACATATCAATTCTTCATTATCAGCATAAGTGAATATCCGCCCAAAAAGGTGACAGTGCTTACTGTGAGAAAATAGAAATATGAGGGTTTACTAATGGCAGTTTACCTGTTATATACAGGTTGGGCCTCCTTGTAAATAGTGTAAATATATATTTTATTTTTGGTGTTTAATTTTGCGATGTTGTTTTAATAATAAAGTTTATGTACTGTATATATACTTGTTTAACTTTTTTCATTAGATTTGGTTGCTACATTCAATAAAAATAGAGTCTTTGGTGTACCAGATACTTTAGGGAGCCAATACAAGTGGTAACCCTAGTCTGGTTTACGTTGTGATTTACATATTTATATTATTACTCTATTACATTTAGAGGTTGCCTTTTTAATAGTTAAAATATAAATAACATATCAGCCACCCAAATTGCGTGGACAAAAACTTCCTTTAATAATAAATGTAATATAGAGTTAGCCCATCCCCCAGGTATCCCCGTGGATGCCCCATATTGTGTCGAGCTCCCAGGTATCTCTTAGTCTTTTCTCTGGCATACTCTAGATGTCTTGCAACAAGCCCAAACCCTTGTATCACCCAGGGCTCGTCCCTATCACACTCTGGATGTCTCAAAGTGAGTCCCACTCCCTAGTATCCCCCTGGGCTCTTCTTTATCAAACCCTGGATGTCTCACAGTGAATCTAGCTCCCTGACACCCCCCTGTGCTCTTCTCTATCACACCCTGGATGTCTCATAGTGAGTCCAGCTCCTTGGTATTTCCCTGGACTGCTCTCTGTCATACTCTGCACGTCTCACAGTGAGTCCAGCTCTCATATATCTCCTGGGCTCCTCTATAGATGTCTCTCAGTGAGTCAAGCTCTCATGAATCCCTCTGGCTCTTCTCTGTCACACTCTAGATGTCTCAATGAGTCCAGCTCTCATATATCTCCGTGGTCTCATTCTAGATGTCTTTCAGTAAGCCCAACTCTCCTGTATCCCCCTGGTCTCCTCAATATCACACTCTAGAAGGCTCTCAGTGAGCCCAGCTCTCATGTATCCCCTGATTTCCTATATATCACATTTTAGATGTCTCTCAGTGAGCCCAGCTCTCATGTATTCCCTTGGTCTTCTTTATATCACACCCTAGATATCTCAGTGAGCCCAGCTCTCATGTATTCCCTTGGTCTTCTTTATATGACACCCTAGATGTCTCAGTGAGCCCAGCTCTCATGTATCCCCTTGGTCTTCTTTATATCACACCCTAGATGTCTCAGTGAGCCCAGTCCTCATGTATTCCCTTGGTCTTCTTTATATCACACCCTAGATATCTCAGTGAGCCCAGTTCTCATGTATTCCCTTGGTCTTCTTTATATCATACCCTAGATATCTCAGTGAACCCAGTTCTCATGTATCCCCTTGGTCTTCTTTATATGACACCCTAGATATCTCAGTGAGCCCAGTTCTCATGTATCCCCTTGGTCTTCTTTATATGACACCCTAGATGTCTCAGTGAGCCCAGCTCTCATGTATTCCCTTGGTCTTCTTTATATGACACCCTAGATGTCTCAGTGAGCCCGGTCCTCATGTATTCCCTTGGTCTTCTTTATATCACACCCTAGATATCTCAGTGAGCCCAGTTCTCATGTATTCCCTTGGTCTTCTTTATATCATACCCTAGATATCTCAGTGAATCCAGTTCTCATGTATCCCCTTGGTCTTCTTTATATGACACCCTAGATATCTCAGTGAGCCCAGTTCTCATGTATCCCCTTGGTCTTCTTTATATGACACCCTAGATGTCTCAGTGAGCCCAGCTCTCATGTATTCCCTTGGTCT